>NW_026844366.1:328952371-328963925 GCF_025583915.1 Anolis sagrei ordinatus | reverse complement strand
TTTCGGTAGCAGCACCCACGCCGACTAGGCATAGATAGAAAGCGGCCTGGGAGGGATTGTAAAGAGTTCTTCCTTATGCTGAGATGGTACAGTTAAACCAAGACAGTGACAGTCTCTTAAAGACTAGAATAGTAAAGTCTTGAAGTGTTGTTTGAAGATTTGTTCCTTAATAAAGACTTTGTTGTACTTTTAAAGAACTCTAAAGCCCATTACTTCTGAAAGTCTCTAATAATCTCTCTTCGGGCACCCCGGCTTCCCACTGGGTTTAAAGTGTGCGTCCTGTAGAATAAAGACATACAGGCCCAGTGTACAGGCCCAGTGGCGATGATGAGGAGATATTGGAAAATATAGATATTTATTGATTGATCTATGCGGTGGTGGCCCCCCGGCTGTGGAACGCTCTCCCTGCTGACATTAGACAGGCGCCCTCCCTTATGTCCTTCCGTAAGAGCTTAAAGACCTGGCTATTCGAGAAGGCATTTAACTGAGTGCTATACTAATTGGTAATGACAACCGGAACGAAATGGATTACGAGATTGGTTACGATTCGATGATGGAATGGAGCGGATTATTTAGTGTAATTTAGATTATTGTGTATTTTGATATGTTGATTCTCTGTTTGTGTTCTATTGTAAATGGTTTTATATGTTGTACACCGCCGCGAGTCGCCCCAGGGCTGAGAGCGGCGGTCAACAAATGCACCAAATAAATAAATAAATAAATAAAAATCATATGTACCTTACAAGCACTGAAATGCATAGGAAAGTCTCTCTCTGTAAGAAACCTAAGCTGGCAAAACAAGCAGGCTACGAGGAAGGGGGGTATGCATTCCAGAAGAGAGATAAGCCTGTTGGAGAAACCCGTGCTAGGACGGAGAAGAAGCCTTCTGACATCTCAAAGTGGTCTTAGATTGATGACTGTAAGCACAGCCAAGAGGGAGGGGGAAACATCTCCATGCTTGCTCTGCAAGGCAGAGACATGCCTTTTGCATGTTTGGAGGTAGAATTTGATGCCAAAATGACGTAGGGATGACGATGATATATGTTATAGTATGTTCTTTGTCTACTTGAGTCTGAAACTTATAAAAGGCCAGTCCGCACCTTGATCGCGGCTGGTGTGATTAGAGGTGACTCCACACCAGGCTCCAGCTGGATAAATAAACGTGCTTTAAAGTCGCCAGACCTCTCTCTGTGTCTCCTTTCATCAAACCGCTCCTGCTACTACAGCGACAGAACATAAAGACTTACTTTGAAAAAGATGGGCGAGGGGCACACACTGGTAACCCCAAAGTTGGACTTCTGCCATGCACTGACATTGGGCTACCTTTGTAGCAAGTTGGGAAAGTCCAGTTGGATCAAAACACGGCAGCCAGATTGGTTATGGGAACATCCAGGAGAGAGAGGGCCCCTTGCGCCCACCCTCAAGCCACTCCACTGGCTGCCAAGGGGTTTCCGGGCAAAGAACAAACGTGTTGGTGTAGGGGCAAAAACGACCAAGATAATCCACAAATCCAAAATCCAAGAGCAGATTGCCCCTTCCCAAGGAGGGCGAGGAAGGACACCACGAAAGTTGAATCTTTAAAACTGCAAAATGCTATTTATTGCGCAGCTGAAGCAATAGTGACAAACAGGCATATGGAAATGCAATCAAGGGGTTTCTCCAACCTAAAGTTGGTTGCATTGATTATTTATGACTTTCATTAAAACAGTTTGATTGGTACATAGAATCATAGAATCAAAGAGTTGGAAGAGACCTCATGGGCCATCCAGTCCAACCCCCTTCTGCCAAGAAGCAGGAATGTTGCATTCAAATCACCCCTGACAGATGGCCATCCAGCCTCTGTTTAAAAGCTTCCAAAGAAGGAGCCTCCACCACACTCCGGGGCAGAGAGTTCCACTGCTGAACGGCTCTCACAGTCAGGAAGTTCTTCCTCGTGTTCAGATGGAATCTCCTCTCTTGTAGTTTGAAGCCATTGTTCCATTGTGTCCTAGTCTCCAAGGAAAGAGAAAACAAGCTTGCTCCCTCCTCCTCCCTGTGGCTTCTTCTCACATATTTATGCATGGCTATCATGCCTCCTCTCAGCCTTCTCTTCTTCAGGCTAAACATGCCCAGCTCCTTAAGCCGCTCTTCATAGGGCTTGTTCTCCAGACCCTTGATCCTTTGGGTCGCCCTCCTCTGGACACATTCCAGCTTGTCAATATCTCTCTTCAATTGTGGTGCCCAGAATTGGACACAATATTCCAGATGTGGTCTAACCAAAGCAGAATAGAGGGGGAATCAATCATCTCATTGGTTACGTCAGACAATTAGGAATCTTATTGGTTCTTCTATGTTACTGACAGCAAAAGCCTATAACAATGGTTCTGTTGAAATCTCTGGCCCTGAGTTGCTGAACATCAGGTCGGCTTGTCTATGTGCAAGTTGCATGTTTTCTACGGCTGGGAAAATCAGGGAGTGAGGGAGTGACTTACTATTTGTATCTTTTACTGAACAAAGAACACAGAGATCAATCATTCTTTTTCTTGCTAGCAGGCCCGTAGCGAGGGGGGGGGGGGTTAGGGGTTCAAACCCCCCCCCCAAATGTTTCAGATTTTTTTTTAAAAAAACTGGTTTACTCATGAATTGTAACTGGTTAACCCAATCCGCATGCTGCTAAGTCTATGAGATGCAAAAAATCAAGAGTCCCTCCAGAACTGCAAGCACTATCTGAAGCAAATATTAGCAATTTATTCACACTGTCATTACTTGCAGCAAGAGCCAATGTAGTTGTTCTGGTACAGCTGTACCAGGAGCTCAAACTTTATTTGCTTTGTATTAAATGTTTGCTTCCAGTCCTAGGTTTCAGGGACTCTGCAGATAGGTGGCTTCTTTGGTTGCAATCATAGGGCAAGTCACCTGTCCAACACTGTTAAGTTTTGGTTCCGCCCCTTGCTCGGGGCAATTGGGAAGGGAAGGGAGCCATTTTTAGTTAGGCTCAGCAAGGTAAGCTTATGTATAGGATGTGTGCAAGCTTCCCCTGTACAAAAGCTTCAAGCCTTAAGACCTTCCGGGGGAGAAAGGTCTTAAGAGTCTCCAAAGAATTTCCAGGAAAACAGCCCTAAAGACCAAAGAACTCCAGCTGGAGAACATCTATTGCCTTGCTGGTAGGTCCATGCGGCGTTTGAGACGCAGTTCGACCCGGTAGCGGAGCCCACATCAGTAAGGGTTAGATTACAGTCAGCCTGGGNCAGCCCCACCCTGCAGTTGTATTGCACGAGCCCTTGCCCTGCCCAGCTCTGAACACACCCACTGTGCTCAGCTTCTGGTTGTTGATTATTGATGATTTATTTTTTATTATGTTTTGTATGGTTTTTCTCTTAATTTTTTGTAATGCAATGTATTTTACTGTGCTATATTTTAATTTTTTATTGACTGGGCTTGGTCCCCATGTAAGTTGCCCCAAGTCCCTTTGGGGAGATGGTGGCGGGATAGAAGGATAAAGTTGTTGTTGTTGTTGTTGTTGTTATAAGGCTGACTTTGAGTTATGGCGAACCTATGGATTAGTTCTGGGCAACACAAATCAAGGAGGATATTGACAAGGTGGAACATATTCCAGATAAGGGCAACCAAAATAATAGGAGGTCTGGAAGCAAATCCCTATGAATAGTGGCTTAGGGAGCTAGATGTGTTTAGTTTGGAGAAAAGAAGGTTAAGAGGGGACATGATAGCCATGTTTAAATGTTTGAATAGATGTCACATTGAGGAGGGGGCAAGCACTGCCCTGCAAGCATGGGTGATGAACATCATAGTTGAAAAATTAACTCCCCTTGAGAGAATTGTAATAATAATAATAATAATAATAATAATAATAATAATAATAATAATAATGGTAAAGGTTTCCTATCGACATTAAATCTAGTCGAGTCTGACTCTGGGGGCTGGTGCTCATCTCAATTTCTAGGCCGAAGAGTCAGCATTGTCCATAGATGTCTCCATGGTCATGTGGCCGGCATGACTGCATGGAGTGCCGTTAACTTCCCGCACAAGTGGTACCTATTGATCTACTCACAGTTATATGTTTTCGAACTGCTAGGTCGGCAGAAGCTGGGACTAACAGTGGGAGCTCACCCCACTCCCTGGATTCGAACTGCAGACCTTTCAGTCAGCAAGTTCAGCAGCTCAGCGGTTTAACCAGCTGCACCACCAGGTGCTCCAATAATAATGATAATGATGATGATGATAATAATAATAATAATAATAATAATAATAATAATAACTTAATTTTTGTACCCTGCCTCCATCTCCCTGAAGGGCCTCGGGGCGATTTACATATGACAAAAGTGCCTAAAACAACTCATAAAATGAACACACAGTACAATACAACAAAGTAAAACCAATAGCATAAAAAACAACAATTTAAAACTCAGAACAACACCCAATAACCTATGGTGACAACTGCTGTAGAGGTTTTTTCTCTTATGGTACTTGCCAGCTTCATTTTCTCAAAAGCACTTTTATTAAATGTGAATTTAATAAAATCAGTGCCCTGATTAAGTGGGTAGGCGTTTTAATTGATCAAAAGGTCTAAATTTGATTTCAGCCAACCAGTTTAATTGATTAAATGTTGCAAAAACCAAATGGACAGAATGCAGGAGGTTACAACAGTGGTGTAGCTGTCGTATAATTAACTTGCCAATGAAAAGAAACCTCTACCCCTTCTATAGCTAATTTAGATGCCCTTCCTGCAAACCTTTTGCAATGTGTTGCTTATTTTTCACGAGCATGAGTCACCTTTCCTGTCCTTAGAGAATGACGCGTTCCAAATTATAAAGTAGGCAAATGCCAACTATTGGAAACAAAAATGAACAAATCTCATGCTTGTGGTGGGTTTCTGTAGAAATGTAGAACAACCATGAAACGTGGCACCGCTAACAAACTTCTAAGGTGTAGTAGTGCCTCCGACCGCAGCGGAGACCCCCGCCTTCAAATTGGTGTGAGCCGCAGCGGAGAGTTCCGCAGTTCCTGGAAGCCAAGTTTGGGACCAACTGATGAAATGTGCCCCAACAGGCAGCTCAAAGCCAGGAATACATTCAGTCTCCCTTTACTTTCCCCTCTTCTTACTTAGTAACTATTTCCTGATAAAAGTACTTGAAACTTGCAACTTTTAATCTTTCCACTTGATACATTGTATCTTCCCCTGCCTCTAACTAACTCAAACTTGAAATAAACTTCTTTCCAGGCTCCGGAGAGCCGTGATCCTGCTGGGGGTGCCTTCTGGCACCCCCGGAACGCCGGATCTGCGTCTGTTAAAACCGCGGATACCGAAACCGCCATCTTGGACCCCCGTATCCGCCAAATTAATAAAATGGCGGATTGGCCCCGTTCTAATTTTGTATTTTTCTGCAACTAATTCTAAAACTAACTGCTATCTCGCTTTTCTCATTTTGGATCCCTGCGCCCGAGAAATAATTGTTTTGTTTTAGTAATATAATTTGACAGAAAACAGCTGTTTGTCAAATCTCCGCCGGCTCTGCACAAGCAACCCATTTCTCCTTGCTGCCGCTCGTTCCTGCTTAGCCCCACAGCCGGGGACTTGCTGTGGATGCCCCCAGGAGGCCCTGGAGAGGGGGCTGGACAGGAGACCCGGTCTTTGGGAGGGAGTCATAGTTTCCCAAGGACTGAGCAATGGATTTTGTTATTGATCAACTCAGTGCCCATCTGCTGACTTCTGCAGGGAGAAATGACTCTTTGCTGCCTGACTTGGGCTGCAAGCCACCTCCGCTTCCACGAACCTTCCCCAGGAGCATGGGATTTCCAGTTTCTTTTAATAAATCAATATTGTAATAAAATAATAAAGATGTGGGGTGGGAGAGGAAATTTTTATATGAACTTTGTATAAGAAGGTAATGTATGAAATGTCGTCCGTTTCCCCTTTTTTCCCCTTTTGACCTTTCCCTTACAAAAGTGACCATAGATTGCTGAGCAGCCTGAGGGAGAACCCCTATCTCCCCCGATACTCTTTTTGTTGATCAACTCATCTGCATGAAACAATAGCCATGTCTTCTTTATCTCATTTTCTGAGCCTGTCTGATGAGAGAAGGAAGTTCCTGAGGACAAGGAAAAGAAATGATTGAAATTACAAAGGGGCAGTGTTGACCCCTGGAGGTCCGCCGCCCCGACCCTGTTTGTTTTCCCCCCAAAACTCATCAAGAACAGGAAAGCCTTTCAAATGAAGATCGCGCCTTGCCAGCCAAAAACAAAGCCTCGCATTCCAGCTGGCTGGCAAATCTATAATCCCATCATTTCCCCATTGTGTGCGGTCATCCCGCCTCCTCGCTTCTGATTCGTCCATCCTCAGAAGCAAGCAAGAAGAGCTTGCTGATTGGCCCTCCCAAGGCGGAGGAACTCGCTGATTGGCCCAGAGCAAGGCGGGCCGCCAAGCCTCCTCCCAGCTGATTGCGCTGTCCACCAATCAGAACGAAGCCGGCCGGCAAGGGGCGGGCGGGAGATTTGAATTGTTTTCCTTTGTATTTTCTCTATAAATATGCTTGTAACTGCCCTAGCAGTATGCTTGTGGTGGAATGATTCCTACAATTGCATCCGATAGCAGCTGAATCGCATATAAACACCTCGGTCGCTTGAAACTTCTTCTGCTTTGGTGAGGATTTATTATTTTAAATTATTTTATCGCTGAAATTGGCTTCGCCTGGCCTCACCAAGGTTTCAGGACTCTCTTTGGTGCAGTCCTCAGGGATCTCCTGTGCTGGGGAGACCCTCCTAAAAGCAGCTCGATATCATTAGAGTGAAGAAAGCAGATGTTTCAGAAACTAACATTCACCAATTTCCACTGAGCCCTTCTTAATTATTATTCAGGATTTACAAGTCAAAGTGTTAAAGTGTTTTAGCAATATTACAACAGTTAAGTTTAAGGATCATTTGCTTTTATTGTCAGCATTCCTGAGTAGGCCAGAGTGAAAGCAGTGCTGAGATTTGATAGGTCTTTGGGGCAATTTTTGTTTGTTTACTAGTGTATATACCAGGTATGGGCAAACCCAGGCCCAGGGGCCGGATGCAGCCCCTTGGGCTGTTTTCTCAGGCCCTCCTCCCTCTCGCCATCCTATCCTTCCTTCCTTCTCTCTTCCCTTCCTCCTTCCCTCTCTCTTCCCTTCCCTCTTTTAATTCTTCCACCCTTCCACCCTTTCTCCCTCCCTCTTTCCTCCCTCCTTCCCTCTCTCCCTCTTTCTCCTTCCATCTTTCCATTTCTCCCTTTCGTCCTTCCTTCCTTCCTTCCTTCCTTCCTTCCTTCCTTCCTTCTCTCTTTCCACTTAAAACAGCTGAGGGGAAAAAGGAAAGGGCCTGAGGCTGTCAGGAATTGTGGGAGTTGAAGCACAAAATACCTGCAGGGCCAAAGTTTGCCCAAGCCTGTTTTATAGGAATCTTTAAGCCTTCCAGTCAGGCCCGTAGCCAGGATTTTGATTCGGGGGTGGGGGCTGAGTCTGAGTGAAAGAGGGTCTGCCCTAGCAAACCTTTTGTATCATTATCCCAATACCCCCATGCATATGGGATATATTGAGTATGGTGACAGATCATGATATGAATAAATATAACAGTTTAAATAATGCACCAGTAAGGCCTTCTCGTGGACCACCATGAGAATTTGGGGGGGGGGGATACATGCCTGCTTCCAGTGTGATTCTTTGATCGACCTTTGGTGGAAGTTGAATCATGCTAGAACACCTAGAGATTCCTAGAGAGGTTTCCTCTCCACAAACGGAAATATTTTTATTCATGTTTTTTCCCTTTCATGGGGGTCCGTGCCCCTAACCCTAGCAAATGTGAAGGGCTGATTCTCCATTATTTCAATCTTCAATGAAGCTTCTTAGTTATGTAAAGTTGATTCATGTAGGAACCAATGATACTGCAAGGCATACGTTTCAAAAGATCACAAATGATTTTCGAGCTCTAGGAGCAAAGCTAAAAGAATGTAATGTACAGGTGGTCTTTTCATCCCTCCTCCCTGTTGTAAGACACGGACCCACAAGAGCCAGAAAAATAGTACAGGTCAATGACTGGCTTAGAAAATGGTGTCAGGAGGAACGCTTTGGCTTCCTCGACCATGGCCTGCTTTTCCAGGAGGATGGCCTACTGGCAAGGGATGGGGTGCATCTCACACAATTAGGAAAACACCTTTTTGCTTACAGAATCTCTCAGCTCCTGCATTTGAGGTACAAAGGAAGGCCGAAACTAAGACAAGTCAAACCCGCATTTTGGACTTTAGGAGAGCTGATTTCCAAAAAATGAAGGAAACGCTGAGCAGCATTCCGTGGACACAGATACTAAAAGACAAGGGAGTTACGGATGGATGGGAATTTCTCAAGAGTGAAATACTCAAGACGCGATTGCAAACCGTGCCAACAAAGAGAAAAAATAGGACAAGTGCAAAGAAGCCAGAATGGATGTCCAAAGAACTTCTAACTGTGCTAAGACACAAAAGAGACATGCACAAGAAGTGGAAAAAGGGAGAAATCACCAAAGAAGAATTCAAACAAATAGCCAACACCTGTAGGGAAAAGGTCCGCAAGGCTAAAGCAAAAAACGAGCTCAGACTTGCCAGGGACATTAAAAACAATAAAAAGGGCTTCTATTCTTATGTCAGTAGAAAAAGTAAAAACAAGGAGGCGATAGGACCTCTTCGAGGAGAAGATGGGGCAATGCTGACAGGGGATAGGGAAAAGGCAGAACTACTTAATGCCTTCTTTGCCTCGGTCTTCTCACAAAAAGAGAGTCTTCAACTCAGCAAGATGGAGTGGATGAGGGATTGGAGGACATCCAACCCCAAATTGGGAAAGAAGTCGTCCAGGAATACCTGGCCGCTCTTAATGAGTTCAAGTCCCCAGGGCCAGATCAACTACACTCCAGAGTATTGAAGGAACTAGCGGAAGTCATTTCGGAACCATTGGCAACCATCTTTGAGAGTTCTTGGAGAACGGGAGAAGTTCCAGCAGATTGGAGGAGGGCCAATGTGGTCCCAATCTTCAAGAAGGGAGAAAAGGATGACCCAAACAACTACCGTCCGGTCAGCCTCACGTCGATACCGGGCAAGATTCTGGAAAAGATTGTTAAGGAATCGGTCTGCAAACACTTAGAAACAAATGCGGTCATCGCTAATAATCAACATGGATTTATCAAAACAAGTCATGCCAGACTAATCTGATCTCTTTTTTCGATAGAGTTACAAGCTGGGTAGATGCGGGGAATGCCGTGGATGTAGCGTATCTGGATTTCGGTAAGGTCTTTGACAAGGTCCCCCATGACCTTCTGGCAAAGAAACTAGTCCAATGTGGGCTAGGCAAAACTACGGTGAGGTGGATCTGTAATTGGTTAAGTGGACGAACACAGAGAGTGCTCACTAATGCTTCCTCTTCATCTTGGAAAGAAGTGACGCGCGGAGTGCCGCAGGGTTCCGTCCTGGGCCCGGTCCTGTTCAACATCTTTATTAATGACTTAGATGAAGGGCTAGAAGGCATGATCATCAAGTTTGCAGACGACACCAAATTGGGAGGGATAGCCAATATTCCAGAGGACAGGAGCAGAATTCAAAACGATCTTGACAGATTAGAGAGATGGGCCAAAACTAACAAAATGAAGTTCAACAGTGACGAATGCAAGATACTCCACTTTGGCAGAAAAAATGAAATGCAAAGATACAGAATGGGGACGCCTGGCTCGAGAGCAGTACGTGTGAAAAAGATCTTGGAGTCCGCGTGGACAACAAGTTAAACATGAGCCAACAATGTGATGTGGCGGCAAAAAAAGCCAATGGGATTTTGGCCTGCATCAATAGGAGCATAGTGTCTAGATCTAGGGAAGTCATGCTACCCCTCTATTCTGCTTTGGTCAGACCACACCTGGAATATTGTGTCCAATTCTGGGCACCACAATTCAAGAGAGATATTGACAAGCTGGAATGTGTCCAGAGGAGGGCGACTAAAATGATCAAGGGTCTGGAGAACAAGCCCTATGAGGAGCGGCTTAAGGAGCTGGGCATGTTTAGCCTGAAGAAGAGAAGGCTGAGAGGAGATATGATAGCCATGTATAAATATGTGAGAGGAAGCCACAGGGAGGAGGGAACAAGCTTGTTTTCTGCTTCCTTGGAGACTAGGACGCGGAACAATGGCTTCAAACTACAAGAGAGGAGATTCCATCTGAACATGAGGAAGAACTTCCTGACTGTGAGAGCCGTTCAGCAGTGGAACTCTCTGCCCCTGGAGTGTGGTGGAGGCTCCTTCTTTGGAAGCTTTTAAACAGAGGCTGGATGGCCATCTGTCAGGGGTGATTTGAATGCAATATTCCTGCTTCTTGGCAGGGGGTTGGACTGGATGGCCCATGAGGTCTCTTCCAACTCTTTGATTCTATGATTCTCTATGATTCTATGAAAGTCTAGAGTACACCCAAGTTTCATCACTTGGGTGTACATCAACTCCATTCCTCTTACAAAGTTTTCTATTTCCTTAACACTGTGAAAGCATGCCTTTCTGTCCGACTCACTATTTTGCACCCGGATCCAGTCAGTGGACCTCAGGGTTCCAGTCGAAATCAAAGCAGATTACAACTTAGAACGGTCCTTTTTGTACTGCAACTTCCAGAATCCCCACCACAAGCCTGCCACTTTCCAAAAGTTCTGAGTTCTGGCAGAGAGCGAAGAGCTTTCAGGCTCACTCAGTACATTTCAAACTGCGCAATTATTGCAGATGAATAAATAATTATACGTTAAAAGTTGTGGAAAGGTGTTGGTCCCTGACTGTTTCCCCTGGCAGAGGGATGAATATTGGGCAGAAAGTAATAAAGCCATTTGAAACCCCTGGAAAGCAGTCCTGCGATGACATGCTAAGTAATTAATGGCATTACTTTTAATAGATCCTCCAGAAAGTGCTAAGTCAGTGACATCTGTGGCTGGGTGGTAATGATACCTTTAGGGGAGAATATTTTTAGCACAGTGATACCTCAAAAGGAAGCCTGAGGACAGGCTGAAATTGGCCACACAAAGAAGAGAGTGGCTCATGCAAGGAGTGCCGAACCTCCTTCTCCTTTGCTCGGCTTGGCCTCCAGCAACAACTTGCTGCTAGGCATCTTAACTAAGAGTGCAGTTAGGAAGCATTTGTTTTCTGTCCAAGGGCTGAAGGGAATTAATGCGTGGACAGATATAGCCAGTATATATTGCCTTGCTAGCAAAAACATCTATTTCTGTTTCATTGACTATTCCAAAGCCTTTGACTATGTGGATAATAATAAATTGTGGCAAGTTCTTGGTGGTATGGGCATACCAAATCACCTTGTCTCTCTCCTGAGGAATCTGTATAAGGACCAAGTAGCAACAGTCAGAACTGACCGTGGAACAACAGACTGGTTCAAGATTGGGAAAGGAGTGTGGCAGGGTTGTATACTCTCACCCAACCTGTTCAACTTGTATGCAGAACATATCATGAGATGTGCGGGGCTTGAGGAATGCAAGGCTGGGGTGAAAATTGCTGGAAGAAACATGAACAACCTTAGATATGCAGATGACACCACTTTG
>NW_026844366.1:328902834-328951005 GCF_025583915.1 Anolis sagrei ordinatus | reverse complement strand
GAGAAGACAATGATGCTGGGGAAAATGGAAGGAAAAAGAAAGAGGGGCCGACCAAGGGCAAGATGGATGGATTGTTTCCTTGGAGTTACTGGATTGACCTTGAAGGAGCTGGGGGTGGTGATGACCAACAGGGAGCTCTGGCGTGGACTGGTCCATGAAGTCCCAAAGAGTCGGAAACAACTGAACGAATAAACAACAACAACAAAGCAAGGGGTGAGGGTCGTGGTGGGTGCCCGCTTTTAGTCCTAGCTAAAATAGGTACCGCTTCATCAGGAAGGTAATGAAGTTGCCCATGCAGCCATGTCAGCAACACAACCAGGAGTTGTCTATGAACAAGAGGTTCCTCAGCTTGGAAATGGGAAAAGAGCACCTCCCAATGGCCAGAGTGAGCACCATCTCCAGAAGCCGGAGATGAAAGGGGAAGCCTTTACCTTTGTTCTGAGTATTATGGTGTCACTGTAATTTCACTTTATTAAGGGCATTGTGCGTTTGCCTGTCTGTGTATGTTGTAATCTGCTCTGAGTCCCTTTGGGGAGATAGAGCGAAATATAAATAAAATGTTATTAGCATTATTATTAACTTCCTGTCAGCGCTGTCATACTTCATTATTTCAGTGTCAGAAACGGTCATAAAAAAGGGAGGGGGGAGAAGATGGTCTGAGATTATCTTCTGGTCTCAGGAACTGGGATAATCCATTTCAAAGGTTCAAAACTACATGGGATTGGAGCTGTCAAAATAGCCCTTATTGAATCGAATCTATGACATGGGCAAATGGGCTGTCCTGTGGACAGTCTCCTAATCAGAAGCCAGTCCCCAGTATTATGCCATAATGCAGCTGCTCAACCCTTTTCAGTAATTAAAAAAAAAACCCAAAGAAACATTGCTATTTTTCTTTGCCTTTAATAGTGAGGTTTTCGACTTTTTTTATCCTTTTGAAACACAGATCTCAATACCGTGAGAGTTTGATCCCTCGCAAATGTCGAAGGGGAGAGGGCGGCAAATCCACTTGCTCATGGGATAAGGATGAAAACGGTTAGTAATGGAGAAACCAGCAAATTCAGATGATGTGATAAGTAATTAATAACGAAACATAGTGATTTACAATGTTACAGGACTGAACACCACAATTACATGACACTAACCTTAATGCAGGGATAAGGTCCTTAATGCAGTTTCAAAACAATATTGAAGAATGTGGTGGCTGTGCAGATGATTACACAGGAAATCCTGGAACCAGTTTGAGACCTGGATGGTGATTATACAAGTCACAGAACACTCATGCACATTGAAGACATTCTTTTGTGCACTTTTGTGGAAGTGTTGTCTGACCACCTAAGTTCTGAACTGCATTAAACGGTTACTGGAGATGAGGCCTAAGGATGCATCTCCACTGTAGAATTAATGCAGTTTGACACCACTTTAATTGCAATAGTTCAATAGTATGGACTCCTAGGAGTGGTAGTTTAGTGAGGGACCAGAATTGTTTGGCAGAGAAGTGTAAAGACCTTGCAAGAGGAGATGCACCTTAAGACCATTGGTTCTTTTGTCCAGTAGATGGGCAGTTGCCTCCAACATTTCAGACAAGACGTATTTCCAAGGACTTTATCCCATGAGGCAGACAATGGTCCCTTTCATACGATACCATGTGCATCCTGCTATCGATTTGCCTCCCTCTATGATTCTTGTGTCTCTAGTTATTAACAGCGATTAACAGGCAAAACCCAACAATTCTTCCAATCCTGCAAGATTCCTGTCATCTACCTTGATGCAATGGACTCCTTCTGCTTCTGTGTTGCAATGTAAACGGTAAAGTGATGGTAAGGTGTGAGATTCTCTTCCTCTTCCTCTGACCTTTCCCAAGCTGCCTGTTTATTTAATATTTATATTTATCTTTTGTTTCTACATGTTTGAACTGAGCAATTGGGCTAAAAATGATAAAAATAAAAAGAATTGCAGTAATGCAGTATGGCAGGATTACGAGGGTGTGTGGAAGTACGATTATGGGGCTATATAATGGCAAAACCGATGCAATTGCGCTAATGAAGGGAGGTGCTACACTGAAAGTGCTCAACCATTATGAATCCACTATCTAGGCTAACCTGATTGTAGCTGAATAGCAGGTGTGATGAAGTCTCATATTTTGAGATCATTGGTATTTCCTGGTACGTTCTCAACTGTTTCAGCTTCCAGAATCTAATGAGATTGGCTGTGTTCAGGTTTGATGTTTAGGAGCTGGATCACAAAACCAGCATTAGGAAAAAAATTCTTAACATTAAGATCTCTCTGAAATGGGTCCTGGAGACCGTACCCAGATGTTGATGCTTGGGGACACCTGCTTGAACCCCTGGCCATTGATCTGTGTGGTCCCACAAGGTACTATTATTTCCCCCATGCATTTTAACATCTACATAAAACTGCTGGGTGAGGTCATCCAGAGTTTTGGAGTTACACAGATGATGCACAACTCTACTATTCTTTTCGACCTCAATCCAAGGAAGCTCCCTGGATCCTCGACTGGTGCCTGGCAGCTGCGATGGAATGGATGAGGACCAACAAGCTGAGGCTTAATTTGGACAAGACAGAGGTCCTCCTGGTCAGTTGTGAGGCTGATCAGGGTATAGGGTGGCAACCTGTGCTCGATGGGATTACAGTCCCCCTCAGAACATAGCTCTGCAGTTTGGGGGTCCTCCTGGACTCAGCACTGACACTTGAAGTTGTGTTGATGGTGGCTGGGAGGGTTTGCACAGTTAAAACTGGTGTGCCAGCTGTGAACATGCCTCAAAAAAACCTGACTTGGCCATGTTGGTCCATGCCTCAAAAAGTTTCAGGAAAGAAAGGAAAACTGCACAAAATGTTGACGGCATTCAGCCCTGAAATTGGACTACTATAATGCACTCTACATGGGGCTGCCTTTGAAGACAGCCCGGAAACTGCAATTAGTGCAAAGTTTGGCTGCCAGATTACTAACTGGGGCCAATTATAGGGAGCCTACAATGCCCCTATTGAAAGAGCTCCACTGGCTGCCGATAAGTTTCCAGACTCAATTCTAGGTGCAGATTATTTATTTATTTATTTATTCATTTTGCATATTTGTATCCCATCCTTCTCACCCCTGAGGGGAGACTCAGGGCGGTTTACAACAGACAACCATTTGATGCCATCAAACAGATTTATAATAACAATTGCAATTAATACAGCAATTAAAACATTAAATTATTAAAACATCAATTTAAAATCACACAAATTCAAATCATAGTTCAGCTCAAACCAATAATCACCTATAAAGCTCTATCTCAGGGGTCCTCAAACTAAGGCCCAGGGGCCAGATACGGCCCTCGAAGGTCATTTACCCGGCCCTCGCTCAGGGTCAACCTATGTCTGAAATGACTTGAAAGCACACAACAACAACAACAATCCCATCTCATCAGCCAAAACAGGCCCACACTTCCCATTGAAATACTAATAAGTTTATATTTGTTAAAATTGTTCTTCATTTTAATTATTGTATTGTTTTTAAGTGTTTTTGCACTACAAATAAGATATGTGCAGTGTGCATAGGAATTAATTCATGTTTTTTTCAAATTATAATCTGGCCCTCCAACAGTTTGAGAGACTGTGATCTGGCCCTCTGTTTAAAAAGTTTGAGGACCCCTGCTCTATGTGCTTCGGGTCCAGCCTATCTTCAACACCACATCTATTTCTATGAACTGGTGCAGGCTTTGAGATCTGCCATGGTGGCCCTCCTCTTGGTCCCACCTCTATCTCAGGCACGGTTGATGGGGACGAGAGAGAGAGAGGGCCCTCTCTGTGGTGGCCCCCCAGCTTTGGAATGCCCTTCCCAGGGAGATTAGATTAGCCCGCATTCTCCAAGAGTTTTGAACCAATTTGAAGACTTGGCTCTTCAAACAAGCTTTTGACCTTGTTTACTGATTATATTGGAGGATTAGTGTTTCTCTCACATCACACTTTATGGACTGATATTGTTTTTCATTTATATCTGCAGCTACTGTGACATTTTATTGATTTTTTAACTACTAGAATTTTATGATTTTATGTGGTTTGTTATTGTTATTGTGATATTGTTCATGTACTTATTGTATTTTATGTGTTTGCACCTTGAGTGCTTTTGTGAGCAATTTCGAGTCCCTCCATGGAGTCCCTCCATGGAGATGGTGGTGGGGTAGAAAAAAAGTATTATTATTATTATTATTATTATTATTATTATTATTATTATTGCTGTTTAACAGTAGAATCTGCTACCTTGGAGTGTGGTGGAGCCTCTTCTTTTAGAGGTTTTTAAACAGGCTGGATGGCCATCTGTCTAGAATGCTTTGATTGAATGGTCCTATAGAGCTGGTGGTTGAAGTGGATGTCCATTGTGTTCTCCTCCAAAACCCTATTAATCTTGGGATTTGCAGTTTAAGGACGGTTATTTAGACATCTTCTCAGCCAGAGAGCGGTGGTATCTCCTTAAACTATCAATCCAAGGAGTCCCAAGGACGTTGTCGTGGTTATAGATGTGAAATCATAGTGCTGTCATTATATAGTATGAAAAGCCCCCTTTCTCCTCAATTCTAGTGCCGTCTCTTCCAAATTGAAGTGGCTGTTTTTAAAAGCATGTGGACTACAGAAGGGAAACAATAGTAAACCGAAGACATATTTGCCTTCCTCCTCCAAAGTCTTTATTATTGCTTCTCTTAATTGTTTTTAGAAGAATGGAACAGGCACTTTTATGCCTGGGCATTTCCTGCCATTCCCATTTTCTCTCTCCCTCTCTTTGTATGGACAGAGAGAGAACGAGAAAGAGGGACATAAGAAATGTTCCTTTCAGGAAGAATGAACATAATGACATACTTGAGCAAGCCATAACCGAGCAGTGAGGAAGTGATGCTTTGGGACCCAAGGCATTGTCCTACCACTGCTCAGTTATGGATGGTTTCAGTACATTGTTATATAAATGTGTCTTAAAAGGAACTCTCAAAGCACCGTGTATGTGTGTGTATTTCAATGAGAGAAATAATATTGCTCATTAGCAACTTTTCCCCTGTGGGGCTTTGCTGCCCGCTCTGCAAATAACAGCATAGCTTTCATGAGTCAAAAGCTGGACAAATTGAATAGCTGGGAGTTCATTTCAATGGAGAGGATCTCATTATTTGGATGGGTAGTCGTCTCCCGAGATGAATAGATCACTGCAGCCAACTCCAGTCATGCAAATGAGTCCATCTATATCTTTGGAAGAAATCAAGCCTTTAAAAAAGATTAGCCATTTGTCCTACATCTTGTTATTGTCATCCAAAGGATCTGTGCAAGGAGTGGATAAGGAATGGTCACATTCTGGGCACAACTTGCACATAATGATACTGAAAACAATATGATGGTCATTCTTTTTTTTCTTTTTCTTTTTGCTGCCTGGAGAAAAAAAAGGCAAGAGAGTACCTTCTTCCCTATCTCTAGCACAGAAGCTGATTGGACTGGCAACCAAATTGTACTTAAGAGTACCCAATGCCTACACTCATGGAAGCAATGGATCCCTTTTGGATTTCAGTCCATACTATCTATATCTATATATAGATCACTGTTTCCCAACCATTTTTGGACCAAGGACCACTTGAACAGGGACCACTTTGACCAGGGACCACTCTCCAATATTAGTACCCAAAAGGTTTGACTCTTTGTGACCTTATTGACCAGCTCATTCCAGAGCTCTATGTCGGCTGTCACCCCCTCCCCCCCTCAGCTCCTTCAGAGTCAAGCCAATCACCTCAAGGGTTATGAATCCATTTTTGGTCAACTTTAGATTCAGTTTGGTTATCTGGGGTGCTGATTCAGAAAATTGCACTGGACAGACCACATCAGCTCTAGTTTCTGATTCAGAACATATGCCATCCAGTAATCACCATCTGCTTGCCAATAGAAAACTCTATTTAATGAGAGGGTTTCATGAGACCAGTCACTCTCATTGCAACGGTGTAGTAATGGTGAGGCCACGGATCATATTTTAGTTCTTGTGGACCACTGGTGGTCCACGGACCATAGGTTGGGAACCACTGATATAGATAGATACAGCTTTAGATAGCATAGGGAAGGGTTAACACCCCTTTGGTGTTTGTTTGGCTGTCTGTGCCCCTGTTAAGAAGATTTCATTTCAATTTTTGTTCCTGTAAGAATTGGATTTTAAAAAAATTGGCTTGTTGTGGAAAAAGGATTGGCAAGAAAGCTTCAGAGGAAACACCTTTTCCCCATGATATCTCTTTCAGGAGTGAATTTTCCTTCCTATGTGTAATTTTCTCTCATTTCCTGTTGTCTCCCATCCATTCGTAACTATGAGTAGTTTGTAAGTCGGATGTTTATAACTTGGAGTCTGCCTGTAATGCAGTTTGACAGCACTTTAATGGCCATCGCTCAGTGCCATGGAATCAGTTATAGTTTCACAATGTCTTTAGCCTTGGCTGAAGAGTGATAGTGTCTCACCAAACGACAACTCCCATGATTCCATGGCATTGAGCTGTGGCAGTTAAAGTGGTATCAAAATTACTTTAATGCTACCAGTGCAGATGCACACTCAGAATAAATAAACCAAACGGTAGTTGCCCTGAACAGTCAGCCTAGATCATGCATGGGCAATACAGTGGATTGCTAAAAGGTCAGATAAATAGGTCCTAGAGCAGGCATGGTCCTCCAATTCACCTGGGTCCTCCAGGTGTTTTGGACTTCAACTCCCACAATTCCTTGGAGACCCGGTGGTGCCCGGGTTATTTGAGAAAGGCATTGCTTTTCTTTGCTTCAAATTGAATCTAGGTCCAATGTCAGCTGGTTCAGTAGGTACCTATGAAAGTCCTATTGTCGATAGTCCATTGTTCTCCAAACCGCACCAGAATGTAGAGTGGGTCATGGGAGCTTTGTGTGCCAAGATAGGTCTTGATCAGTCATTGGTGTGGGTCACAGTAGTCTCTGAAATTGAGTGAAGATACTGCAAGTCACATTATCCATAGTCCATTGTCCCACAAACTGCACTAGGACATAGAGTTGGTCATGGGGGCTCTGTCTGCCAAATTTGTTCTTGATCAATCATCAGTCTGGGTCACAGTGGTCTCAAGAAGTGAGTGAAGATACTGGAAGTCCCATCATCCATGGTCAGTACTCTTGCAAACTGCATCAGAGTGTAAAGTGGGTCATGGGGACTCTGTGTGCCAATTTTCGTCCTGATCTATCATTGGTGTGTGTCGCAGTGCTCTCAGGAAGTGAGTGAAGGTATTGCAAGTCCCATCATCCATGGTCCATCATCCTCCAAACTTCCCCAAGATGTCAAGTGGGTCTTGGGGTCCTTGTGTGGCAAGTCTGGTCTTGATCAGTCATTGGTATGGATCAGAGTGTTTTCAGAAAGTGAATGAAGGTACYGCAAGTCCTATCGTCCATGGTCCACCATCCCACAAACTGCACCAGGACATAGAGTTGGTCATGGCCCTATCCTTCCCCCCCCCCCCCATAACACAAAAAGGGGAAAAGGAAGGGGCCTGAGGCTGTTAGGATTTGTGGATGTCCAAAACACCTGGAGGGCCAAAGTTTGCCCATGCCTGGCCTAGATGAACAGTAGCCCTTCATCTCAAGAAAACAGCTCATCCCTAATGTAACATGGGAGGTAAAAAATTCTGCTTATGTTTGATTGTCAGTTATGTGATTCAGCATTTCAAAAGTAAAGACGAAATTTCCACAGCACTGAATATTTCTGGGGTTGGGAGGAGGGTGGAGGAGTATTTCCAAGATAAAATGAAACCCTTTTATTTCAAGAAGGAAAAAAAATGCCCACTGCTCAAATTGGTACAGTATGATCTTAATTATCTAAATGCCCAGAGAAACATTTGAAATGAAGTTAATGGAAATGCTAGAGGAACAATGAAAAGAGCCTGCATAAACATTAAAGCAGCCTGGCATTTCTGCAGAGCCCAAACCTTGTCTATACAAAGAGCAGATGTGGTGGTGAAATGGCCTCACAGAGATAATGCCAAAAAGGAAGGATGGGAAAGAAAAGAAAAAAAGGAGAAATGAATCATCATAACACAGAGCAAAGGATGGCACAGATCTGCACCAAAATACACATACAGTAGAGTCTTGCTTATCCAACATAAATGGGCCGGCAGAACGCTGGATATGCGAAAATGTTGGATAATAGGAGGGATTAAGAAAAAGCCTATTAAATTGTCAAATTGTGTTATGATTTTACAAATTAAGCACCAAAACATCATATTTTACAACAAATCAACAGAAGAAGCAGTTCAATACACGGTAAATTCTTCTGTAGGGTCCAAGTTTCCCCATGCCTGAAATCTCCCTAGAAGTCAAGACGACTAAACTAAAGCTGTTATACTTTGGCCACATCATGAGAAAATATGACTCATTAGAAAAGGCAATAATACTTGGTAAGGTAGATAGATGGCAGCAGGAAAAACGAAAAACCACATTGCAGATGGATAGATTCAACCAAGGAAGCCATATCCCTGACTCTGCAAGACCTGACCAAGGCTGTTGATAGGATGACTTGGCGGCCTCTCATTCATAGGGTTGTCATAAGTTGAAATTGAGCTGAGTGCAATTAACAGCAAATGAGTTCAGTAGTACTTTGGATGGCTCAAGGAGAGTTTGGTATGAAGGTCAAGGCAGACTTACTGCACTGTGTAACAAGGAAGCCCTGGCTACTATTGGACCAAGCAACTCTACAAACAGGAGACAAGTTCAAACAAAGACTTGTCCTCTGCACAATAAGAGATATGGCCATACTAACTGCCATTCCGTATTTCAGGTGGAGAATATAGAGAGCTGCCCTTCCACAATATGTTATTTCCTGTTTACCACAAGACACATATCTTACAAACTGACACTGAAAGTCTATATTTCTCCAGCCCTCTTCCACCATCTCTCCCTCACTGCTGCTGTGAGAAAATTTCCAGAGAGACAGGTGATTAGGAGAAAAGGAGCTAGCTAGGTGGATATAAAAAGGAGTTCTTTTGTCAGTTTCCTCCTATAGAGGGGGAAAAACATTTCCAGGTAGGAAGATAGTGCTACATCCTGGTGAAATTTTCTCGCCTAGTCATCCATATGACAGCCTTGGTTTGTTTGGACACACAATATTTTTATTTAAGTGAAAGAGTGCTTCAGACTTGTAATACACACCCACCCCCACAGCCCTAAAGTTGTGCCATCAAAAACACTTTGTTCTTTCTAGAAATACTACCTATGGTAAGAATTAACCATATGATCAGAGGGTGGGATTCAGGGAAGGAGATGAGGAAGTTAAACAGATTTACCAGGATAATGTTTCAGTGTTGGACTCGGGGTGCATCTACACCATAAAATTAATGCAATTTGGCACCACTTTAACTGCCATGGTGCAATGCTCTGGGATCTTGGAGTTTGTACTTTGGTGAGACATCAGCACTCTTTGGCAGAGAAAGCAAAATACCATGTAAAACTACAACTCCCAGGATTCCATGACATTGAGCCATAGATGGCAGTGAAAGTGGCATCAAATTGCATTAATTCTACAGTGTAGCTGTTTCCTCAGATTCAGGGAAATCCTTGCTCAGCCATGGAAACCAATTGAGTGATCTAGAGCAACCTATACTCTCTCAGCCTCAAGGAAAAGGAAGACTCCTCAAAAAGTATCTTGCCAAGATTCTGCATTAAGTCAGAATCAACTTGCAGGAACATGACAACATATTTGTACTTTTGCTTTTAACAGCAGCAGATGTCAGCAGATTTCTGGGCAGTTTCTTCAAAGCAAAACAACCTCTTTATGTTTGCATTGTCACCTCATATTTATCTTTGATGGCTTAGCTCTGTCCAGCAATGATGCTGTAAGATTGGGCAAACTATAACCCAAAACATCTTGAAGGTCAAAGATTTCTCATCCATGAGAAATCTTTGACCCTCCAGATGTTTTGGGTTACAGTTCGCCCAATCTTACAGTATCACTGCTGGACAGAGCTGATGGGAACTAGAGTCCAAAAAACATCTGCACAACATAGATCTCCCATTCCGATCTAGCTCAGCCCCTGTTGAATGAAATTGTAGCATCTTTGACAGATGGTTGCCCAGCTTTTGCTTAATACCACCAGTGAAAACTCACCCACAGCTTGCATTGTGGAAGATTGCAATGTCATTGGTGTGTTTTCCCCTTCCGACCTTAAGAATCCTCAAATTATGTTGCTTATGAACACACACAGCCACACACCATACAAGCCTAGTTAATATGAAATTGACTCAACCTTAACTACAGAGCCATAGACACATCAGTATAATAACAGTTGTTTTATTGTTATTACCCATATAAGCAAGAATCAGAAAAATTAAGGAGGATTAACACCAGTAGCAAAAACAGGTCCTAAAAGTGTAATAATTTCAGGGTGAGTCAGCAATCTCAGCGGGTTCTGGATCCCTGCCTGTAATTTCCATCTTAACACACAATGTGATTAAAAGGGGCGAATTACCAAGTGAAACCAACGCAGGCGCAGAAAGGAACTCTCCGAGGCAAAGGAAACACTTTAAATTTAGCAACTCAGTGACAGCTAATTTGCTGTTCAGCCGTTCCAGACAAAAGTAGAAGTGGAGAAGAGGCACTAGAGAAGGACAAGTCACCCCTCGGTGTCATTTCTTGTTTTAACTCCTCTAGATTTACAAGAGTGATTCATTTGGCCCCCTGATATCAAGGTCTCTCTTGAGTGTGACATTAAGAAGACACTTCTCCTCATAGTCTGTGAAATGCGACAATGAGGATTCTCACTAAGATGGAAGTTGCACTTTTGGTCTGCCTGTGCTTCTGTGTGTATGTATGTATCTGTGTTAGAGAGAGAGAGGGAGAGAAAGAAAGTGAATGCAAAGACCATTTTACATGGACTTTGCACACGCTCTCTCTTTCCTTCTCTTATGTGTTTGGCAGTTGTGTGTACTGAGAAAGAACATGGGACTGGGAGATTTAGGAGGTCCAGGTTCAAGTCTTCACTGGGCTAAGAAATTCGCAATCCGAATCTTTCTCTCTCTCGGCCTGATCTACCTCACAGTATTCTTTATTTTTATATAATTTTTATTGTTTTAAATCTAAAAATAATAAGACTTAAAAAAGGAGAGAAAAGAATTATCAAAAGAATCATAATACAAGGAAAGTTGGAGAGCAATCTTATTAAAGAAAAGTAGGAAATAGGAACATCTCAACAATGCACACAGAAAAAAAAGAAAGAGTAAAAAAAATTGGGTTCTTGACTTCCATTCATCTTCTTCATCAGATTGTCTGTGTTTTCTTGTTAATTACCAATATTGTCCTTTCCCTCTTGGTAAGTTAAGTGGTTAAGTCCGCATTATACTATACTATATTATATTATATTATATTATATTATATTATATTATATTATATTATATTATTCTCTGAATGTATTCTTATTATTATTCTTATTATTCTTATTATTATTATTATTATTCTGAATGTATTATTATTATTATATTATATTATATTATATTATATTATATTATTATTCTCTGAATGTATTCTTCTACCATAGACCAGTCAGTCTGTGTTGTGCCTCTGCCGTTGTTTTCTTAAGCAAAAAAGTTAGTCTATCCATATTTTTAATGTCCACAACTTTTTTCCTCCACAAATCTATGTCCGGTGTTGTTTCTGCTTTCCATTCTTTTGCAAAAACCATTCTAGCTGCAGTTGTGAAATAGGTAGGGAATTTTTCTGTGTTCATATCTGTAAAAAAACTTTTCGTCCCACATGCCAAGTAAATAATATTCAGGTTTCATTGGAAATTTCTTTTTAATGATTAATTGACATTCTTTGTGTATAATCTTCCAGTAACTTTGCGCTTTTGAACATGCCCACCACATATGGTAGTATGTCCCTATCTTGTTTTCACATTTCCAGCAACTGTTGTCTAGATTTTTATACATTAATCCTAGTTTTTCTGGAGTCAAGTACCATCGACTTATTTATTTATTTAGAACTTTTATATACCGGTCTTCTCGACCTCCGCAGAGGGACTCAGTCCGGTTCACAACAAAAGATTCACAAACAATAGTTTAAAACATCACATTCCATAATTCATTAAACATTAAAATACAATCATATAATTACATAATGCCAAGTCGTCAAAATGAAGTCACAATTCATCGCTATCCGTCCGTGTGGTCAGGAGTTATTGACTCACTCATCAAATGCTAAATTCCAGAGCCAGGTTTTCACCAGTTTTCAGGAGAGAAGGGGCAGATCTAATCTCCAGTGGGAGAGAGTTCCAGAGCCAAGGGGCCACTACCGAGAAGGCCCTGTCCCTCGTCCCTACCAGACGCGATTGTGAGGGTGGTGGGATCGAGAGCAGGGCCCCTCCAGAAGATCTTAACAACCTTGATGGTTCATAGGGGAGAATCCGTTCGATGAAGCATTTTAAGATAATTTTCTTTTAAGTCTGAGGCATATGTAAATTAAATTTACATAAATTTACATATGCTTCACAGTGTTCTTAAGAA
The DNA here is from genome assembly GCF_025583915.1 of Anolis sagrei ordinatus. Classification (NCBI taxonomy): domain Eukaryota; kingdom Metazoa; phylum Chordata; class Lepidosauria; order Squamata; family Anolidae; genus Anolis; species Anolis sagrei. The sequence continues at coordinate 328,938,492 of NW_026844366.1, read as the reverse complement.
GATATGAGGAGAAGGAAAGTCCTTTAAACTCAGTGAAATGATGATAACAATCATGATTCATGAAGTTCTCTTATGGTGGGTTAGTTTACTCATCCACCTAGCCTGGAACAGTCAATGTTTGACTAGCAGAACAAGAAGTGCAGGAAGGGACACATGCAGCTGTTCCATGCTGATTTGTTTCAGCATGAGATTTCAACTCAATTCTTCAGATGCATGGATGGAATTGAACCTTGGGGATATGAGCGCTTACATTATTGTGGGAATGGGATCAGAGCACAATAGGATACTACTATGCCCCGAACTCAACCTCAAAGCCAGGTAACTGCTAATATAGCTAAGCTTTGATGTTACTTCCATCCATGCATCTAAAGAACTAGTTCAAAATCTATGAAAGCTCACACCGAAATAAATATGCTGCTGGATTTCTCCTTTTTTTTCTCTTTTGCCTTTTTACACTGCAACAGCCCAACATGGCTGTCTCTTTGAAAATAATTTTTCTAATTCCAGAAAATTCCCAGATTTTCCATGTGTACTTTCCAATTTTTAGTTCAAAGATCCATATACATTTTGTTGAGCCGAGAATATATTGTCAGTTCCCAGTACAATCAGAACCCCTTTATACCTGCTCTCCAGACTGGTATGTAAAGCAGGATTCAATCCTAAAGGCATCCAATCCTGTYTGATCTTGGAAGTGGTCCATCTAGCCTAGGGATGGTCTATAGSCCCTAGTTAGTACTTGAATGGGAGACCACTAACAAATGCCAAGTGCTGTRTTTCAGAGGAAGGAACTGGCAGAATCACCTCTGAGTATTCCTTGYCTAAGAAAACCCTGTAAAATGTATGGGGTTGCCATAAGTCAACAGTCATGTTGAAGGCAAACRTGTACATAAAATAAATAATAGGAACAAAATATAATAAAATAAGACTTTCATGGCTGGAATCACTGGGTTGTTGTAGGTTTTTCAGGCTATATGGCCATGTTCTAGAAGCATTCTCTCCTGACATTTCACCTGCATCTATGGTAAGCATCCTCAGACCTCAAAACCTCTGAGGATGCTTGCCATAGATGCAGGCAAAACATCAGGAGAGAATGCTTCTAGAACATGGCCATATAGCCCAAAAAACATACAACAATCCAATAGAAACAAAATCTGGGATTTTTCGGTCTGTCTTGATGCACACAGACAGGAAGAGAAAAATAGGGATTCTACAGATTTCTGATCCTAGCCTTCGCTTGAGTAACCACCATGAGTGGATGCATCCCTCCGCCACATCTTGCATATGATGTTATTTTGGTTGTTGAAGGCAATAGTCCAAGTACCTAGATAAACCATTGCCACTAACTTGATCAATTCTAAAAGTAGATTCAGGAAATTCAAAGAGGATGTCAATGATAGTTAGACACGATGGTTATATATTGCCTCTGTACCAGAAGCAGCATGCTGGAGAACACGAGCTGAAGGGCACTTGGCATTCATGTCTTGCTTTTGGGCTTCCTACATAGTAGCTAGTTGGCTAGTGTGGAAAACAGTGTATTAGATAAACTTTCGGTTGGAGCTAGCACAACTCAAATTCTCAAATGAATACTGGTCCTTCATATCAATGGATTCTGCATCCATGGATTCATCCATCTAAGGGCTTGAAAGTATCCCCCCCCCCAAAAAAAAAGAATCCAAAAAGGAAATCTTAAAATTTCAATTTTATATAGAAGGCACAATTTTACATTTTATATAGTATACACCATTTACTAAGCAATTGTATATAATGGGACATGTGCATCCATGGATTTTGATATCCATGAGGGATCCTGGAACCAAATCCCATTGGGTACTGTGGGCCGACCATAGCATTCTGATTTCACAGTGGTCTTGCCAACAGAAAGGTTATGTTTCTCTCCAGTTAAAGACATTCCAACTTAATTTCCATTGTTCCTGGTTCAATGTCTTCAGTCACTCATAATGCATCTATGAGGACAAATACTCAAATCTGGCCACTGTTCAGGCTAACAGTGGGTGGTTAATCTGCCTGGATTAATACCCATGAATCTAAAGAGCATCCATAGGCATAAATGCCGCCTTTCTCTTTGCTTCGCTTGCTCTCCAAATTCATTTTGGCACGGCCTGTCACATGAAGCACCACAGCCTTTGCTCACTGCTACGCTGCTCTTTCTGTCCTTCCTCTCCTTGACCTCATGTTGCCCTTAAGCATTTTAGGCCATGGATGCATTGGCTGTGAAAAGGGGAAGTGAGTAAGCAGGGTGCTAAATTGAATATCTGCAGAGTGGACAATATTTAGGGTTGACAAAGAGTAGAACAGATCAAGCGTGGTTCCCCCAGAAATGGTTTAAACATGACCTAGAGGACTTGCTGCGGTTGTCCAGCACTCACGCACCTCAAAAACCATGCAAAATTTTGGAAGTTGTCCTTTAGAAACATTTGGAATAACACATGCTCCGGATGGATTGTGCAGCCATGGGGAAATCTGTACACACTTTTATAGGCTTCTGGTAGATTGTGTCCTCATAGAGAATGTTTTGTGTTTTTTTACAGGCTGCAGATGGATAGTGTAGTCACAGCCGGGACATTTCTATACAATGCAAATATGTGGTGCAGTCATTGGTCATTCTGAAAAGTTATACATAGGTTGTACTGCAATTTTGGAGGATATCTTGTTTCATCATCTTGCATAGGTCCTTTGGGTTTGTCTGCAGAGAAATGGCTTGAGAGCAGTACGTGTGAAAAAGGTCTTGGTGTTCGTGTGGATAACAAGTTAAATATGTGCCAACAATGTGATGTGGCAGAAAAAAAAACAAAGGGATTTTGGTCTGCATAAATAGGAATCTAGTGTCTAGATCCAGGAAAGTCATGCTACCCGTCTATTCTGACCACACCTGGAATATTGTGTCCAATTCTGGGCACCACAATTGAGGAGAGATATTGACAATCTGGAATAGGTCCAGAGGAGGGCAACTAAAATGATCAAGGCTCTGGAGAACAAGCTCTATGTGAGGAGCGGCTTAAAGAGCTGGGCACATTTAGCTTGAAGAAGAGAAGGCAGAGAGATGTATAAATATGTGAGAGGAAGTCATAAGTAGGAGGGAGCAAGCTTGTTTTCTGCTGCCCTGGAGACTAGGACGCGAACAATGGCTTCAAACTACAGGAAAGGAGATTCTATCTGAACATTAGGAAGAACTTCCTGACTGTGAGAGCCATTCAGCAGTGGAACTCTCTGCCCCGGAGTATGGTGGAGGCTCCTTCTTTGGAAGCTTTTAAACAGAGGCTGGATGGCCATCTGTCGGGAGTGCTTTGAATGCAATTTTCCTGCTTCTTGGCAGGAGGTTGGACTAAATGGCCCATGAGGTCTCTTCCAGCTCTACGATTCTATGATACCATGAATGTGTATTTTCTGGAATATTTCATCATTGTGCTTAAATGCTGAATAACTGGAATACTTTAAGTAAGAGAGGACAGTGGGTGACAAAGCAATGTAGTTGGCACTCTAGCCATTAACCAAAAGCCTGCATTACATTTGTGTCATATCAACTTACATCTGCAAAATTATGATATGTCATCTTTCTTATAAACGACAACTTCGAATTGCTTGCTTATTGCCCCAGTAAGTAATGGGGAACACACAATGACAATCAAATGATACATAAGTCAGCCTATCTCATTTGAGGGTTTAAAGTCTGTTTCAAGATGAGTTACCGAATAGGAAACACAATGAACACTGCCATGACATACAGTAGCAGTTTCCATGTTATTTTAGGAACAACACAGAGCTGGGGAACTATGAGTAAGTAGTCAGAAGAAGACTGTTGCTGCAGTCAGCAATGTCTCGTAATGTTCCTTGATACAAATAATTCCCTAGATTCTAATTTGTGTTCATTTCCTGCTGGAGTGGGTTATTTCTTCGTTCTTATTGCTGCAATTCTTCTGCATTTGCTTTTCTTTTCAACTTGTTTTTTTAAGGAAATTTATAATTATCGGAGTCTCAAACTGTTACTTTTTTTGCTTTGTTTTTATATATTCTCTTCTTACAGCTTGTTTTCCCAAGCTAGTTACAAAAGAAAAATGAACATTGACTGTTGACCTTTGGCACACCCAGAAGAAGGGAGATACGTTTTCAGAAAAGGAACCACAGCTTTTTTGTAAATCCACATCCAAGCATTAAAAGAACTATAACAATAGGTCTCCTATGTTTTATTCTGTGTCAGATGACGGCTTCCGTATTAATGGAATAGCGGATCCATGCCAGGCCTTCATTTCTAATTTAAAGAAGCAATCCAAGGTGCCCAAAATAGGCTCAGCACATTGGACAGCACCTATAAAATTAAAACTAAACTCCAAAGTACATTTAAAACCCTACTGACATGGGAACTACATTTTTATTATGAATCAGTTACATTTTACCATGAGTCAGCTTTGAATGGGGAACATCAACTGGCTTGCATCCATCCTGAAACAACTTAATGATAATTTTTATTAGGTACATTTAGGTTCTGCCTTTCCGTCACTGAGCTCAAGGAGATGTCTATGACTCTCCTCCTCCCTGCTGTTCACTTAATAACAATCTCAGGAGATAGGTTAGATTGAAAAAAAGGCTTGTCCAAGTTCATCTAGTGCAGCGTTTCTCAACCTGGGGGTCAGGACCCCTGAGGGGTCACAAGGGGGTGTCAGAGGGGTTGCCAAAGACATCAGAAAACACAGTATTTTCTGTTGGTCATGGGGGTTCTGTGTGGCAAGTTTGGCCCCATTCTATCACTGGCGGGGTTCAGAATCCATGGTGCTCTCTGGATGTAGGTTAACAATAACTCCAAAACTCAAGGTCAATGCCATTAAACCCTTCCAGTATTTTTTGTTGATATGGCAGTTCGTGTGCCAAGTTTGGTTCAATTCCATCATTGGTAAAGTTCAGAACGCTCTTTGATTGTAGGTTTACTATAAATTCCAGCAACCACAACTCCCAAATGACAACAACATTCCCCCGCAACCCCACCAGTATTCAAATTTGGGCATATTGGGTATTTGTGCCAAATTTGGTCCAATGAATGAAAATACATTCTACATATCAGATATATTCGTTACAGTTCATAACAGTAGCAAAGTGACAGTAGCAATAGTTATGAAGTAGCAACAAAAATGATATTTTGGTTGGTGGTTACCACAACATGAGGAACTGTATTAAGGGGTCACGACATTAGGAAGGTTGAGAACCACTGATGTAGTGACTGAATTGCGTGACAAAATTCCCAAGTCCCAATGTGACACTCTTAACTACTCCAGCCAGCGGCCTCCACTACACATTTTGAAGTATGTTGTAGTATTTGCAGACATTGCTGGGATAAAAAGAAGAGAAGGAATGCAGTAGAATCTTTTGAGACTGAGAAAAAGACATTCCTAGCATAAGCTTTCATGAACAGCTCTTACTAAGAAATTCCTTTGATTAAACATAAGAAGGAAAGTCTTGACAGTCAGAGTGGTTTGTTAAAGGAGCCAATTATCCAGAGAGGTGGTGGGGTCTCTTTCTCTGGATGTCTTCAAAAACAGGCAGGACAGCTACATGGTGGGGATATACAAGCTGGATCTCCTGTATTAAGTGAGAAGGTGGGTTCAACTTGCTGGCCTACGGATACCCTTCCAATTCAACGAGTACTCCATTTCAACAGCTACAACATCTAATAAGTGGACTAAGATCCATAAAAGCTTATGCTAGAATTTCTCTTTTCAAAGGTGCTCCAGAAATCCTGAAGAATTGGAGGTTCAATATATGTCATTCTGTGCCTTCAAGACTCATCCAAGGTCACCCAATGAAGTTCCATGTCTGAACAGGGATTTAAACCCCAGGATCATAATCCAACTCTCAAACTACTACACCATGCTGTCTGCTAATTCTTAGGAGTTGCCATCCCACTTGATTTCATTACAAAAATGTGATGCTTTATGAGTGGAAATTTTCTTTGGTATAGCACATGACCTATGTCAGCAGTGTGGTGTAGCAATTTCAGTGTTGGACTACTTTTTATCATATCAGAAACGAACCGAGGGTACAGCTGTACTGTATATAAAAAACACAAAGTTTTAAAAAACTTAGCATTATGTTAAATGTCCTTTGACCAGTAGCTGGCCACTTGGAGTGCCTCTGATGAACGTACAACAACCCAGGTCCTCCACTGTTCATGTGGTAAGGCTCAGACTATTTATTTATTATGCCAAGAACAAACCAAGGGTACAACTGTGATGTATTTGAGAAAACACAAAGTTTAAAAATTTGCCATTCTATTAAATGTCCTTTGACCAGTAGCTGGCCACTTGGAGTGTCTCTGGTGTTGCTATAAGAAGATCCTCCATTATGCATGTGGCAGGGCACAGGTTGCATTGTAGTATGTGGTCTGTGGTTTGCTCTTCTCCACACTTGCATGTCGTGGACTCCACTTTGTGGCCCCATTTCTTAAGGTTGGCTCTGCATCTTGTGGTGCCAGAGTGCAGTCTGTTCAGCGTCTTCCAAGTTGCCCAGTCTTCTGTGTGCCCAGGAAGGAGTCCCTCATTTAGTATCAGCAATGGATTGAGGTGCTGGGTTTTAGCCTGCCACTTTTGGACTCTCGCTTGCTGAGGTGTTCCTGCAAGGGCTCAGGCTGCATTGTAGTAAGTGGTTTGTGGTTTGCTTTTCTCCATATTCACACATTGTAGAGAATTAGTATTGCACTAGGACCATAGGAGAGACAAGCTAAAATCCCCAAACTGGATTTGCCCAAGTTGGGGATTTAAGCCGTTCTCTCCAGAATGATAGGCCAACACTCAAACCATTGCACCATGTTTGCCTTTAACTGGGTGAGCTCAGCCAAAACAAAGAAAAGCAGCAGATGTATTTTCATCTGATTTACAAAAGGGGGAAGAAATTAGATCCTGCCTTTAGCTCAAATTTGACCTCCTACCAATTAGCCATGATTGCTCTATCTTTAGCTACCTTTGTCATGTTGCTGCCTTAGCCTGAAGGCTCCTGTTCATGACTTGCTTTCTAAAGAGATGGCAGGATGAGTACAATACTGTTCATGAATTGTGATCAGCTCTCTCCTACAGTCAAAGATCTTGTGCCTCTTTTCGCTAAGATACCTACCTTTATTCTAGTGCTGTTGGAATACACAGTCTATGGCCGTTTTAACAGTGAAAGCAATTATTTTAGGCATTACTGCAATTTTTAAAAACTCACTCATTCCTAGGGACACCAATCCGTGAATAATCAAACCTGCAAAAACTACAAATGTGAAGTATAAACTGTGTATATGTGTGTGCCATGTATATTAATATAAACACATTATATATGTGCACAAACAAACATATATATATACACATATCCAAGTCTACTTTCTCCCTGCACAGAAGAAAGTTTGAATAACAGTGTATTTAATATGACTGGTGTCCAGGCTGCCTCAATCCTTGTTTGAACTTCTAGTGCAATGGTTCTCAAGCTTCCTAATGCCACGACCCTTTGATACTGTTCCTCATGTTGTGGTGACCCCCAACCATAAAATTATTTTCTTTGCTACTTCATAACTGTAATTTTGCTACTGCTGTGAATTATAATGTAAATATCTGATATGCAGGATGTATTATAACCAAACATGGCACACAGAACTCCCATGACCAACAGAAAATACTGGAAGGGTTTAATGGGCATCGACCTTGAGTTTTGGAGTTGTAGTTCACCTACATCCAGAGACCACTGTGGACTCAAACAATGATGGATCCGGACCAAACTTGGCATGGATACTCAATGTGCCCAAATGTGAACATTGGTGGAGTTTGGGGAAAATAGACCTTTACATTTGGGAGTTGTAGTTTGTGGGTTTTATAGTTCACCTACAAAGAAAGAGCATTCTGAATCCCACCAGCGATAGAATGGGGCCAAACTTCCCACACAGAACCCCCATGACCATCAGAAAATACTGTGTTTTCTGATGTCTTTGGCAACCCCTCTGACCCCCCTCTGCGACCCCCGCAAGGTTTCCGACCCCCAGGTTGAGAAATGCTGTTCTAGTGAGCGTTGAACAATAGGAGTTACAGGGCAGATGAGAGAAAGTACTTTTGTGCAGAATCCATTATTAAACTATGGACTTTGCTACAGAAGGAGTCATGGCCACAACTCATGCAGCTTTAAAAGTGGAATCATCTTTTATTCAGCATATAAATTAACAAATTTAGGAGCCATGTCCTCCGACTATACCTGCTCATTAACACAATGATGTATTAGATTGATTATTGCCTTTCTGCTATCTTAATCAATTGCCTTTATTTATTATAAATATACAATCTTTCATCCTGATATTTTCGCTATGCCTAATGGTTTTTCTTTGTTGATTGTTACAAGTTGTTCATTATTCATATTTTAAAAAATGGATTGGCAAAATTCAAAGCATATGGCTTTAGCCTGCCTACAGTAATAGAGCCAATGTTAAATAGACCACCATTTGTTTGAAAACATGGGTCTACTGGCCCATGCTCTGCTTGTAGACTACCAAGGGGTGTTTGGCTGGCCAAAATCTGATATTAGACCAGGCTTTGGTGCAAGCTAGCATAACTCTTTATAACTCTCAGACAAGCTACCCATAAAACAAGTGTAAATGTTTACTTGCAGTTACTTCAGATTTTTCTAAAATAGTATTCTCTGAATCAAGGATGAACTGAAATAAGAACTACCAATTATATTCTGGATGATTGTCATGTTTTCAGAGAAAATATTACTCTTCAAATTAAGGAGTTTCTTCTCAATTAAGGGACATGTGGCATATTTACTGCTCACAAAGGGAACTGTGAGACTCAACATGCGGGGATTTGCAGGTTGAGTCAGAAGACAGATGTACGGGTTAATGTATTTGGGTTTCCTTATGGACGAACCCAAAGGGTGATTCTCACCAATGCTTCCTCTTCATCCTGGAAAGAAGTGACAAGTGGAGTGCTGCAAGGTTCCCATCCTGAGCCTGGTCCTGTTCAACATCTTTATTAATGACTTAGATGAAGGGTTAGAAGGCAAGATCGTCAAGTTTGCAGACAGGACCAAATTGGGAGAGATAGTCAATACCCCAGAAAACAGGAACAGAATTCAAAACAATCTGAACAGATTAGATAGATGATTGGCCAAAACTAACAAAATGAAGTTCAACAGTGACAAATACAAGATACTCCACTTAGGAAAAATGAAATGCAAATGAAATGCAAAGATACAGAATGGGGGAAGCCTAGCTTGAGAGCAATACATGTGAAAAAGATCTTGGAATCCTCGGTAAACAAGTTAAACCTGAGCCAACAATGTCATGTGGCAGCTAAAAAAGCCAATGGGATTTTGGATTGCATAAATAAGAGTATAGTGTCTAGATCCAGGGAAGTCATGTTACGCCTCTATTCTGCCTTGGTCAGACCACACCTGCAATAATGTCCAATTCTGGGCACCACAATTGAAGAGACATATTGACAAGCTGGAAAGTGTCCAGAGGAGGGTGACTAAAATGATCAAGGCTTTAGAGAACAAGCCCTATGAGGAGTGGCTTAAAGAGCTGGGCATGTTTAGCCTGAAGAAGAGAAGGCTGAGAGGAGACATGATAGCCATGTATAAATATGGGAGGGGAAGTCATAGGGAGGAGGGAGCAAGCTTGTTTTCTGCTGCCCTGGAGACTAGGACACGGAATAATGGCTTTAAACTACAGGAAACAAGATTCCACCAGGTGGGGTTCGCAAGGTCTGCCGGGGCTTTAATGGTGCTTCTTTTTTTACTTGGGTGATGGTTGGAGCATGCTGTTGCTAACAGATTTGTGTAAACATCTAAGTGGCATTCACAAACCTTTTATTATTACTAATTTTTTCATGAACCCAACATTGAATGAAGGGGACCCCATTTGGACTCCAGAGATTAAGAAGCAGTGGTCTAGACAGCTACTCCATCTTTTCTGTTTCATATTCTCTTATGCCTTGTAGTCCACTATACGTATGTGATCATCATGCAGACTACACAGTAACACATTTTCAATGTTGCTCTTTTATTAAGGGTCTTCCTGTTTAATAATGTATTACCTTAGCGCATGGCATGCCCTTTCCCCATAATTAATTAGCTTGCTTGATTTATCCTTTCTGCCACATTATCTGCCAAATGTGAATTTATTTACTTCTTGCCCCCTTTCTATTTACTGTGAAAATAAATAATTGCCTAGCCATCAGTATCCATTAAGGTCAACTAGTGGAACATATGAAGCCACCTCATACAAATTCAGACTACTTACGTACGTAGCTCAGCATCATCTGTTCTGACAGCACTGAGTCCCAATGGTTGACAGCAAAGGTCCATTTTCCACCATGGCTATTTTTGATCCATTCAGCTTTTGATACAGAGAAATGTATCTTACTCTTCAGCATACAAAAAGATATGTACTCTTTCTCTCTCTGAGCTGCAGACAATTGTAGCACTTACTTTAAACTGGTGTTATTTGTTGCTTCTTAAAAGTAATTCCACTTACCTGCATTATCCTTCAACTCTTATTCTGCAGATAGAACCTAGGAGGCTATTGGCAGGAAACTTGGAATGAATTCAAGCAAACACTAATCCGATATGAAGGTGAGCTCCACAGTGGTGATGGTATCTTTTGTGCAAGTGCTATGTTTGTAGAGATAGTCAATGGAGATCTTTTGGGTGGTCAAAAGTCAGTTCTGGACAAGGAGAAAAGCCAGTAACCCACTCTGATCAATTGCATGATGATTTGAGAATGAAATATCTCATATCTAATTTGGTTTGGTTTCCATAGTTGATACAGATCCAGAGGATATAAATTTAGACCCTGTAAAGCCAGCATGGCATCGTGGTTTCGATGTTGGACTACAACTATGAAGACCAGGCTTCAATTCCCCACTTGGCCATGGAAACTCGCTGGGTGACCTTGGATGAGTCACTCTCTCTCAACCTCAGATAACCCTACCATAGGGATGCCATATATCAGAAATTACTTGAAGGTACACAGCTACAGTAACAATAGTTGATAAGGGTAATTTGATATAAATTTGGTTGAAATATCTTTCTGCTGCCCTGGAGACTAGGGCATGGAACAATGGCTTCAAACTACAGGAAAGGAGATTCCACCTGAACATTAGGAAGAACTTCCTAACTGCAAGAGCTGTTCAGCAGTGGAACTCTCTGCTCTGGAGTGCGGTGGAGGCTCATGCTTTGGAGGCTTTTAAACAGAGGCTAGATGGCCATCTGTTGAGGGTGCTTTGAATGCGATTTTCTTGCTTCTTGGCAGGGGGTTGGATTGGATGGCCCACAAGTTCTCTTCCAACTCTATGATTCTATTATTTTAAAATGATCAGGCAAAATTGGGCCACTTCTATGTAGTTAATTTTCCTTGGGAATCATTAATTGGATGTGATCATTTTCATGTTCCTGTTGTCATCACCACTCCTGGACAATCTCATGGATCTCCTTTCTTTCTTTCTTGTTTTGTGCTTCTGCTGATGTCAGCACAGGGTACCCACAATGACCAAGAGATCTCAAAGAAGTCTGCGACTGTACAGGAGTGGTGACAGGATGATGGCAGTGGCTCACGTGGACCCAATCCTGCTGTCTACGAAGTGCCAAAGACACAGGTCTGCCCCAAGGTTTTAGGCAAACTTCAGAACTTTCTCCGTTTTTTTCTTAATACAAGACTAAACTGCATTAACTGGTGATAGCCACTGGAAGTGGCAGAATGTTGTGGAGACAGCCAGGATCCAATGTACTGCGAGTACATCCCATTGCCATCAAAGTTAATTGGATGGAAATACAAAGAGTGCAGTTTTTTGGGAGCCACCCCAGGTTCTGAAATTCTCAGCCAAAGAACTCCTCACATTCTTTGTCCTTCTGCTGATATAGGTCTTTTATGCAGACTATCCTTTATTACTAAATGCTCCTTTAAAAAGTGTAGTTTGGGTCTTAAACAAGAAAAAATGGGTCCTGAATATTAACTGATAATTGTTTTATTTTTGTGTCTATTGGAATTCTTGTTGCTTTCCTAAAAACTAGAACGAACCAGAGCAGCTGGAATTAGAGAATTCTGGGCACAGGAATTTGATTTGAACTGAACAGAGCTCATAGTTCATCTACACAGATTTATTCCTGGCTAATCCCTGCCCCTGGTACCTATTTGTGGGAGAAGGACTTTTTATGCTAGCAGCATTCGTCTTTTCAAAACACTTCACATCAGAGGTATTATTTATGGCAGCAGAGAGCCATTTCTGTTGCTGCTATTGTTAAACAACTGGGAGTCAGAAACATTTGCTGATCCATGGCACATCACATGGAAAATCAGCAGTAGATCTGAGTAAATAATTAGGCCCACCCTTGGATTACAGTATATTCTAGCGTATAAGACTACTTTTTAACCCAAGAAAATCTTCTCAAAAGTCAGGGGTCGTCTTATACGTGGGTGTAGTTTTATGCATGGGAGTCGTCTTAACTCTATATTTTAACTGGAAAAGTTGGGGGTCGTCTTATACGCCCAGTCGTCTTATATGCCGGAATATACGGTATTCTACATCATTGTTTGGGAAAGTCACCTTTTTATTGCAGTGATCAGAAGCGGGGAATTCAGACAGCAGTTATCCAAAAAAAAAATTGCTATGCCCTGCTGTATACCAACTGGTAGCAGCTCTTCTGCAAGCAGAGTTGTTTTTCTTCCTTCTTGCTGGTCACACAGTCTCCTCTGCTAATGTCAGTACAGGGCCAATTGTGATGGCCAGGATGGAGCTCTGAAGCAGTGGTGACATGGGCATGATGACAGCAGAGATGGATTGGTTGGAATTCGACTCAGTCCATCTTTCTACTACTACTTCTACTTGTGGGAGTTGAAGTCCAAAACACTTGGAAGGCCAAAGTTTGTCTGTGCCTGCTCCAGGGCTTGCTAGAAGCTCCAGTAGACTCTGGAATTTCTAGCAAGCTCTGAAGCAGGCATGGGCAAACTTTGGCCCTCCAGGTGTTTTGGACTTCAACTCCCACAATTCCTAACAGCCAGTAGCCTGCTCTGGAGTATCCCATCTTTGACCAAAGAGTGACAAAGTCAGTTTATTATGTGTTATTTATTTACTTTACTCTTATCTCGCCTTACTCCCCATAGGGATTTAAAGTGGCTAAAGATTACATGACTTCATACAATAGAACTTAAGAACAGGTTTAACCCCCAAAACCCCACAATACTCACCAGAACTCAGTGAAAGTCATGAGGGCAGCCAGCAGTAGATTTGATGTGTGTCCTGGTGTTCTTGTGTTGACTCACCCTAAAATTAGAGATGACAAGGATTGAATCTGAGACATTCTGAATGGAGATTACAAACTCAGTATCCTCCAGCCAACATGCACCATTGGCCATATTCACTATGGGATTTGAGGAATTGTTTTCCAAATAAAGGTATATTTCCCAAGCTGTGCTACTTCTAAGCTTTGTTTGGGTAATCCATGATGGGTTGTAACTTCCAATATCGTACCCTCAATCTATGTACCTATCTGAGGGAGCAAGACTTTTTCTGCTAACACTGTTTACCTTTTCAAAATACAGTGGCCTAGGAAACTATTCCTGATCAAATGGGGATTTTGTAAGCACCAGGCAAGACGTGTTTCCTCTGTGATTAAAGGGCAGATCATACTAGCAGAATGATCCTTCAAACTGGAAAGGTGGAGGTTTCTTTTGGAACAGTTATTTGTCCTTCAGGTTTTGCCCTTGGTCCTCATGCAGGTCTCTCCAATTTCCCTAAAGCAGGGCAGTGTTCCAAAAAGCCTATGAGCAATATTAATGATGTGGGCTAGGAACAGCTGTGCTATTCCTTCTCCAGATAACCTTCAATCAGTGGCCGCCTTGTTTTTCCCTCAGCATCACCCATTAAGGCTGGTCAAATTGGGGTCAGGTGCATTGGCTTGATAGGTGAGATTCCCTGAGCCTCCATATGCCATTCACCTGTCCCAGGTAAAACATACATTTTCTTTACCTATACATTCCCAACAATATGCAGGGCTTGGATTAACATGCTATTTCATTATTTATGAATACCATTCTGGAATTCATATAAATCCAACAATCCCACTACAAATCCCTTTCTGGGAGAAAGGCAGAAAATAGATCCAATCTATCAATATTTATTAAAATATTTGTTTGTTGTTGTGTACCTTCAAGTCAAGCATTGGGTTCAAATTACAGGAAAATAGATTCAACCTGAACTTTCAGAACAACTTCCTGACTGTATGAGCTGTTCAACAGTGGAACTCACTACTGCAGAATGTGATGGAGGTTCTTTTTCTGGAACCTTTTAAGCAGAGGCCAAATGGCCATCTGTCAGAGATGCTTTGATTGTGCTTTTCCTGCATAGCAGGAGGTTGGACTAGATGGCCCATGTGGTCTCTTCCAATTCTATGATTTTATATGGTGACTCTAAGGCACAGAAGCAAAAGAGACCCATTGCACCACGGTAGGTGACAGAAACATTGTGGGATGAGGAACTATTGACAGATTATTTTTTTTTGCATCAATAGCTAGGGACAGGAGAAATCTTGGGTAGGAAGAAAACTGGCAGTGGGATTCTGGTTTGCCTGGTTCATATGATAACATCTGTCATCTAGAGTTAAATAGATCTGCAACTTCCATACTTTCTGTTTGACTATGTTATGCATTCATTATCATGGTACTTACTGTAACAATCATAACTGCTCCCTGAAGCCCACCTTAAACTGCAGGAAGAACCTTTGAGTGATGGAAGTCAGCACTGTGGTGAAATGGGGCACTTCAGAATAAAGCAGCCATCCCTTTCCCATTGTTCATGTCAAGCTTACGTGTTTCAGTTGACTGTGCCTTAAGGCACTTCCACTTGGAGTGGTTCCCTGAAGTTTAATGTGGATTTGGGAAGGGAGGAGGAGGAGGGGGGGGGGTAAATATTTCAGTAATTTGTAACAACATTAACATAGCTATGAATGTAATGCATCATCTTAGCATGAATTTTGAGGAAAAGCAGAGCTTTTCTTAGTCTAGCCAAGGCAGTGAAATGTATTTTGTCATTCATTAAATCACACGGACCATCCAGTCCAACCCCCTTCTGCCATGCAGGAACACACACAATCTAAGCACTCTCAACAGATGACCATCCAATCTTCCAGAGAAGGAGACTGCCACACTGAATAGCATATTTCATTGTTAAACAGCTCTTACCATCAGGAAGTTATTCCTAAAGTTTAGGTGAAATCTGTTTCCCTGCAATTTGAATCCAGTGTTCCATGCCCTAGTCTCTGCAGCTGCAGAAAACAAGCTTGCCCCTCCTTAATGTGACATCCTTTCAAATATTTAAACATGGCCATCATGTCCCCTCTTAAATTTCTCTTCTCCAAGGCAAACATATCCAGCTCCCCAAGCCACTCCGCATAGGGCTTTCTTTCAAGACATTTATTTTGGTTGCTCTTCTCTGAACACATTCCTTCTTGTCAATACCCTTCTTGAATTGTGGTACCCAAAACTGGAAACAGTATTCCAGGAGGGGTTTGACGAAGCCCAATAAAGCAGCATTATTATTTTCCTTGATTTAGACCAGTGGTTTCCAACCCGTGGTCCATGGAGCACCAGTGGTCTGCAACTTCACCATTACTACACCATTGCCTCAAAACCACATGGCAATGAGAGCAACTGGTCTCATGAAACCCTCATATAGTGTCGAGGCAACGGGGATGTCAGGAGGGGAGAGGCTGACTACCCACAAAAGATTACTACTATCACATCAGCTCTAGATTATTAAATATGGTTTTCTGTGGGCGAGCAGATAGCAACTACTCGATGGCATATGTTCTATATCAGAGAGTTTGTGTGGTCTATCCAATGCAATTTCTGAATTAGCACCCCAAATAACCAAACTGAATCTAAAGTTGACCAAAAATCTGATTCATAACCTTTTTGGTACTAATGTTGGAGGGTGGTCCCTGGTCAAAACTGTCCCTGGTTTAAAAAAGGTTGGGAACCACTGATCTAGACATTATACTCCCATTGATGCATGCTAGAATTGCACTGGCTTTTTTAGTTGCCACATCACACTTATTGGACATAATGCCAGAGCCAGCATAGTGCAGCAGTTTGAGTGTTGGACTAGAACATTGGGAGACCAAGGTTCAAATCCTTGTTTGGCCATGGAAACCTATAAAACAAATCGCATTCTCTCAGCTACAGAGGAAGGCAAAGACAACTCCCGCTTGAACAAACTGCAAGAAAACCCTTTGACAGGGTTGCTTTAGGGTTGCCATAAGTCAGAAATGACTTGAAGGCATAGCACAACACCAGTAAACCTCACTAAAGGTTAAAGCCCCAATTTACAGCTTTCAGTTACCTGACGCTGAATCCCAACTTGTCCTTCATGCTACCTCCTCAGTTATCTTGTGAAGCAGGTTTGACAAGGCTGCAAATCTGTAGTGTGACAATGATGGGTGGATGTTTATGCATTAATTTGAACAGTGAAAATGGTTCTATTTCTGAGCACTCCCCTCCTACTCCTAATGGAAAAAAATATGCTGGTGAAGAGGAGGGGGAGGGAGGAAGAGACCAGTTTTCCTATGGCATTTACATTGAGCCATAGAATAAGGGCACAAAGAATGCCCTCTTTGTAAGGGAGTCACCGTTTCTTAGCATCAGAAATGATGTCATGTAGTCCAAAGTGTACTTCCAGCCATATAATAGTCCACATCCTGGGGGAAATCTGTACATTTATTGCATATTCTAATATTTATTTGTCATTTGCACAATGCAGCTAAAGCTGTAGAGGCTGGAAGAGACATCATGCAATGGGAATAACAGTCTGAAGCAAAGGGAAATGTTCTCTGCAGTCATCCAGCAAAAAAGAGATGTGTGTCAATTAAAAGCAATAATATTATCTGGGATGGAATTTCCCCCAGCACCGTGGGAAAGAAAAATGAAAGTTGTGACAATGAGAGTTAACAATAGATTGGACTGCAGTATCCACAAGGGTGGGAAGCGGTTCCTACCCAGCAAAGTTTCCCCTAGCCAGCCACTCCCTTTCTTCATCCTCTCCTAGCATTT
This sequence comes from Anolis sagrei ordinatus, assembly GCF_025583915.1. Taxonomy (NCBI): domain Eukaryota; kingdom Metazoa; phylum Chordata; class Lepidosauria; order Squamata; family Anolidae; genus Anolis; species Anolis sagrei. The sequence goes on along the minus strand of NW_026844366.1, from coordinate 328,921,421 downwards.
GCACGCAGCTATTTCTGACAGCCCTCATTCTTTTGCAGCTTAATTCCAGAAAGAGCGTCTTTCCCACCCAGTTTACTGCATTGCACCACCGAGTGGGGGAAAGCGCTACCCTCACTAGGATGCTCTTCTAATCCACCTCTCCGATCTGCTTGTCTTGCTCCCTCCCATCCCCTGCAACAATTAGGCTGAAATACACTGCAGTGGCAGAAGCTCTCCTCACCACCACCCCCTTCCCTCCCAGGGTGCTTGCAGCTTTGGAGGTGACAGATCATGCCAGAAAATAGATATTAGGTACGTGAGGGTTTTTTATCATAAGAGGTCAGGCTAGAATTCCTAGCCACCATGCTTTGATTTGCAGCATTGTTGTGAAATGGAAATGTACACACTTTTGCAGCCGTCGTATTGTTGCTTTGAACTACAGCTAAAGGCTCTTGAGATGAAAATAGTGGGGTTTGCGGACATCCAATAAGTACCCCGTTGGCATCTTGTAAGTAGGTTGCTAGAATGAAAACTGGAGAGGGCGTCTGTACTGTGTAGAAGAGGGGATTTCAGCAGGTGCTACTTATTACCTGGTTACATGACAGGCAACATATGTTGAATTTCAGCCTCTGCTACACAGCCATTACACACACAGGAACCGTCTCTAGTTTTCACTTGGGCAATCCTACCCATGAGAGATCCTAGTTATATCCCTGTCTACAAGGGATCTAAGTTAAATCTCTACCTATTAGGAATCCAATTACATACCTGTCTACAAAAGATCCAAGTTAAATCCCTAACTATTAGGGATCCCCATCACATTCCTGCCTATAATGGACACAAGTTACATTCTTACCTATAAGGGATCCTAGTGAAATCCCTACCTATTAGGAATCCAAGTTGCGATCCGCCTTGCAATGTCCAGTTCAATTTCCTTTGCTCCAAACCATAAAACCTGGGGAAGTTACTTTTTTGGATTACAACTTCCCAAATCCATCTGCTTGGGATGGGGTGGAGTTGAGTTATAATTCAAAAATGTAATGTTTCTTCATTAAAACCTTGCACAGTGTTTCTGAACCAAGATGGCACATTCCATCCAGACTCCATGAACGATTCTTAGACAGCTTGACTGTGTGTTGTTAAATAGGGTGTGGTAGCAATATTCATTGCAGAAAGACAGTGGACCTGTGGAGCCTATAGTGTAGTTCACCCAGACAGGGATTCTCCAGACATTAGCTCATATCCATGCCATTCAGGAACAGATATACCCAGATTATCAGACCACTCGGTTTTAACCTGATTATAACATGCATTTGCTTTCAGGTCTGACACTACACAGAAACCATTCTCTGCAGCTCTCAGTGAACATCGTCCTCTGAAGCAGTGCCTGGTAACCTGGAAGGTCTTTAACTACAACTCCCATTGGCTCTGCCTAGGTTGCGCAATGATTGCTGGTGATGGGCACTATATCTGAAACCATTTAGAGAGCCTAGGGCAAAGGAGGCTGCTCTAAATAGTTAAAATAAATTTGTCCTACTTTACAGATGGCAGGTCTCTATTTGATGAAAGCCCCGGATTAAATGTCTGTATAAATAGGTCAAGAGAGACAGAGTTGTATCAAGGTTTGAGCAATGGAATATGACTTTGGAAACCAGGGTTCATTTCCTACTCAGTTATGGAAATTCACTGGGCAAGTCGCACACACTCAGCCACAGAAAACATGGTAAGTGTGGAAACTGCTTGAAAACACACAACATTATATAGGTCAACCAGGTTAGCGTTTTTTTAAAAAACATAAAAAGGGAGAACCTTGCCCTTACCCATTACTACAAGTTTACTTCTGGACAATAAACTAAACACAAGACATCTAGTCACAGCCCTTTGCATTTGGGTGAAGTGACCTTTCTATTTACAGTCATCCCTCCACATCGGTGACTTTGACTCCTGGGGCTTTGATACTTCCCAGATTTGATGTTAAATTTTGTCTCTAGGAATTTCTAGATCCTCCAGTATGGCAAATTCTCACTAATCACACTGGAGGACCTAGAGATTTCTACAGAGGTCCTCCAGAGATGTCTAAGGAATCCTCTATGGGTCCTTCAATGTGATTTTATGTTCAGCTTCCAGTGGAAGTGGACAATAGAGTTGTACTGGAAGACCTAAAATTTATTATAAAGGTGTTCTATAAAGTATTCATTATTTAATTCATGTTTTTTCAATTTTACAGGGATCCTGTGTACCTAACCCCAGCAACTGTGGAGAGCCTACTCCAAATCAAACAAATAATTTTTTGAAATATTTCTATTTAAATTGTAGTAATTTCCATATTCTCGTCTATTCATCATATAGTCTAATGGAGCCACGGTGCTTAAATCTTTATGCTGCTGACCTGAAGGTTGGCTAAACTTTATGCTGCTGAACTGCTGATCTGAAGGTTGGCAGTTCGAATGCGCAAGGCGAGGTGACCTCCCATCTGTAAACTCCAGTTCCTGCCAACCTAGCAATTCAAAAACATGCAAATGTGAGTAGATAAATAGGTACCATTTCTGTGGGGAAAGACAAAGAGATGCTCCAAGCAACCTTGACGGCCACATGGGGGAAAAAAAGCTCATCCCAGAGCCAGAGATGAGCACCGCCTCCAGAAAGCCAGAAATGAAAGGAGAAGCCTCCGCCTTTGTTTGTATGTCTCATTTGTATTTGAATCAAAGGCATTGAATATTTGCCTACGTGAATACTGTAATCAGCTCTGAGTCCCCTAGGGGAAAAGGGTGGAATATAAATAAAGTGTATTATTATTATTATTATTATTATTAACACAGTGATTCTTAAACTATGGGTTCTGACCTCAAATCAGGTCTCCTTAGCTCAGTGATGGGGTTGCAAAAAATCTGGCTACAGTAAAAGTTTTCTGAACATTACCTAGTAGTTGTTTTAGACATTTACACAAATCTGTTGTGCAGTGTTTACAATGGGCTCTGCAGAAGATGCTTCAGCTGTACTTCATATAAAAGAAAATCAGGCTGTTTAGCAAATGGTAATTTGTTATCAGCAAATATTTGATTATTTTATATGGTATCATGTAACAAGCCCATAGCCAGAAATAAATTGGGAGGGGTTGAAACCTTTTTTCCGAGAAGACTTTTCAGGTCAGTGTCTCCTGATCTGGCAAAAGATCCCAACATTTGCATCACTGCGCAAAGGTTCTTTACAGGTAATAGATCTTGAATCAATGCTCCCTCTTTAAGTCAGTTCTTGTCGGCCACAAAGGACAATAGTTTCCACAATAAGTTGAAGTTACTTTCTGTTTTCTTCTGCTTTCTTCTTATTTCCTTTATCATGATGACAGGTTGCATCAAAATGTTTTCCACTGTGAATTAGCAAGAAGTCTTCAGTCAAGCACAAGTTGTTCTGATGGTACTCTGTTTTTTGATGTCTATTGAAGACTTCTGTTGCATATTTCCATCCTCCCAATGGTTTAGCAACCAATGCACCAAGCTTCTAATGACCACCTTTACCCACAACTTCTCCTCCAAACACCACACCATATTTACACAGGGTACCTTGTACATGAAATGAGTAGGCTAACCAGGGAAATCCGCTGAACCATTTGGGTTGAAATCTTAGATGTGTCTTCTTATCCTCAGGAAATACATATCCTGGCAATGGGCTCTGTGGATTTTTCACTGCTGCTGCTCCAGTTTGAAAGCCATGACTTTTAAACTAGAAGAAAAGAGATTTCTCATAAACATGAGGAAGAACACATGAGAAAGAACACTGTTCAACAGTGTTGTCTCGGAGTGCAGTGGAGACTTTTAAACGGAGGATGGGTGGCCATCTATCAAGAGTGCTTTGATAGTGTAGAATGGGATTGGACTGGATGGGCCTTGTGGTCTATTCCAGATCTAGGATTCTATGATATTAAACCCTGATTAGGACCTCTATTGTAAATTATGCATTTTTTTCTACTCTGATCTTGCAATGACATGGCCATGACTTCCTTGATAGAATCAATCCAACTATAGCATGGCCTCCCTATTTTTTCTATTGCCTCTTTCTATATATCACAATTTTTTCTCATGTGGCATGTCACCTCCTGATATCCTCTTTTTGGGCAAATTGGCTGTTGAGTTAAGTCAGGCACCATTTATACATCTCTTATTTTGTTGGAATGCATAAACGGTTGTCTTGACTTTACTCCTTAGCGGGAATACTGGGAATTTCCAGGGAGTATCTTGGAATAAAGAAAATGCAATGTGGTTCTCCAAATTAAAATTGGTTTGTATAGGACAAACCTTGAGACTTTTGGAGATCATTTCCCCTTAAGTTCTTTGCTTTTATCCGCTGTTTGTTTCCCATAGGATAGGTTTCAGCAAGCCACAATGCTTTGCAGGAAACCATTTTATTAATAAAATTGGTGGAATGAGCAGATTACTGGATCCTAGACAGGACTCTGCAACCCTTTATAGATGTTGTATATGTGACTTGCTTCAATGGTCCATGTGTACAGGCAGTCCCCAAGTTACAAACATCTGACTTACGAACAACTCATAGTTAAGAACAGGTGAGACCACAGAAAATGAGAGAAATATACCCCTTGAAAGGGAAATTCACTCCTGAAAGGGTTATCATGGGGAAAAGAAGTCTCCACTGAAATTTTATCACCAATCCTTGTTTCCACAATTAAGCCAAAGTTTACACAAGCACACACACGACTGGAGGTACACTTAAAACATGTGCCTGTTCAGACTTACAAACAAACTCAACTTAACCAACTTACAGAACTTCTCTTGTTTGTAACTTGGGAACTGTCTGTATAGGTTTGCATCCTTGACATTGACAAATTATCTCTCATAATCCAGAACACAGAGTTGGATGCTTTAGTTGGAAGAGTGCAAATGTGTATGCAATGGCACATCTTTAATCAATTTCACTTTTAATCAATCTTTCTGAATTGTATGTTGCATTAGATATTCTGTAGCTAATTCCTACAATCAAGAGAATCTAAGCTCATGCATAGTTAATAAAGCTTTGTGTCCTCCCTCTGCTTTCTTATTTTGTATTAGTGCCACCCCAGAGGTCTTCCTCGCTCTCTCATCTATCAGAAAATCATGAGCAAGACAAGGCATTCACGGGCCAGAAATAGTTTATCTCAGAAAAGGCATGATTTTGGAGAGCAGTTTATTGCTATTTGGTAAATATTGTCATTTATCTGGTACATCTCTGGTTATATAAAACAGTAATACAGCATGGCCCCCTTATCAGATAGTGAATTCATAGGGTTAAATGCAGCAGTTCATTTTTGAAAAGTTGTGTATCTCAGCTGTCTTGGCATAGCATCCACTATTTTTTCAAATAAAAGAAGTCAGGATTTCTTTTTCTTTTTTAAACATCCATAAGCAATGCGATCTCTTCGGTGAGGCTTTAATTACACTTGATAGCGGATAGCCAGGTCAATAGGTTTTAATTATGAACTCTTGAAAAACATTGAAGCTTTCCTCTTTGTTAACTGATGATCAAATAAGGAGATACCAACCAGGCCTCGGTATCACACACCTCAAGCCAGATAGAGGCAACATGTTTAAGAGATTCTTTCTTATGTCTGTGTACTACGGCTGAATCCAATGCAGTTTCCCTGGCTGTGTACTATACCCTGAAATGCTAGATAAATACCACATATTCTCATGTATAAGTCAACCGCATGGATAAGTCAAGGATAGATTTTGGGGCCTGTGGATAAGTCAAGGTTCATTCAATTATTTTTATTATTTTTATTTATTGTGTCAGAAGCAATGTGAGAAACTGCAAGTCTCTTCTGGTGTGGGAGAACTGGCTGTCTGCAGAGACATTGCTCAGGGGATGCACAGATGTGTTACCATCCTGTGGAAGGCTTCTCTCATGCCCCCACATGGGAAGCTGGAGCTGACAAATGGGAGCTCACCCTGTCTCACGGATCTGAATCACCGACATTCAGGTCAGCAGTTCGGCCAGCACAAGGGTTCAACTCATTGCACCAAGAAGTGGAGAAAACATCAGTCCTGGGCCACTGCCGCCATTTAACTTCTCAAACAGGCTAGAAGTGGTGCCATTGCAGAGAAAGTAGAAGAGGCTGGTGCTTCTTTTAGGTTCTCTGGAAAAGGACTAAGCTCCCACCTTTCACTACTCTACTCGGAGAAAGGGATGGTTCCTTTTTCAAATAAGAGTTAAGGTACAGTATTTATAATGACCCATTAATAAGTCAGCTCAGTTTTTTTTGGGTTGATTTCTTGACTGAAATTTCTAGACATATACATGAGTACATACGGTAGTTATAGTTATGCTGAATTAGCTTCCTACAGTTGTTTACTAATGCTTGCTCTAATATGTTTTCTAGACTGTATCATACATTGAAATGCTGGAAACATGGTTATATTTACACTGAAATTAGGTCTGCTGGATTATATAATGATATATAATGACTCCCAAACTCTGCAATATTGATGATGAGAAATGTACCTGAACTGTGTGATGTGATTATGCTTCTCTCAGAGTGTGTAGATATAGAAATTGTACTGGTTGTTTCAATAAATAGCTAGAAACATTATGGACTATTTGTTTATTCTCCCATCATAAAAACACCCTGAAGATCTCTAAAGCCTAGGGGAGTTTTAATGGAAATACTGGTGGTTTTTGGCCTACAGGACAATGTAATTGCTTGTAATCTTGGGAATTCACGTGGACAACAAGGAACTCCAGCTGGATGCAAGTTAGCAGACAAGTGGCAAGGAACCTTCAAACCCTCAACAAAATATAAGGTGTTGTGTGAGACCAAGAGCCAGACCAATTTCACCCCTTTGACATTAATGGCAGTTGTGCTCTTCTAAAATCTCATTCAATAAGAGGCAGTAGGACATATCCTTTTTCAAATGTAAAGATTTCCCCCCCTGTGTAACATTTCTCTTTTTTCCAAATAATTTTTATTAAGTGCTAGTAAAGTAGGGGATGGAGGAACAAGGGGAGGGAAAGGAGAGATTTGGGGATTATAGATTAATTATTGTTTAGTTGCATCTTTAGAAATGTGAAACATTTCTCCAGAAAACCTCTCATGCTGTTCTGCAGGAATGTTCTTAAGAAACAGATATTTCAAAACCCTTTTCAATCCCACAGGGTCTAGTGCCTATATTTCAGGACTGGATAAAATGCAAAGCAAAGGTTACTTGCTGTTTTGAAGTTGTTGTCTAATGCACAGATGACATCACCTATATTTATTTCAAATCTGTCACTCTGGGTAATTAGACACTTAGGACTTCATCATACAAAGGAGGCAAACCAGCATTAAAGCGTGACTGTAACCAAAGTCCCTACTGCAAGATACCATTTGCATCCCATTATTGGTCTGCCTCTTCCCTGCAATTAACTCATCCCCTGCTATTGGTGGGGAAATCTCATCAATAGCTGGTAATTGTGCCACATACACATCACTTACTTGGTGAGACTGACCAGTTCTACTTCTGTGCAGTACTTTTTTTATTTTCAGTAGTATTTGAATTTTTTTAATTCACCATATGAAGGAGTGTGAAATTGCCATAGATGCAGGTAAAATGTCAGGAGAGAATGCTTCTAAAACATGGCCATATTGTCCAAAAAACCGACAAGTTACCTGAGTTACAACATATGACTTTACAAATGACTTGCATCTGACTTAACTAACAATCAGAGTGAGAAAAATCTACCCCTCAGAAGGGAGATCCACTCCGGAAAGAGTTATCATGGGGAAAAGGTGTCTCCACTGAAGCTTTATCTCTAGTCCTTGTTTTCACAACAAACCAAGTTTTTCAAAATGCAATTATCACAGGGACTGAAAGTGGGGTGAAATATTCTGAAGGGGAGGAGGATGGACGGACAAACAAACCCATAGGGGTATTAACCCTTCCTATGCTATCCAAAATAGGGTTACACTTAAAAATGTACTTGTTCTGTCTTACATACTAACGTAACTTAAGAACAAACCTACAGAGCTTATCTTGTTCACAACTTGAGGACTGCCTGTACATACTTTGACTTGTATATATATAGATATAGATATTCCACTTTCCTCACTTAAAAGAGGCTCAAAATGGTAATGTAGCTAGCCAGTATTGGTGCTAACATAAGCTTGTGCAATAATAATGATAATGATAATGATAATGATAATGATAATAATAATAATAATAACACTTTATTTATATTCTGCCCTATCTCCCCAAGGGGACTCAGGGTGGATCACAGTACACATACGCAGCAAACATTCAGTGCTGTTTGGTCAGACAGTACAGAACAGACAGAAAGGATGAATGTTGTGTCAATGTCCAGCTTTTCAGCACCTTTGGAGGTTGTGCTCAAATCCAGCCACGGGGGATGCTGTCGCTCCATCCTCTATGACAGAGAGCCATTGGGACTTTCTCCTTGTTTTTGGTATTTTTCTTTTATGGTGTCGTAAAATACCTCCCCCACTTTTTAGCGGTACTTAATTTCTCTAGTTACAGCTCTAACCTGTTTTGGAACTGCTTAGGTAAACAGTGAGCTGGGCTGAGAGTCGGGTGCTCACTCTGACCAAGGCTTCAAACTGGCAACCATTTGGTTGGTAGATCTTATTGCTGCTGATAGTGATTTACCAGCTGTGCTATAGCCTGGCCCATAAGGACAATAAGGGCCTTAGTTGTAAGGCTGCAAATCTTACTGAAGGAAGACATACTTGCTGCCACTGTGTTATGGGACACTCTGGCATTCCCTGTTTTACTTTCTCTCTAGTTTAAGTACGCAAGTGCATATACTTTGCTCTAGAAAAGGATGCTGGGCTGGAAGCAGAGAAATCAAGTTCAAATGATAGTTTGAGTTTGGTCTTACACTTCTTCTAATTAGCTCCAGCAAATCTCATAAGATCTGGACAATATGTAGATGGAAGGAAATGAGTGTCTGTAAATATCTTCAAGCATGCTATCTATGCTCTTCATGTGGGGATCCCTCAGGTGTGAGATGCTTTTCTAGAGAGAAAGAGAAGGTTAGGTGGGGGAAGGGCCAGAAAGGCATTGCAAATTAATTGTAATTGAAAAGAAGTGGTGATTTAGAATGATCTAGGGCAGGATGGAAATTAATTGAAGATTTTATTTTAAATGGGATGATTTGGAAATGAAATTAATTGGCTGACTTTGCCCCCTGTGAAATTTAAACACAGCCTAGTAATTATTTTTAAATTTGAGCACACACTTATAAATTAGCATATGTAAATTTTATGCAGATTTGTGTCCCATAAATCTGGGACCTGAATCTTTTAACTGCCTAGCAACGCTGATGGTCCTAGCAACCAGAAGTAAAATAGGCAATCTTTGTCATTCACAGTATGTATTCCTGTGTTGTTTGGGGAAGTGTTAAAAGCCCATTACCCCATTATCATGGGGGCATTTGCCCAAGCCTTTTGCAAAGTGTCAAGTTAGAGAGTGCCGTTTTCTTCAAATTTTATTTCTATCTGTCCTATCTTTAGATGCTGAAATGCAATAGGAACTTTTAAAGGGAGACCCTAGCATGGAACTGATAGATTGCAATTTATCAGAAAAGTAGGTCAAAAGTAACAAAATTAATTTCAGCAAAGATAAATATAAAGTACTACATTCAGACAAGAAAAATGCAATCTACTAAACTTCTCAAATGGAATCCAGGGTCTGACTAGAGTCATAGAATTGAAAAATACCTTGTGGGCCACCCAGTCCAACCCTCTGCCAAGAAGCAGGAAAATCGCATTCAAAGCACCCCCAAAAGATGGCCATCCAATCTCTGTTTAAAAGCCTCTGGCTTTTAAACAGAGATTGGATGGCCATCTTTTGGGAGCCTCCACCACACTCCAGGGTAGAGAGTTCCAATGCCGAACAGCTCTCTCTCACAGTTAGGAAGACCTCACCTCTGAGGATGCTTGCCATAGATGCAGGCGAAACGTCAGGAGAAATGCCTCTAGAACATGGCCATATAGCCCCGAAAAAAACCCACAAGAACTGAGTTAGGAAGTTCTTCCTCATTTTCAGGTGGAATCTCCTTTGCTGTCGTTTGAAGCCATTGTTCTGCAACCTAGTCTCGAGGGCAGCAGCAAACAAGGCTGCTCCCTCTTCCTTATGACTTCCCCTCACATATTTATACATGGCCCTCATTTTGTCTCCTCTCAGCCTTCTGTTCTGCAGGCTAAGCATGCCCAGCTCTTTAAGCTGCTCCTCATAGGGCTTGTTCTCCAGACCCTTGATCATTTTAGTCTCCCTCCTCTGGACACATTCCAGCTTGTCAACATCTCCCTTTAATTGCAGTGCCCATAATTGGACACAGTATTCCAGGTGTGGTCTGACCACATATACATATATAGGCTTTGAGATTCCAAGCACTTGTTCTTTGAATGGATGGCTCTTTGTTCATGCCATATACACATAGGTCAGAAGAAGCAAGGATTGGACTAAAATTCCTAGAGAGCTATAAGAGTCATTTTTCTTCGCTTTGCTCAGAGGACACCATAGGGTTGCCATATCTCAGGACTTGGAATTTTCCCTACAATCCTCAATGAAAAGAAGATAAATCTTTCAGCAAAAGCACTTCCTTGAAAAGTGTGTGTGTGTGTGTATATATATATATATATTCTCATTTGCTAGTCTTGTTTTTTTTATCTGAATGACACCCTCTGTGCAACTGTGATTGAAGTTTAAGTTGTCATGCCTAATGACCTAATAACATATGTTAATATCAGTGAAATATGTTTAGTAATATAATAATTCAAGGTGCTTCTCTTTGTAACATTTCTTAGAATATCACAAGGAACTATATGATTCAGATTTTGAGCTGGGATAATCCTTACCCATCTACTCGTTGATGGAGCTCCCGGTAGCACAGTGGGATAAACCCTTGTGCCAGTAGGATTGCTGACTGACAGTTCAGCGGTTCAAATCCAGGAAGAGCAGGTTGAGCTCCCTTTGTCAGCTCCAGCTTCCCATGCAGGGACATGAGAGAAGCCTCCCACAAGGGTGGTAAAACCTCAAACATCCGGGCATCCCCTGGGCAACATCCTTGCAGATGTGAATTCTCTCACAACAGAAGTTACTTGCAGTTTCTCAAGTTGTTCCTGACATGAAAAAAAGACTAGTTGGTAGTGAGTAGATCCAGAACCCAAAGTGGATAAAGTCAGACATTTCTTTCATTTTCCATCCTCCAACATTTCACATATAAAAATCAGGTCATTTGTGGCCAAACAACATTTGAACGTGGTCAAGATGGTAAAAGTTATTAAGGAGGAACAATGTAGAGGCTACAAGAGGTTGCAGTAGTTTGCTTTTGCCTGAGCACTACTAGGAAGGACAGAATTCAATTTCTTCTCTACTTCTGCTGAATGCATTGTGTGTAAATTTTGCATTTTGAACTCAATTTGCAGCAAGGACAGTACGATAATTTGAGGTCAAAGGGAGAAAGTGGGAGAAGGAGAAACTTGGAAACTTTAAAAGTAGCTGAGAAAGTAGGAAGGGAGAGTTAACACTGGGACTCTCCTGCCATATCAGGACAATCGGAGGGTATGTGCCTTATCCGATCTTTCTTTTCTTCTTTACTTATGTCACATTCTCTCTCTCTCTCCCCCCCTCCTCTGTGATTTTCCTTCCTTCTCTTTTTTGCTCATGCCTCTCCTCTTTCTCCTTCCACCCTTTCCCTTTTCTCCCTCTTTTTATCCCCCAGCCTTTTGCTCTTTCTCTGCCTCTGCCGCTCATTCTCTATCTCTGGCACCTTAGTTTTCCCATTTTCTCTCTGCCACATCCTCCCCTCTTCCTGCCACCCACTTCTCTTCTTCCCTCCTACTTCTATGCCACCAAGGTGGCTTGAGGCAATGCACGGAGCGGGGAGAACAGAGGTGTGAACTGATTATTTGGAAGATGATTGTTGGAATTAGGCTGAAAAACAACCAGGAGACAAATTGACAGTGTTGGTGTTTATTTGATTGCATAAGAAGGGACCCACCAGCCAGGTAACTGCTGCATTTTGTACCTAACTAAGCCCATTCTCAACTCCATGACATTTAGCTTGAAGTCATGGTCACTGCATAGACATCGATGTGGGCAAGTGATCTACCATATGACTTTTCCTTGCCTGCTGTAACAGCCTAAACTAGATTTTTTTCCAGTTGTCCGAGCCCTCCCTGGAATTATCTGCAAGGGAAGATCTGTCAGGCCAGTTCATTAGCAACTTTCCAGAAGCTGGCAAAATGACATTTCATTTCTTCAGATGGGCTTTTGATATTTATATTCATGATCTCTTGGTCTGTCTGCTCCCTCCCCCCAATCCAGTTCGTTTGGAACTATAATTTTATATGCCTTTTAGTTTGGAATGTACAGTTTTATATACTATTGACAACTAACATTGTCTAGGGCAGTGGTTCCCAACTTGCGGATCCCCAGGTGTTTTGACTTACAACTCTCAGAAATCCCAGCCAGTTTACCGGCTGTTAGGATTTCCGGGAGTTGAAGGCCAAAACATTTGGGGATCACAGGTTGAGAACCACTGGTCTAGGGTATAGTTGGGGAACATTTCTTCAGAGCTCAGAAAAATGACTTTTTGGGGATTGCAGTGCCCAGAATTCTTCAGTCAACTGTGATGGTAGATCCAGAAAGTCTATTTTCCAAGAGAAAGTAAAACTTTTATTTTCTAGACAAAGGGTATAGTTCTTTCTGTGGTAATCTGCTAGAAAGAAGTGTGTGTGTGATAGCCATGGATCTTTCCGCTGCCCCATCCATTTGGCTCTCTCCTGTCTCTCCCCTACCGCTTATCTTTCCTTCCTTCAAATTCCATGAAATTAGATAGAGAACAGCTGAAATTATGCCAAAAATGTGGTGTTGCAGTTTGAATGTTGGAGTACAACACTGGAGACCAGGATTTGATTCCCTATTCAACTATGGAAACATACTCATACATTGGAAATGGCTTGTAGACACACAACAACAATAACTCTAACTGTATTCAACTCCTGTGCCACAGGTTCCTCTAAACCTTTTTTAAGCCAATCTGGACATACATACGTCACATTATAAAGAAGCATACAAACAGTCCCTGAGCTACAAACATCTGACTTACAAATGACTCATAGTTAAGAACAGGAATGAGAGTACAGGAATCTACCCCTAGGCAGGGAAATTTAATCCTGAAAGAGTTACCATATGTCTCCATTGAATCTTTATCACAAATCCTAGTTTCTGCACTAAGCTAAATTAGCCAAAATCCAGTTATCACAGGGAAAGTGAGGTGAAATCTTCTGAACACAGGCACAAGCAACTAAACAAACACCACAGGGGCTACTATGCTACCCAAAGTGTGTGTGCGCGCGCGTGCGCATTTGACTGGAGTTATACTTAAAATGTACTGGTTCCGACTTACATACAAATTAAATGTAAGAATAAACCTACAGAACCTATCTTTTTTGTAACTGTATTGAAAACAAATCTCAAAAGGAGGGGAAGGCATTTGACAGGTCTGCAAATCTATTTGAAAATGCATGATTTCTATTGGGGATTAATCTAAATTTGTTGCTTTGTATCAAAATAAAATCCCATTGGCCCTGTAGGCTTCCTGCCTTTGAAAGACTTTGGATCTGACACCATTTAAAAAAAACATTGCCATCTTGATTCTGTACAGATCAGATGAGGGAAAAATATGACCACTGAAGCTATTTGTACAGGACCAAAGGCACAGGCTCATGACGCTGACAAGAACTCTGTAATTAATTGGACAAGAGCCTTGCAGCTAAAAGGGGAATATTGCCGATGGCAGAGAAAGAGAACTTGGCCTAAATTTTGCTGAAAGATGCAAGCAAGGGAAAATGTGGGACTGAGATGTATGTAAGGGATGTCAAATGAGCCAACACACAATGACATCTGGCTGTGAATGGGGCTTTAGCATTAGGAATTCAGCTTGGAAGAAAAGGCTTGAGGGGTAATAAAGAAAGATCTTCAAGTTCCAGTCCAAAAGATATTTGAGCACCTTTCTACATTGAGGAAAACCCATCACCAGGATCCAATTCTTTGTTACCTGTCATCAAATTGAGTTCAACTTGGATATCTCTCATTCACAGGGTTGACTTGCCATAAGTCAGAAGTCACCTTGCGATCAACCATCCTGCTTGGGGCTTGCCTGTCATGTGTTTCATCACCCTTACAACTAACAAAGCTCACTCAGGAATCACAATATTGTTGTGATAGTACTTTCTGCATAACCAGCCACTGGCTAGTCGAGAGTAGGGCATGGATCAAAGAAGCAATTGGTATTAATCTCCGTATGTGTGTGCCTTCATGGTACCAGGTGACTTCATGGACTTCATAGAGTTTTCTTAGGAAAGGAATAATCAGAAATGTTTTTTTTTTACTTCCTTTCTCTGAAATCTGGTAGTCATTGGTCTCTCATCAAAGTACTAACCAGGGCTGCTGATCTCCCAAGTTCAGACAGAACATGGTGACTTTAGGGTATCTCAGCCTCCCATACAAAAACAATGCCTTCATGTTTTGAAATCTTCTCAGGACCCCCAGTGGATTTAATGGATGATTTCCTCTTTCTGTGCCTGGTTGCAGGGACATAACCAAATACTTCTCTGAACAGCTGCTCCTCACTTTCCACCAGCAACTGAATGATAACCTTAGGAAAGGAAGACCTCCAAGTCAACCTATCATCCACTATCCTGCTTAGCTCTCTTAGGATGGACAGTGGCTAATGCAATGAAACAGTGATTCCTAATGACAGCGATAAAGGATCTATAGTGTAGTTCTGCTTGCAGAATTGTTATGTTATGCTTGGTACTGTAGGATATTGGTAAATAGTGAAGACATATGAATGTAGAAGGTACTGTTTAGGATTCTACCCACTCAAATCCAACTCCCCAACCTCCTTGATTTTCAATTCCTCACCTTCAACAGATAAGACCACCATTCTTGGCCAGTGAGCAGGCTCTGTTTGTTTGTGTGTTTTAATGGGAGGCAGTGCCATTCTCAAAAAGATTTTATTTTCTAAAAAAATTCTTGATGGCTCTGTAAACACCATGGGGTCTTGTACTTAAGCTTGCACAAATATTCACAATACCTTCCTCAAAGATCTTAGCTTTGTAATGCTGGAGTGTGAAAGGGTCCCCACTGGAAAACCCCTTGTGTCCAAATAACAGGAAATGTTGAGGTGTCTCTAAATAAGCAAAATATCAACTGTGACCCAAAGCCGGGGGGAGGGGGATCCAAATAGAGAACTGAAGAAGTGCTAAAATATATTTAAAAAATACTGTGAGAAACAACAGTATCATACCCTCCAACATTTCAAAAATGAGAATCAGGACATATGTGGCTAAGGAACATCAGTGTGGCCCAAAATGGTATTGCTAAGGAATCAGAAGCCAGAAGATGGTGCAGCTGTTTGCTTTTGCCTAATCCTATTGGGAAAGACAAGATTTTCCTTCTCCTGATTTGAGCGCAAACTCCTTTTGCACTTTCAACTTAGTTTGCAGAAATAGGGGTAAGCTGAGGGGAAAGGGGGAAAGGGAAAAGGGGAAGTGGATCATTTTAAAAGCTGCTGAAGAAGTGGGACAATGGAAGAGTAATCTTTACTGTTCCTATTAAACAGAGAGTTGGAGAATATAGCCTATTGGCTGTCCAATTTATAAGTAGATTAATATCATAACTTATAAGGCCATATGCAAGCAAATAACAATTGGCAACTGAAACATTTTTATACACAATATTTGTAAAATTGGAATAACTTGACATCAAATTCATTTTACCTAATAACTTCTTGCAAAGCTTCAACAGTTATTTCAAACTAGCAGCATCCTCTAGACAGCATAGTCAATGTTAAATAACAAGCAAAATATGGGTTTGGTAACAGTTCAAGATGGTGCAAGATCATTAAAAGTGGCCTATCCAATGGACTGTCATGGTGGGGAAATGCATGCCATCTGGTGAACCTAATGATGGGTAGTTAATAAAAGTATTC
Source organism: Anolis sagrei ordinatus (assembly GCF_025583915.1). Lineage (NCBI taxonomy): Eukaryota > Metazoa > Chordata > Lepidosauria > Squamata > Anolidae > Anolis > Anolis sagrei. The sequence continues at coordinate 328,905,455 of NW_026844366.1, read as the reverse complement.
TTGTCATTCCGGAGCATTCCTGTTATCTTTCTCTGTTGGGTAAGAAGGCTGGGAGAGAAAGAAAATTGGAGGCTTTGGATTCCCAGTTCATATGCATGGATAATAACTCCTTCTAGTAGGAAGTTCATTTGCACATGCCGTGAACTGTTAATAAAATATTAAGCAGCCATCCATGCATACTACTTTAAATGAAGAATTCTTTCTCCTTGTATAGCTTCTATGTATCTATAATGATACTAGGGAAATATTTTTGGCTCCCCACCCACACTGACTTCCAGGTTGTATATCTGTTCAGAAATGTATCCCACAAGGCTTCAAACCCCTACTCAGCTATGAGCTTGCGCAGGTCACATTCTCTCAGTCCAACAAAGCAAACATCTTTTAAACCCGTAACCATAATATGTCAAACAACTAATGATGCATTTCTTGTTGATACGTTGGCTGCTCATTGCGTCATGGAGGAGGGAGGGGGTTCCGTTAACCGGGGAGCCCCCATAGAAGTCGTGGTGGGGAGGGGGAGATACAGGAAAGGGAGACCTCTAATTCGACCTAGGGAATGGGGAACAACTTTAGTAATCCCAAATCGGTCTCCTGATATGATAAGTCGGTGTAACCAGGATGGCGGTCCTTCCGGATTGAAAGTGGTGCTGTTGAACGCCAGATCTGTCAATGGTAAAACAACTTTCATCCAGGATATAATCCTGGATGAACGGGCAGATCTGGCGTGCATCACAGAGACCTGGTTGGACGAAGCGGGAGGTGTAAACTTAACCCAGCTTTGCCCACCAGGGTTCTCTGTGCAGCACCAACCGAGATCCGGAGGGCGGGGAGGCGGGGTTGCAGTGGTCTATAGAGATACCATTCCTCTGACCAGGGCCCCCATCCCACAGTCAACAAAATTTGAATGCGTCTACCTGAGGGTGGGAGACCGGGACAGATTAGGGATTCTGCTAGTGTACCGGCCACCTCGCTGCACTACAGACTCCCTGACTGAGCTAGCGGGGGTGGTCTCGGACCTGGCGTTGGAGTCCCAACGGCTGCTTGTGCTGGGGGACTTCAATGTCCATGCCGAGGCCGCCCTATCGGGAGCGGCTCAGGACTTCATGTCTACCATGGCAACCATGGGGCTGTCCCAACAAGTATCTGGCCCCACCCACAGTGCTGGACATACATTGGACTTGGTTTTCTGTCAGGGATGGGAGGAAGGTGACGGTGTTGAGGAGTTATCCATCTCTCCGTTGCCATGGACCGACCACCACCTGGTCAGTTTAGACTTGCTGCACCCCCTAACCTCCGCAGAGGTGGAGGACCTATTAAATTGGTCCGCCCTAGGAGGCTTATGGATCCAGACGGGGATTCCTGACGGCTCTTGGGGAATTTCCCGCCACCTCGGTTGGTGATCCTGTTGATGCTCTGGTCGCTCTCTGGAATGGGGAGATGACTAGGGCAATAGACACGATCGCTCCAGAACGTCCCCTCTCAAGTAGCCGAGCTAAACCAGCTCCTTGGTTTACCGAGGAGCTGGCAGCGTTGAAGCGAAAGAAGAGGGAACTAGAGAGCGTGTGGCGTTTGGATCCGAGCGAGCCAAACCGAACACGGTTTGTGTCCTTTTTAAGGGCATATGCCGCGGCAATAAAGACCGCAAAGAAAATCTTCTTTGCGGCTACTATTGCGTCTGCAAAGAACCGTCCGGCTGAACTGTTCCGAGTTGTCAGAGGCCTTTTAAAACCCACCATCCAGGATGGGTGCCCTGATGACTCGGCAGTTCGCTGTGAAGCCTTGCTCAGTTCTTTGCAGACAAAGTCGCTTTGATCCGCTCTGGACTGGATACCATATTAACGGCAGTATCTGAGGATGTAACACGAGCATCTGCTTGTCCGGTTTTGATGGATTCATTTCAATTGGTTCAATCCGAGGATGTGGACAAGGTGCTTGGAGGAATGAGAGCTACCACATGCATCCTAGACCCCTGCCCATCCTGGCTTCTAAAGGAGGCCAGAGGGGGATTGGCCGAGTGGGTTAAGGTGGTGGTTAATGCCTCCCTTCGGGAGGGCAAAATTCCAGCCAGCTTAAAGCAAGCTGTGATAAAACCGCTGTTGAAGAAACCGTCATTGGACCCCACTCAATCGTCAACTATCGGCCTGTTTCCAATCTCCCCTTTTTGGGCAAAGTCATGGAAGTGTGGTGGCCTCACAACTCCAGGCATTCTTGGTAGACACGGATTATCTGGATCCGGCACAGTCTGGCTTTAGGCCGGGGCATGGTACCGAGACAGCCTTGGTCGCCTTAGTGGATGATCTGCGTCGGGAGCTGGACAGGGGGAGTGTGTCCCTGTTGGTGCTGCTCGACCTCTCAGCGGCCTTCGATACCGTCGACCACGGTATCCTTCTGGGACGCCTCGCGGGGATGGGTCTTGGAGGTACTGTTTTGCAGTGGCTCCGCTCATTCCTCGAGGGTCGGTCTCAGATGGTGTTACTGGGAGACTCCTGTTCAACCCCACAACCTTTGTCTTGTGGGGTTCCTCAGGGTTCAATACTGTCTCCCATGTTGTTTAACATCTACATGAAGCCGCTGGGCGAGATCATCCGGAGTTTCGGAGTGCGATGTCATCTGTACGCAGA
>NW_026844366.1:328843130-328895729 GCF_025583915.1 Anolis sagrei ordinatus | reverse complement strand
TGCATACAAGGCGACGGCGGAACACTGCTAGAATCCCGCTAAAGTTAGACTAACAACAAAGGGGACCTGTCTGCCACCAGGAGGCGCCACGCCAGAAGGAGTAGCAAGGCTGTGCCCCATCTTCTCCCTCCCCCAAGTGCCAAGGGAGGAGCCAGCGCCCCCAGGAGGCCTGAGGACCACTGCCAGATGGGAGAATTCCACCACGTGCCATCCTTCTCCATTGGGGACTCACTCGGGACCCCTGAGTGCTCCATGCTGACTGCCATCACAGACTCCATCATCCCCTGCCTCCACCGCCTTCACCTTCTTACTTCAGTCTTTATTACTCCAACCCAAAGGACACTCTGCCACTGGTCTCTCCCACCCTGCTGGGTCCTGCTGTTGTTGCTTAAGTTGGGCCCCAAAATAATCAACAGAATACAATCTAATCTGTCTAGAAAGAGGCCCTGGGTGCTAAAGAATTGTCGAGGCTTGGGAAAATGAGCATGACCATTTTCCAGCCTCGAAGGGAGGAATTGATGCCGAGCATCTTCCCCCCCCCCCCAAGTATTTGTAGTTCGCCAAGGGCCGGACAATGGATTCTGCTGCTTCCTGACCCAGCGCACATAACTGGGTTCCTGTCTCTTCTTTGTGAACTCTCTGACTTATGCACTGGACTATGGACTCTGCTACTACCCAACCCAGCGCCCATCACTGGGCTTCTGCCTTTTTCTTATTGACTCTCTGCTTCATGAACTGAACTGTTTGGCACATCCCTGGCCACGAACTTCCTTTTGCATGCTTGCCTTGAAATGCAAGCAGCCTCAGTTTCCACGCACCTTTGCCAAAGGACTATGAGATCTCCAGTTTGCGTTATAATAAAGATCCAATATTGTAATAAACTTTTGCTGGGGATGGGGGGTGGGATTGTCTCATGAAATGTAAGATATACGAAATCTATGTAATGGAATATTGTATGAAATGTACTCTGGTCCCCCTCCCTGCTTCTCCTCTCTGACCCTTTGCCCCAAAAAGAATGTGACCCGAGGATTACTGTAACAGGGAGGAAATCCTTTGTCCTCCCGAAACGGTCCATATTTACATTTGCATGGGCCCGTGATTGATTCCTTCTCAAACTTACTTTCAGAGCAGACAGTAAGATGAGAGGAGGGTCAACAGAAACTTAGGAAGAACAGACTGATTGACTCATTTTTAGGTATTTTGTTGATCCCCCTTTTGAGGTCCAAATGCCACCGAAAGCTTCTTTTCATACTTCCTCCCAAATCCCATCACAGACCAGGAAACTTATTGTTCCCCTATCGGACACCCCGCCAGGTGAGGACAAAAGCCTCACATTCCCCTTAAGGCTGTCATTTCCTCAGTCTTTGTCAAGCTTCGTCCCGCCTCCTAGCTGCCGATTGGTCCATCTTCAGAGGCGCTAGAAAGGCACTGATTGGCCTCCCAGAGGCAGCGGAGCCCGCTGATTGGTCCAGAGGCGAGGCATGCTGCCAAGCCTCCTCCCAGCTGTTCCGCGGCCAGCCAATCAGCACGAAGCCGGCTGACAGAGGGCGGGCGGGATTTTTGAAACTGTTTTCCTTTGTCTGTGTACTATAAAAATGCTTGGAAATTCTGTAAAAATATGCTTGCAGTGGAATGATTCCTGTAATGCATCTGATCTCAGCTGAATCACAATAAACCTCGGTTGCTGAAAAGAAACTTCTTCCACTTGGATGAGGCATTATTATTTATAATATTTTTACTCTTTGGATTGGCTCTCGCTGGCCTCACCAAGGGACCCAGAGCCCTTTAGGCGCGGTCCTCGGGTTTCTCTCTCTCAAGGAGACCCCGCTAAAAGCAGCTCGATATCACTGCTACTCACATTTCCCTTTCTTCCTACCTTCCCCAGACCAGCTCTATTTGTATCAATGTACCCTCTTCTGTCTGCATTGCTACTCTCCCTTCCATTGCAGCTGAATGGCAGGAGTGGATTTGTTTCTTACAGAAAAATGCTTCTTCATTTTGCCCAGTATTTTGGCTCCAACTCAAACTGAAGATTTAGTACCTCATCCCTCTCACCTTTCCCCATCTTCTGGGATGCCCCCCCCCCATTTCCTTATTGCACCAATGCCCATCTTTCCCCTGCTTTCTACCATTTGGAGTTGTCTTCTAGGTTCTGTTTCCATGCACTGTGGAAATGGAGTCCCACTGGAAGTGCCCTTACATCATGTGATGGCCCCCATAGTCCTCCCAAGGGGTTCAATTTCCAAACTGCATGTAAATGCAGCCTAGAAGCCATGGAATGAAGTCCTAGAAGAAAAATGCTTGACATTGGTGATGGTTTAAACAGGCACCGGGTGGCATGCGTAGTCCATGTAAAATCTGACAAATTCAGAGGTATGGCAATCCTATTTAAATATAGCATTGGACTTCCTTTTGTCCCAAAAAAACACAGTATGGGGGACAAGAAATCACCCCAGTGGCAGAAGGCGACTACAGGTTAATTTTTGTCCTAGCTGTTTATGGCCAGTGTTTGAAATATCATTTAATATTCTCGAGGCGACAATGTTGTAAAATGCCCACCTTGTAGATCTAGTTTTATGTGAATTCTACAACCAAATGTCACATCTGCTAGGATGAGGCTAAATCTGGGGATTTAAACATGATTTTTTTCTGTCCCTGAAACTGTACATAATCTGATCTGGCGTGTGAGACCTCCAAATACCCTCCTGCCTTTCCTTTGGCAAGAGATGGGATTATCTCTACATCTGAGGGACAGAGAAGTCTGCCGGAAGATGAGGAAATTGGATTGGATGCTTTATCCACAAGCTCTGTTTATCAACACAAGTTCTGATTCTTGGGCTTAGAAGTGAAATGACGTGTGTGTCAAGTGCAGCCATTCAATTGCACATATCTTTGCTTTTGCCTGCTATTCTGAGAATGTGTGGAATTGACTGGTAAGAGTTAGTGAGGTTTAACACCTTTTGAGCCCAGTGTTCAGATATTAAATATTGAGCTTGAAAAAAATGATATTATTGGACTACAGCTACCAGAATTCTCTGACATTACCAGTAGTCATGTTGGTTGGTAAATCCTGAGAATTGTAGCCCAAGAAGTAACTTTTCTGAGGTCTAATAAACACTTGTACCTGGATTTTGATTTTTCTATCTTTGTGAAAACACCATTTGAGGCTTTTTTTTTTACTATATGGCTCAGTCCACAGAATGCTGGTAGCAATTCATTTCATTTTTCACTTTTTTTGCACAGAAATTCTTCACCCAGTCTTCAGATCTTGCAACCCAGTTCTCTTTCCTATATTGGAAGAAAAAAGTAGAGATCAAAATCCACATAGTGGATTCTGTAAAAATGTTAGCTTGGCTCTAGACTTACAACAGGAATACATTTGCTTTGGGTGACCCTGGGTGCATCTACACTGTAGAATTAATGCAGTTTGACACCACTTTAACTTACATGGCTTTATGCTATGGAATCATGGAAGTTGTAATGTAGCCTTTTCTGCCAAAGAATGCTGATGCATCCACAAACTATAACTCCCACGATTCCATAGCATTGAGCCATGGCCGTTAAAGTGGTGTCAAAYTGTGTTAAGCCTACCGCAGGRGTCCTCAAACTAAGGCCCAAGGGCCGGATATGGTCCTCCAAGGTTATTTACCCGGCCCTCGCTCAGGGTCAACCTAAGTCTGAAACAACTTGAAAGCACACAACAACAACAACAACAACAACAACAACAACAACAACAATCCTATCTCATCAGCCAAAAGCAGGCCCACACTTCCCATTGAAACCCTAATAAGTTTATATTTGATAACATTGTTCTTCATTTTAATTATTGTATTGTTTTTAAATGGGTTTTTTTTTTGCACTACAAATAAGATATGTGCAGAGTGCATAGGAATTCATTCATTKTTATTATTATAATCTGGCCCTCTAAAAGTTTGAGGGACTGTGACCTGGCCCTCTGTTTAAAAAGTTTGAGGACCCCTGGTCTACAGTATTAATGCACTCTGTTATGTGAATGGCTGAAGGAAACAAACTCCTAGCCTGATATCCCTTCCAAACTTATGCCAAACATGGTTATCAACCACAGGCTCTTTTGGGTTCCTATTTAATACAGAAGACAACAACAGAAGGTTAAATTAATTTATGTCATTTTTGTAAGAAACTGTACAGATAATTGGGAGTTCTTTTATTCCTTTCAAGTGAAATATTTTGCCCATGGAGTTCACAGTTGAATAGTCCAGATGGAGACTGTTCCAATAAGAGGGGAAAATATTTTGATAAGATTTCACAATTGGGGTGGGGTCAAAGTACAAGGGTTTGTGGTCAGAAACAGCTCATAATTAACATGGATGTTCAGCATACATTTAAAGAGGGATTCAAAATGCTATTTGCTTTTCTTTCTTTTTTTTTTTTTGCTGCAACTGATCAGTTCCACATGAGTTATTAAGGATAACTAAAACAACAATAGCCAATGTACTAATAATGATCTAAATGCAGATCTTAATGTAACTGAACTAGTCCCAGTCACATGATAGAGGGTTATTTTTGAGCTTGGGGAAAACCAAGGGTGCATTTACACCAGTGGTTCCTAACCTGTGGGCTGTGGACCACCAGTGGGCCATGAGGATGAAAATCTGGTCCGCGAGCCTCCTTCCTCTTTATTTTATTTTATTTTATTTTCACTCCTGCCACTCTTTCCCTGTTGCTGACCACGGCATATGTTCTGTATCAGAAAGTAGAGCTGATGTTGTCTATCCAATGCAATTTTCTGAATCAGCACCCCAAATCGAATTAAAATTGACCAAAAACTGATTTGTAACCCTTTTGGTACTAATGTTAAGAGAGTGGTCCCTGGTCCAAGTGGTTCCTGATCGGGATTCTATAGCACTGAGTCATGACAGTTAAAGTGGTGTCAAACTGCATTAATAATTCAGTTTAAATGCATTCTAGATTAAAGTATTGGGATAAAGTTTTAAAAAATAGAAATGCTTTTTCCAGATAGTTCTGTAAAGGATATTTTAGATTGCCACATGCCTGCAGTTGAACTGCTAGCCCAAAATCATGACCTACCAAAATAAAGATGTAATCTGCATTTATCTGTATATTGAGAGGAGGCTGTAGAAATGTTGCAGAGAGATGTCCAGGAACGTCAGTTTTATTTTCTGAAACCACTGGTGCTTTCAGAAATGGATGTGTCACAACAATTAAACGATTGACATGCAGTAGAGAATCACCACTTTTATTTGATGTACAAGAAGTACACTGTGGCAGAAATGTATCTGAATACATGCTCATCCATCATTTATTCACCTTGCATTTGACATTAACAGCTGTGACCTTCTGGCTCAGAGGTCTTCAGTGTGATTTAAAATCTAGCACAAGACTGTCAGCAAAGGCTTAAAGGATGCTGAAATTAAAGCTTTACCAAGCACCCAGGATGCTATTGACTGTGTAATGAAACTTTACTCTAGTTGTTTGTTCAAAAGGGATTATTCTACCCATTCCAGAGGAAGCTGTTATTATGAAGGAAGCAGAATGCTTTCATACATGAAAACATATATTTAAGGAGAGACAATGAGCTGGTTGGATGTAATGCTAAGCTACACTTTAGCAATTAAATGGAGCCGATTGCTCTCAGACTCTTCTGTCTCCAATGCAACAAGTGACTGCAGTTTAGTGTTAAGTCTATAACCTAAACCTTACTTAGGGCTGGCCAAAGACACCTTACTACCCAAGGAAGGAAGGAAATAGCACACACATCTCAAAGTCAGTGTGCTTTGTTTCCCATGACAGAACAAATTATTTTGGCATGCAAGTGAGAAAAAGCCAAAAATGCCTCTTTCTCATGCAGTGAATTTGCATACATTTGCATCCTTTTTGTGACAACTCAAATAAAGTTAACTAATAGTCCACCTCAAAGTTACTAACTTTACTATGGTTTATTGAAGCAAACACTCTTCCCAAACCATGGCTACATAGTAAGGAAGGGGTTATATAATTCCATTTCTATGCATCTTCCTCATCAAGACTTAAAAACAACAAAATGACATCCTGTACATGAAGCTTATGTAACTTGCCTATTATTCCAGTTTGTTGGCTAACAACATAGTTAACTTCATGGTTTGGACTATTCATTAGGTTAATCAAGTACAGATCATGTGGACAGGAGCATCATCTTTCTCTTTCTCATTATTTTGCCAAGTGTAAATCTGTTTTAGATTCACAGAGGAAAATCTACAACAAGAGTGAAGTTTTTGCCTATATCTATCTTTATACATCATCTGGGCTTATTTGGTGTTTGGGTTTATTACCTATAAGACCACAAGTTGCCCTGGTGTACTAGGCTCACATAACTAAAAGCAACTGGAAGAGCATTTGGAGATAGAATCAAATTAAAAGAGGAGAAAATGATTAAGCTGCTTCCTCCAGCTTCCTTGTCCTCCTCTTTCCTAAGAAACTTTGGCAAAAGTAACCTGCTTGTGCCTCTCCTAGCATATGAGTTCTGCCTCATTAATAACTTTGTCAATCTTGACCAGACTTAGATGTTGGTTGGCCACACATGCCCCAATTTTGATCAGTGAAATGATGAGTGAGGGTATGTGAGCAATATTTTAACATTTCGTGTGGAAGCTGGCTTGTGTAGCTACTTTGCCAAAGAGTGTTGGGGCCTCAGCAAAGTACAATTCCCATGATTTCACAGCATGGAGTCATGTCAGCTAAAGTGGTGCCAAACTGCATTAATTCTACAGTGTAGACAGAGCCTTTAATCCATATGTTTGCCTGTATACATGTACTTTCATCTAGAGAGAGCAATGACTGTGAATTAGGCACCCTTGACTATGAGCAGAGGCGGCCCTAGGTAATTTTCAATGGTAAGCAAACAGTATTTTGGTGCCCCCCCCCCCAACCAATCATTGATATGGAGCAGGAACAAGAGGGGCTAGGCGAGGCTCAAGGACCCGGCCCCTTTGGGAAGAGGATCGCCTGTCAGTGAGGCAAGGAAGCTGAGGCTCCCCCCGGACTGCTAGGGCTGTTGTGAGCCAAGGAGGCTCTCCTCAAGTGCTGGTCGAGGGGCATTTACAGAGGCGCTTCTGCACCCCTGGCAAAAAACGTGTACTGCGACCGCTTACTTTGCGTAATGGACGAGCCACCCCTGACTATGAGAGTGGGATATGTTCTCTTTCTACCAGATGTCTGTTTGAATAGAAATGGCCCTAATTCCTCTAAATTGTTTTACAGCATTTAGTTTACATAGCTGTGAGGGGAGGAATTAACAAATGCTGCAAAAAAAAAATACACTTAAGAAATGTTAACTGTCATGATCCATTTCCAAAGGAACTGAAAATGTGCTTTGTAGTTGATGAATATTCCACTATTGCATCACATTTAAACTATTTATACTCTTCTTTTCCATCCTTAACAATTTGCATTTCATCTGACTATCTTTTGCATTTTCTCAGGCAGACAGTCTACTCTGCCCATAACTGGAGATGCAAGCTATAATTTTATCTACAAAAAATTCCACCTCAGTTAAATGAGCTAGGCTCAGTTTTCTAACAAAGTATAAAGGGACAAAGGCGAGAGAAACTTAATAAAAACCCAGACCTGGGGTTATCAGATACAAAAATTAGAGCTATCTTAAAGCTGCAGCTTCTCTTACTGTGTAGTGGAGCGGTTCTGAAAGTCCACGATGCTTTAAAATAAATGAAAAAGCTCCAACCAAATGAAGGCACAGAACTATAAAAAGATATCTGTAATATTGCAGTTTTATAAATGCTCCCTCAATTAAAAGAAAAAAGAGTGAATGGCTCCTCAGACAGAATTTCAGTAGCAAATCTTGCAGTATTTCTCGGGATCTAATTGTGGTAGCTCTTGTTACTACCCACTTGGTTCAGCACAGCATTTGTGTTTAGCACTCCAGAAATTACAACATGGTTTTGTTTTTCCTTCAGCACTTGCATTGTTATTTTGAAGAACATTTGGAAGGTAGATAATTGCTTCAGTTAAACCATTTTTGGAATATCCAATCATAGAAAAATAAACTTTATTTATATCCCGCCACAATGAAAAGTTGGAAAAACAAGTGATTTGCTGCATTTACACTGTTGAATTAATGCAGCTTGACACAACAAACAGCCATGGCTCAATCCTATGGAATAGTGGCATTAGTTTGGTGAATCACCAGCATGTTTAGACAGAGAAGGTTAAATGCCTCGTAAAACTATAACCTTGGCAGTTAAAGTGGTGTCAAACTGTATTAATTCTATAGTGCAGATGTACCCATTGAGTCCAAGCCCTTCTCAAGTTAGCACATCTTCAGCAGATAGCTGTCTAGCCTCTTTTTGAAAGTGTCTACAGAAAGAAACCCAACAAGCTATCTGGATAATTGCTTCCTTTGCGTAACTAGTGTTACCATCAAGACATTCCTTCTAATGTTCAATGGAAATATTGAAAACATTAGATCCATTTCTATCCTCTGGGTAAGCAAATAACACTCCTCTCTGTGATAGCTCTTTAGAAAACTAAAGAGGGAAACAATTTCACCTCTCAGGTTGGATGTACACTGCCCTATATCCCAGAATCTGATCCCAGATTATCTGCTTTGAACTGGATTATATGAGTGAAAACTGCCAGTTAATCTGGGATAAGCAGATAATCTGGGATCAGATCCTGGGATGTAGTGAAGTGTAGATCAATCCTCAGAGTTCTCTTCATCAGGCTCATCACACCCAACTCCCTCAACCTTTCCAATGCTTCATTCTCCATATCTTCTGCCATCCTTTTGGCCCTTCTCTGAACCCACTCCAACTTGTCTTTATCTTTCATAAAACAAGGTGTTCAGAATGTACCACAGCAGAGTCAGAGAATCTGAATCGTAAAGTTGCAACCCAATTCTGCCAGACAAGAATACCCAATTAAAGTACTCCTGACAGATACCCATCCGGTCTCTGCTTAAACCCTTCAAAAAGATGACTCCATTACAACCAAGGAAGTGCATTACACAGTCAAACAGCTCTTACTATCAAGAAGTTCTGCCTATTGTTTGGGTGGAATCTCTTTTTCTGAAGTTTGAATTTGTTACTCCATTGTCTAGGGTACAACTATATTGCATAATGAATGCAGTTTGACACCACTTTAACTGCCATGCCTCAGTGCTATGGAATTGCATGGGTTGTAGTTTTACAAATGCTATAACCTTGTCTGCCAAGTAGTGCTGGTGCCTCATCAAACTACAATTCCCAAGATATACAGCCTTCAGACAACACAATTAAAGTGATATCAAATTTCATGAAGTCTACAGTGTAGATGCACCCTTAGTCTTGAGCTGCAGAAAACAAGTCTCTTTTCTCAATCTTCAATATGGTATCCTTTTAGATATTTAAACATGGTTATCACGTCCCTTCTCAACATTCTCTTCACCAAGCTAAACATGTCCAGTTCTCTCAGTCTTTCCTCATAGGGCTTGGCTTCCAAACCTTTAATCATTTTGGTTGCTCTCATCTGCACGCATCTGTCAATATCTTTCCTGAACTTCTGATGAAATCTGAAACTTCAAGATGAAATCGTTACTCCATATATTTTTTTCTGAACTGGAACAGTCACACTATAGATCAAATACCCGTGTATTAATGAAAGCCTATCAACTGTGCAAATAACCACTTGCAGGGCTGGTTCTTCTGTCAGACAGATTGAGCTGGTTTCCAGAAGTAACTGGTTTACCATGTCAGGAAATTATTTGCTATGGGGTTTTATGTTTTGACTGCTGGGGGTGTGGGGAGGCACTTGTGGGATTTTATTTTATTTCTCCGCTTCAAGTACCAAAATAAACTTGCCCAACCTCTGATAAAATCCATTTTGAGTTGTGTGTAGGGGTACACTATTTATTGCTGTGTTCCTTGCAGAAAAAATAACTTGGGTCCATCCTATTTGCAAACTGGCTATTTATAACATCTTGCCAAGCAATGACAATTTTAATTCTCTAATTCCTTGACGGGCGGCAGATGTTTAGTAACAGTGTCCTGCCAAGTTGGCAGGATGTTGCATACTAGTTCCTTGTATACATATTAAATACCGCTACATTGGCAATCTCTGAAAATTAAATGATTTCTGATTTTTACAGACACAAGAAATATCAATCAAATTCAGTATAGAGCACACAGTAATATCTATCATTCCCTATGGGGCACCAAAGAGATATCAATCAAATTCAGTATGGGACATTTTTACGGACAAGAGAAATATCTATCAAATTCAATAAGTAAAGGTAAAAGTTTTCCCCTGACATTAAGTCCAGTCGTGTCTGACTCTGGGGGTTGGTGCTCATTTACATTTCTAAGTCAAAGACTGGCATTGTCCATAGACACCTCCAAGGTCATGTGGCCAGCATGACTGCAAGGAGCGGCGTAATTCAATATGAGACACCAAATATAGCTTCTTAGATGCTGTGGTTTGAAAAAAAAAAGATCTTGCCCTTCATGACACTGTATTTAGAAAACCTAAGGATTCCAACAGTTGTTTGACTGCTTCTCTCCCAAAAATAACAGAGACAATCTACAACATAACTACTTTCTAAACATAGTTGATTTGGACCCACATACCTTGTATTAGAATTCAAAGCAATGAACTGAAGGCATATAATCGTGGTATCTGCTTTGCAGAATGCTATAGAAAGAAAAAGAAATTATTTTCAAGGATTAACAGACTTACCTGTTACCTCTAAGATCTTGCACCTGTTGTAATGAAAGATCAATTTTGGACATTAGGACATCCTTCAAGAAATCCCAGCCAGCCCAGTTATAGCTGTTCTTACGTGTGTCTGTCTATCTATCTATCTATCTATCTATCTATCTATCTATCTATCTATCTATCTATCTATCTATCTATCTATCTATCTATCTAACCTATCAATGAATGAAAACTCCAAATACTTGGGTCAACTTATCTATGGGTCAATGTGAATACTGTGTCCCAGCTCAGATTTTTAAAAAGGAGCCATCTAGAAGAAGTAGAGTGACAAGAACCTAATCCATCCCAGAAGAACTTAAAAGAATCAACAAGCTCCACTGTGATACTGCTTTGGCCGTATTAAACCCCTCGATAGAAAAAGGGCTGCCCACAGGTCACATCAAAATCCATAGTATTGGTCCCAAAACCTGCCCTTGACTTACACATAAGATTGATTTGTACATGACTATATGCTGTATTGGTATTATTGTATTTACTTATGTGGCGTTTTTCTCTCTTAATGAGACTCAAGCTATGAATCGTGCTAAAAACAGTACTATATATCCAAATTTACCAAGAATATAGCCAATTGGCAGACATACAGTTCATCAGTTGTGTTGATTAGAACTCTACAACTGTAGGTTTTGACAGGAACCCCAAACATCCTCCTTCTATGATAACAATAAATTCTACAGGACAATTGTATCAGTCTCTATAATATCAGTCTCTAAGACTGCCTCAGCATTTTGTACATTTAGTCATTGAAAGAGTAAACAACATCAAACAAATGTCATTCTAGAGGACAGTAAGAAGCAGAGAAAGTGATCCAGGAAGAGTTATATGTAGTACATACAAGTAGTACATTAGACTAAGTGGTCTGTAAGCATCTTTTGGTTTACTAATTTTTTAAAAAAATTGACAAAGTCTTGCTGGAGCGGCATAGGTTTTCACAAGGTTTTCAGCAGGCTACAAAGTTTGGTACGTATTTCGTTAAACATAGCTATTCTGGAAGCATCTAGACTAATTGACTTCAGGTGCCGAAACCCTTTTGCCAGCATAAAACCCTCTTTTAAACTGACTTAGAGAAGAAAGAGCATTCTTTTGATGAGCTTACACACAGAGAGCTTAAGAAACAATTAAGGTATGGTTTATTTTATTAGCATATTTTGGAACACAGAGTGAAGAGTCTTTAAAAATACATTTAACATGTTTATAATAGCCTCTAGAATAGATATGCTTTTTATTGCCAGTTGTTTAGGCTCTGCTGTCTTCTATAAGCAAATTTGCTTTCATATTGATGATATGCTATTAAGCTTATTCTGCATTATGGAGACATAATACAAAGTAGGTATTAAGTGGTGAAATTACTCTCACTTAATGAGTTGGATAAACTGTCTGAGAAGTGTGTATTAAATGTATTAATTGCCAAATAACACTATGCTTAGCAATCCGTGAATGCTTATTAAGAATCCCGAGGCAACTACTCTTAGCATTATATTTCTCTGTCTACATAAAGGATGTAAAACGTTTTCTATGTTGCTCAGATATCAAAAAGCAAAACAGCACCCTAACTTGTATTAAGGTAAAAGTAAAGGTTTCCCCTGACATTAAGTCAAGTCATGTCTGACTCTGGGGGGTGGTGCTCATCTCCATTTCTAAGCCGAAGAGCCGGCATCCGTAGACACCTCCTGGGTCATGTGGCTCTTAATACATTTTGGAAGCAAACAAAATTATTTGGCAATGTAATGGCACTATGTTGTATGTGTGTATTTGATGTTCAAACGTATTTTCATAGGAAGTTCCACAAAGAGTCAAAGAGTCAAAATGTGTCGGGATCCTAAAATGAGTATGTAGTTATATATTCCTTTAAATGTAGCATGTTTTTAAACATGATTACTGTTCTAGGGATGCATCAGCGCATTAGAAGAAATGCAGAGATCTGCTGGGGAGGTCTTGTTCACAGTCCTGCTGCTTTCGCAGGTGCAATTGGCGGAGACAGACAGGGCCTTCTTGGTGGTGGCCCCTCAGTTGTGGAACTCCGTCCCCAATGAGATCAGATCACCCCTCTCCCTCCTAGCATTTAGGAAACAACTTCCAACCTGGCTATTCAAGCAGGCATTCAGTGAATGACAGAAATATGGAAGTAGCTAAAGATAACATTGGGACTGATGCAAAGTCTAAATGTTTTACATTGTGCCTGCGATTGTTGTTTATAGTTTAAATGGTTTTACTCCACTATTAGATGCTGTTTATTTGATATGTGATATTTTTATACATGTGAGGCATTGAATTTTGCCATTGAGTATGTTGTGAACTGCTTTAAGTTCCCCCAGGAGTGAGAAAAGCAGTATATATATGCAATAAATCAATCATAGAATCAATTAGTTGGAAGAGACCTAGAAGGCTATCCAGTCCAACCCCCATCAAGAAGCAGGAAAATCGCATTCAATCAATGAATCTTGGATGAGAATTTCTTCTTGTTTCTAATAATAAGCATAAACACTCATTGCAGCGGTTAACATGTAAAAAAAGAGCATCAGGAATTTTTTGGAAGTGTTGAATTTGTAAGGCTTCTGGCTGTAGTGGTACTTTAAGTTTTAAGATGTTTTCAATATTCTTATGAGTTTCCCCACTGTTTTAAAGAAAGTTCTATTAAAGCTATAGTGCAACAAAACACCCCCTTCATCCACAGTGGGCGGGTCTAAGTCTCTGTTAGAACAAGCATAAATACTAACGTTACTATAACAACTAAAACATTTGGAACTAAGTAGATCATTTATACTATCCAGAAGTATCACTAAAACCACTAATTAGGCAGCCTGTTGTTTCTTACAGTCCTTTAGACTAGCAATGGTGCTTTGTGGAAGAATGTTTCATGTCAAATTACAGACAAAATAGTTTGAAAACTTCTGTGTTGGGATCAAGGCATTACCTTTGCAAAACCGAGAACTGTTCCTATCATTAAAGACACCAAAACAGACTAATGTAAGAACTTTCTATTTATCACCATTTTAAATTGGTCTGGGTTTCTCAGAGAATTTGTAACAATAAGTATTTTCTGATGAAATACAGGAATCCTTATTCTGAACTTTTGTCCATTTGTCTTCCATGCTGTTTATACATTTGTGTAAATGTGTGTTCACACACCATTATATGTGAATCTTCAAGTTATTTTTACTAATCCATTAATTTTATGGAATTTAGGCTGGATCCACACAGCCCTATATTCCAGGATCTGATCTCAGATTATCTGATTACCCAGATTATATGAGAGTGGAAACTCATATAATCCAGTTCAAAGCAGATAATGTGGGATCAGATCCTGGGTTATAGGACAGTGGAGATCCAGCCTTTGGCAAGGAATAGGCAAAGGTAGTTTGCCAGAAATTTCTTCTAAATATAGCCTACAATACCTGATACTCCTTTGCAGTGTCCCATCCAAGCACAAACCAGAGTTTACTCTGCTTAGTTTCCATCATCTGATTGTATCTGGTGCCAATGCACTCTCTCTCACACACATATTTACTCTAGGGAAGTATTTGTGAAATTACAAATGTAGGGCCACTAAACAAGATCACTTGCCACCTTGCTGAATTAAAGGGTACCTACTAGTAGAGCACTTTGCCCTCCGTATGGTGGAAAAATGTGTTTGTGCTGTTCAGTTGATACATTTTCATAATTTGACAACAGTAATGACCTATTACATTTAGAATACTTCCCTTCATGAATAATATTTTTACAAGTAGTTATTTTTATTATAGAACACCACACTTTTTTCTTTTCTCTTATAAGAGGATTCTGATCTGTTCCAATTCAGTTTTAATACATCTGTCAGATATTTTAAACCAACTTATTTCAAGGGATGCAGCATGTAGCTGAATAACAAAGGCAGGGTCTACATTGCCAAATCAGGAAGATTGAACTGCATGATCTGGCAGTGTAGGTCCAGCCAAAAACAAACTTAAATCAGTCAGTATTTTTGTTCTTTATTCTTTTATTCATATATTGAACAAGACAGTGCTTCAACATCTACAAAATGATGGAAGTATTTATGTTCGGAATCAAACTCTGCAATTTATACGACATGAAGATCATGCATAGATATGGTATCTTGGGTCCTGACCTTAATATAAACTGATAAGAAAGACAGCCCCTTCTTCCCAACATGTGGCATAACCTGGTAATTTAAAAGGCAGTTTCCTCCAAGGCATGTTTCTTGAATCCTGATACCATCAGGCTTACCCTTCATTCCATATGCAGTCCTCAATTTCTGCTCATACTGTATGAAACAATGGGCATTCAAGCAAAAAGTCAGCAATACCCCCTTTAGTTACTTCTTTGTCACTGAATTTTATTGAGTTTTACAAACTGAATCGCAGGAGAGATTGCCCACGCCTATTTCCCAGCTGTCTTCAAAATCATTTCAGATTGGAAGGCGGGTGTGTGTGTGTCTTTACAACTAATTGCCTCTCTACCTTCTATAAAAGGCAAGTGAATTTTTTTTTTTCCTGAAGAGATCATAATTCAAACTCTTTTCCCCTTCATGTCCAAAACCCATCTTGCTCAGAGTGAGGCAATTTGCTTCTCCTTCAGCTCCCCTCCCTTGTCTCTCTGTATTACATCTGATGCCCAACACTAAACCCCTGCTCTTGCTTTGCCACGCTACGCATCCTGTGCATTAGGCTATGTTTATTGCCACCCTCGCATCCAACTGTCTGCCTGTGTGTCCCTTCGCATTGCTCAAAAGCACGTGAGCCGCCACATTTCCCACATCGCACACGTCCGCGATGCACACTGCAGCAGCAGCTCCATACCCTTGAGTTTGTTTTAATGCGAAGGAGAAGGACTACAGAGCTTCAGTCCAAATACCAGATATCCTAGCACTATAGTAGGACTGTATTTCCCCTTTTAAAGGAAAGCTGGACTGAAATAGAAGGGAGACCAATTCTCTCCATTGCCTTAACCCATCCTCAGTGCTCCTCTAAGCATTTTTTTTGCATCCAACTCAAACGTTTCTCTTCAGATTCACAGAAACGAGTTCTCTCCAAAGCCCTGGCATGCAGCAACTCTTTGTCCCCTTTATTTATTCATTTATTTAGAGCATTTATATCCCGTCCTATCTCACCTCCACAGAGGGACTCAGGGCAGCTAACAACCGGCACAGCATAGTGCCCACAATAAGAAAAGCATAAATATACATAATATAATAAAAACAGTATAAAAACAATATAAAAACATTAAATACAACGCTGAATTCAGTCATAATCCTAAAAGCAGTCCATCATAGTCCATTTAAACTCTGACCTCTCCATCTATGCAAGTCTCTTCTATCTCAACCTTATTTTTTAATTCACATTGACAAGATCATGTCTTTTCCACTTCCTACAGAAAAAATGATTCAATAACAAGATTTTTTTAAAGGGTTAATCAACCTGAATGGAACACCAAACACTAAATGCTTTGGGTCTCATTCCAGAGAGGAACGCACGGTACAAATTAATGTAATAGTAATAAATTTAATGATAAATATAAAGAACTTCCTTCTAATGTCCCAGTGTGCAGAAACTTTGCCTGTTTTGTCCTTTTAAACTCTGTGCTCTCCATTCATGAAGTCTCTTCTTCTACCTCAACCTTGGTTTTTTCCCCCATTCACAATGACAAGATTGTGTCTCCTTCACTCCTTGCAAAAAAGACGATTCTGTAACAAGAGTTTAAAAAGGGGTTAATTGCTTTGAACGATACGCCAGATATTCAATGTATTGGGTCTTGATCCAGAGAAGAAAGTGGAGTACAAATAATATAATATATAATAATACAAATAAACATAATAACAATATACACATATATTATACATATGTGTGTGTGTGTGTGCGTGTGTGGGTGTCAAAGTATATATTTTTTGGCTGGTTTGTGCCACAAAAGTTTTTACATCGCGTGATAGATCTGCACCAAACTTGGCACACATACCCACCTTTATATTACTTATTTTTTATCCCCACCTTACTCCTGATAGAGCAGGCATGGGCGAATTTGGGCCTTCCCAGTGTTTTGGATTACAACTCCCATAGTTCCTAACAGCCTCAGGCCCCTTCCTTTTCCCCCTCAACCGCTTTGGCTAAGGGGGAAAAGGAGGGGGCCTGAGGCTGTTAGGAACTGTGGGAGTTGTAATCCAAAACACCGGGAGGGCCCAAGTTTGCCCATGCCTGTGATAGAGGGACTTGAGGCAGTTAACAACACAACTCAACACAAACTAAAAACAGCCAATTCAGAAAAATATGATTACAAAAAGAAATCAAATCTTGTGTGTCACAAAGCAATCAAACTGAAGTAGGATTACAACTATACTTAAAAACTACACAGCCCCCTTGGACAAGCCACACTTTCTCAGCCTCAGAGGAAACCCTGTGATGAGATTCCTCTTTAGCTTGGAAATGACTTGAAGGCACACAACAACAACAACAACAACAACAACAAATTGCCTCTGTTGATATTGACAATGAAAGCAACGTGTTGTCAGAGGCTTTCATAGCCGGAATCCCTGGGTTGCTGTGAGTTTTCCAGGCTGTATGGCCATGTTCTCCTGATGTTTACGCCCACATCTAAGGCAGACATGCTCAGAAGTTGTGAACCATAGATGTTGGCAAAACGTCAGGGGAGAATGCTTCCAGAACATGGCCATTCACCCTGGGAAACTCACAGCATCCCAGTGATTCCGGCCATTAAAGCCTTCGACAATACAGTGCTTTCATTGTCAGTACCAACAGAGGCAATTTGTTGTTATTATGAGCCTTCAAGTCGTTTCTGAGCCAAAGGCAAGTCTCATCACAAGGTTTCCTCTGAGGCTGAGAGAATGTGACTTGCCCAAAGGGGATGTAAGCTACAAGCCTTGCCAATGAAAGCAATGACAAGGCCTTTAGTTTTGAAGCTTCCCAAGTGCATTTCCTCTGTGCCTCAGTTTCCTTTTCTTGCCTCTCATTGAATAAATGTGGGTGTGAAGCATACACTCTGTGTGGATGAGTATCAGTTTTACTTGTGTCCCTCAGGAAACATCAAGCAGTTGTGAGTACAAGCAAAACTGCTTTAGATCCTCCCTCAATCCCATCAACACTTTTAATATTTTTTTACACACTTTTATACTGCTTAATGTGTTATTTACGAGGCCTGATTGATAACATGTTTTAGCCAATGTTTTATTTTAGTTTATTTTAATTCTATTGGTGTATTTTAAATCTATTTTAAGTGGACTGTTCATTTGTTTTATCTTGATACTGTACTCGCAATTGAAAGTTGGCCATTTTGTGTGTTGCCGAAGCCTTTCATGGCCGGAATCACTGAGTTGCTGTGAGTTTTCCGGGCTGTATGGTCTTGATTTTGTGTGTTGTCAAAGGCTTTCATGGCTGGAATCACTGGGTTGCTGTGAGTTTTCCGGGCTGTATGGCCATGATTTTGTGTTGTCAAAGGCTTTCGTGGCCAGAATCACTGAGTTGCTGTGAGTTTTCTGGGCTGTATGGCCATGATTTTGAGTGTTGTCAAAGGCTTTCATGGCCGGAATTACTGGGTTGCTGTGAGTTTTCTGGGCTGTAAGGCCATGATTTTGTGTGTTGTCAAAGGCTTTCTTGGCTGGAATCACTGGGTTGGTGTGAGTTTTCTATGCTGTATGGCCATGATTTTGTGTGTGGTCAAAGGCTTTCATGGCTGGAATCACTGGGTTGCTGTGAGCTGTATGGCCATGATTTTGTGTGCTGTCAAAGACTTTCATGGCTGGAATCACTGAGTTGCTGTGAGTTTTCTGGGTTGTACGGCCATGTTCCAGAGAATGGGAATCTTGCACACCAGAAGCATTTTCTCCTGATGTTTTGCCCACGTCTATGGCAAGCATCCTCAGAGGTTATGTGGTCTGTTGGAAACATATAGGCCAGCTTGATTAGCATGGAATACCCTTGCAGTTTCAAAGCCTGGTTGCTTCCTGCCTAGGGGAATCCTTTGTTGGAAGTTCACTGGCCGAGATTGTTTCTTGTCTGGAATTCCCTTGTCTTCTGAATGTTGTTTTTTTATTTACTGTCCTGAATCCAGAGTTATTTTAATACTGGTAGTCAGATTTTGTTCTTTTTCATGGTTTCCTCCTTTCTGTTGAAATTGCCCACATGCTTGTGGATTTCAATGGATTCTCTGTGTAGTCTGACATCCAATAAAGGATCCCCCAGGCAGGAAGCAGCCAGACTTTGAAGCTACAAGGACATTCAATGCTAATCTCAATGCTAACCATTTGTGCCACAAAATGTCTGTGGGTTTTTTGGAAGACGCCCTGAGTCCCCCTTGGGGATAGAGGCTGGCTTAGAAATAAAGTATATTATTATTATTATTATTATTATTATTATTATTATTATTCTCTACACTGCCATGTAATGCTGTTTCAGAATGCAGGCTGGCTGCCTTGAACTGGACTCTCTGAGCCCACACTGCCACGCAACCCCATTCAATGCAGTCAACCTGCGTGATGTGGCAATGCAGACCCACCCTGAGTCAGCCACCCTTTGGAAGGCCGCCCGCCTTCCTCGTATCTGACTCTCCAGCAGGGGGCGCAGGACTCCCAGCTCAGCCTATGCGTGACGCATTGCAGGTACGAAACCACCAATCAGAGCAGACCGTCCGTTGGTCGCCTCACTCACACGTTTGGACCATTCTTTGTCTCCTTCCGCGGAGAGGGGAAAAAAGTAGTCCCATTACAACTAACTCTCTCATAGATAAAGTACACCGATCTCGTTCTCGAAAGGGGAGGGGGGCGATCAAGTTGCGAGGGAAGAGCGGCAAACGAGGGTTCGAGGGAGCCGAGCCGGATCTCGTTTCTCCCCGCGCGCCTTCCTTTGTCGAGGAGCGCGCGCGCGCGCAAAGGGCGGAGGGATCCAGGAGGGCGGTGAGGTGGTTTATGAGGCGCTGCCGGCAGGCGGGTTGCGCTCAGTGTGAGGCGAAGTGCCGGACGGAGAGGAGGCAGAGAGAGGAAGACAGCCAGCCGCGCCCCAACTCCCGCCTTCTGAGCCTCGGCAGGCGGTTTGCGCTCCACCACCATCTCGCCCGTTTTGTTGCAGTAGCCGCCGCCAGGCCCGGCCCAAGCCAATATGGTTAGCAAAGGGGAAGAGCGCGGGGAGGCTCGGTTGTGGGGGGAAGGGGGGAGAGTGGGGTATGTTGGGAATGCGGTGGAAGGCGCTCGGTGGCGGTTTGCGACTTTTGACCCCTTTCCTTTTTTTCCCTCGCGCCTCAACGGTCTTGACTCAGACGCTAGCGGTTGTTAAAGACGCCATACTGGCTCTTGCGACGAGGCAGCTCTGGTTTGCCTTGGTTGGCTTCCCTCTTGGCGAAGGGAATGTTCAGAGGGGCGAAGGCAACGTGGGCGGGGCCGTGGGAGGGCTGTTGTCATAGCAACCCCGCGGTCACCGCCCACCCGACCCCCTTTTTGTGTTGCGTTGGGGAGGGGCGCGGTTGCCGGGGCAACGGAGGCCCGCTCGCGTTTTGCCCCCCTCCCTCCCTCTCCTTTTCACAATCGTATTACAAATACTTTGGGTAAAATAATACAAGCTTTTCACTAGGTTCTTGTGGGTTTTTTCGGGCTATAGAGCCATGTTCTAGAGGCATTTCTCCTGACGTTTCGCCTGCATCTATGGCAAGCATCCTCAGAGGTAGTGAGGTCTGTTGGAATTAGGACAAAGGGTTTATATATCTGTGGAATGGCTGGGGTGGGGCAAAGAGCTCTTCTCTGCTGGAGCTAGGTGTGAATGTTTCAACTGACCACCTTCATTAGCATTTGAAGGCCTGCCTGACCTCACTACCTCTGAGGATGCTTGCCATAGATGCAGGCGAAACGTCAGGAGAAATGCCTCTAGAACATGGCTCTATAGCCCGAAAAAACCCACAAGAACCTAGTGATTCCAGCCATGAAAGCCTTCGACAATACATACAAGCTTTTGCTTTTAATTTTTGGCTGCTGCTGCAGAAACTAGGACGGCTAGCAATGGATTTCAAATGGCAAGAATAGAGATTTTACCAAAACCAGGCATGAGCAAACTTGGGCCCTCCAGATGTTTGGACTTAAATTCCCACAATTCCTAACAGCCACAGGCCCTTTCCTCCCGCCCCCCGAGACTGTTAGGAATTGTGGGAGTTGAAGTCCACCTGGAGGGCCCAAGTTTGCCCATGTCTGTTCTACCTAAACAACAAGAAAACGTGCCTGATGCTCAAAATTGTTTGGCAGTGGGATACACTGCCTGGGCCCCCTTCCACACCGCTGAATAAAATCCCACATTTTCTGCTTTGAACAGGAAAATATATATGGCAGTGTGTGGACTTGGATAACCCACTTGAAAGCAGATATTGTGGAATTTTCAACCTTAAATTCCCACAATTCCTAACAGCCTCAGGCCCTTTCCTCCCCCCCCCCCCCAGTGGCTGAAGGGGAAATAAAAGGGCCCGAGACTGTTGGGAATTGTGGGAGTTGAAGTCCAAACATCTGGAGGGCTCAAGTTTGCCCATGCTTGTTCTACCTAAACAATAAGAAAACGTGCCTGATACTCGAAGTTGTTTGGCAGTGGGATATGCTGCCTGGGCCCCCTTCCACACCGCTGAATGAAATCCCACATTTTCTGCTTTGAACAGGAAAATATATATGGCAGTGTGTGGGCTTGGATAACCCACTTGAAAGCAGATATTGTGGGATTTTCTACCTTTTTATATTCTGGGTTATATGGCTGTGTGGAAAGGCCCTCGGAATGTGTTGGGCTCTTTGAAGGCTTTTATGTAGAAACTGCATAGCCATCTGTTGTGACTGATTTGTGTTTTCCTGCATGGCCGAATGGGGTTGGATTGCATGGCCCTTGTCCTCTCTTCTAACTCTATCATTCTGTGATTCTCTTGCTTCCTCCACTCTCAACTTCCTGTTCCTTGGATCAGAGATGTCTCTTCTTTAGATAAATAGTGTGCATCTTCCTAGGTTGCATCTGCAATGTCATCCCTTCGCTAATGGTTGTGACTACATAAAATTAAGGTGCAATCATATTTTACTTAATTTCTAGGGCTGGAACTACACTGTCATATAGTGCTGTTTGAATTCCATTGAATTGCATTATATAGGTCTACACTGACCATATAATGGAAGTTTAAACCACATTATATGGCAACATACCTCCACGCTCTTATTATTCGAAACCCTCAGTACATAACTGTGTACCCTTTTAAAAAATAAAGCCTTTCCTTAAGTTGTTTTGATCTCTCCCCCCCCCCCCCCCCCCCATAAAAAGAGCCAGGAGGGAGGAGGAAGATTCCTAATGGTTTAGATTTTTGGGGAGTGGTTTGCAGCTAGGAGACTTCAGCTGCAGTGCAACAATGGTTACCTGCCAGGAATGCAGGCAGCATGCACTTTTGGGTTGTTGTTGCAGATGAACCAGGTTCGAAGTTGAGCGCCTGTTATCCAGAATTCCAAAATCTCTAGAATTGTCTGCATGGATGTCTGAGATAATGGTGCAGTTGCTTTTGAATGGTGTAAATGTTTCCTACTCAAAATTCCAAAATGTTTCAAATTCCCTCCATTCTGTGTATGATGAAGCATTGACAAATTTCATGTTTTTGACTTGGATCCCACATCAAAATATATTATGTACATGCATATATTCCAAAATACAAAACACTTGTTCCCAAGCATAAGGTATGCTCAACCCATAATGGTGGGTGTGTATGTGTGTGTTTAATGGGACATTGCTTGTTTCAACTGCTGGGTGGGTAGGGTTACTCATCAAAAATTTAATCAAAAAGGAGGCTATGAGGCATGGTAGAAGTTCCTTATGAAGGTAGACCAAGCAGGTTCAGTCAAGGATTGGAGCTGCATGCAATCCAGTGTGAGGGGAGGAGGGAAATGCTGCATTGACTTTTCTTAACCATACTAGGGACTGTTGGAAGGCAAAGGGCTGGAATTTCAGTAACGAGTTAATGCGGGCCATCTGTCTTCTTGTCTCACTGGAAAATTGTCTTTGGCTGTACAAGGAATAGAGTGCACTTCACTCCAGAGTCTTCTAGTTGAAACCTCAAAAGTAGGGATACCACAGAGATTCAGCTTTCCTACTGAGGAATATTATGGAGATGGCATGTCAACCAATAAGACCTACTGGGTTTGACTTGAGTTGTCGGTGATGATCTGGAATGAAAGCACATCTTTGGAAGGAGACATTTAGCAGTCTAAAGGATCTTCCCGAATGAGGTCTGATAGCATAATGTAGAGCACCTGCAGTTTTTCCTCCTAGGTGTGGATATTTGGAGACCGAGCTGACTTTTTGCTTATTTCCTATTGGGAATAAGTTGTTCGGGAAGGATCTTTCTCTATTCAGACATTATTAAAAGGGGGGAAGCCCATCTTGTGTTTCTTCATGTTCAAGAAGAACACAATGTAACCTCCAGGATATGGCTGGCAAAGACACTGATGGATTGTCCACATGTTATGGAGAAATTATTTCATTTCATCTTAAAGGAGTTTCTTTTTGTATTAAAGACTTGCTTAGCTAAAAATAGTTAAAGCCTTTCAAGTGAAGTTTTTCTGTGTTTGGTAGTCATAACAAATTGAAGTCCCCATAGCAAGACATAAACTTAGAAATTCATATCTTATAGGATCCTAGTTTGTCATAGTGTTCGGCAATCAGTTCTTCAGAAAGTCTTTAAGGCTGGAGTTGGTTGTTTCCTATTTAATTTTAATTAAAAGCCTACTATAGGGACTCAAAATTTCACACCAGATCATTTTTGTAATAGAATCTAGGCATGTAAAAATATTTTAAAGACCTAACCAGTTATGACATTTTCAGTATGTAGTATATTTAGAAGTTGTTAATAGAAATATGACCACGTAGAAGTAAACATCATAGTTAATGTTTTTGAAGTATCACTAATAACAATATTCAAAACCCAGGCTGTCTTACCAATACTGATACTGTTGTCAGTTCTCACTGCAATGGCAACCTGGTAGTAAAACATTCTGGCTTCACTTGCCAATACTGTTTACTATGACAATATTCCATACAGAGGTCCTTCATCTAGTTGCTATTAGTTACTTTATTCTCAGCTGACCTAAGAAGAGATGGCCTAGCAGCAGTCTTCTTTACCACTTATAATTCTTGGATCCTCTTTATATGTCACTTTAATCTTTTGTCCTGTTGCTCATTGTATTGCTTTTGAAAAAGTTGAGAGGAAACTTGCTTTTTTTCTAGGAGAGAGTGGAATTTCAACAAGATCTGGAACTTGCTAAAGTAGTATGGAAGCAGAATTGTAGATGACAATGCACTTGAGCCTGGTTGCCTTGAAGTTCAGTGGTTGATAGTTTCCAGCAGCAAAAGTTAAGATGTTTGCCCACAGATTCAAAATACTGACTAGCACTTCATTTAATACCGTGCATATTGAATGCTGATAATTCTAACTGAAAGTAGTTCTTGATCAGTACCTGTATTCTGTTTTTATTCTGTAACCACAACCTTTTAATTCTTTTCCCCATCTTTTCTAAACCTCTACTTGTGTTTAATTCAGAAGTTTAAATTGACTCCTCTTGCTTCATAGGGTTGAACTTGAGCAGGTATTTCCTTAAAACATGAACTGTGTCTTTTGGGGGGACAGGTCTTCTTCCATTGCAAAATCCTGGGTCACTGCAGAGTTCACACACTGGGGTGCTCTTGGAGGAAAGCAGCCCTTCCTGTCTTTTTTTTTTTTACTTAAAAGAATGAGGAAAACTGGCCTGCCCCTCTGCACATCATCTGTCATACATCCAGATCAGAGGATAAAGTTGATTATTTCTTATTCCCATAATTCAGCAAATTCCATTTTTCATTAGGTTCCTTTAAAGGAGGAATAGTACAGCTAGTGCAACAAGCAAAACAATGGCAATCACAGGATGCTTGAAGTCTTGCTACTTTAGTTTTGACAGCTGACCTTGTAGATTTAGCATCATGATGGGTGTGACAAGACCACAAGCTCATGTGCTTCCATGAAATGCTTAAAATGTAGGGCCTTGCATTTCAAGATTTTAGAAAACATGGTCAAAGTTGTAATAAAAGTTTATTACAGAAAATGCAATATTTTGCATATTTAAAAAACCCAAAGGGCTGATATTTCCACTCATGTAGAGCTGAGGAATCTTGAGTAAGAAAGTATCCTTTCTTGTTGAGGACTTTGTATTTTATGAGTGGTAATTGTAGTTTTCTCCATCTACTGACCCCACTGCTACATGACAGCCTTCTACAGAATTCAGTTAGAGCTATCTATGCCTCTTAAACTCACATAAACTCATAGTGTAAGATAAGCAAAAATCTATCTGTGCTTCTTTGTAGCCTGCTTTGCTCAGTTTTTTCTTTCTTGAATCTGAAACTGAGGTGAGGCTCTTGCTTTAATACTAAAATGGGAAATAAAATGGAGCCACACTGAAACACATCTCACCAGGTATAATAAGCCTTTGCTAAGTACAGTACTTCATTGCTCTTGACTTACAAGTATGTTGGCTGTATATGATTCAAGAGACCTTTGCACTTCCTTTCTTTTACAGGCTAAACTTCAAATTAGAAACAATTTTTTTGAAACAAATTAACCTTTAAGTTGCTATTTTGTGCTATTATCTGGAGGAAGTTTGTCTTCAGAGGAACTTGTTACAATTAAGATCACTTGTATCACCTTTTCTACTTAGTTCAAACTTTCATGCCTTCTTTTCTTGCATTGTATCTTATCTTGAGATTTCAAAAAAAACTTTGCTTGTTTTCTTGCTGAGTAGATAGAAGCTGTTTGACTGGTTTCATGGAACATCTTTTTCTGCTGGATGATGCAATATGAAATCATGTAGACTGTAGAGGATGTCTTTTATCTGTAGTTAATCTTATAACTACTTTGCTTGGGACTTAGGATGCGATATAAAAATTATGAATCCCAAATTCATGAGAGTGCCTGTTCAAGATTTCTGTCTTAGAATACATCTGCACTAAATAATGAATGAGGTTTGACACCACTTTAACTGCCATCACTCAGTGCTGTGGAATCATGTGAGTTGTGGTTTGGGAAGGCCCAGCACTCTTTGGCAAAGAAGACTTCCCAATATTGGGAAAATACAACTCACATGACTTCATAGTATTGAGTCATGGCAGTAAAAGTGGTGTAGAATGGCATTCATTCTACAGTGTAGATGTACCCTAAGTCTTTCTTTGAGTTATTTCACCTCATTTCATAGTAGAAATTCAAAGGTGCTGAAAGTCATCAAAGCAATCTAGTTTATTGTAGAGCGTATTGCTTTAAAGTTTGATGCAAAAGTTTTTGGACCCAATTAGCTATCAGGCCTAACCAGCAGATCTCCTGATTAGGGATGATCTATATCCAGCAGCACCTGGAAGGCCACATGTTTCCCATCTCTTGTTTGCTTTCCTCAAAACTTCCAATATGTGTTCTGAACCATACATTAACATTATACAACAGAGAAGATGGGCACACAAAAGTTAAAATGGCACATAAAACCCAAAGTAAAATCAATTAGAAATGTCAAATGTCCTGGTGCCAAGGGATTCTCCCTACACTGATTTGTCCATACTCCTATAGGGTTCTTTTAAAAAGAAAATTACAGTGAAATTTAGAATGCAATTCTGTGAGCTTTTGTTGTTTCTATTATTGCCTAATGCAAATTTTAGAGCAGTTTTTTCCAAACATTTCATGTTATACACATTTACAGACATGGTAGCAATTCGCAACAGTTAATTCAGTTTTACTAGCAAGCCAGAGGTGAAATCAATCCCTTATAACTAAGATATGCAGACAGATACATAAATTGTAATAATGAATTTTATGGGGACACAGCATATCTCATGAAAACCTTTCATATATATTGCTATATTTTTAAAATATATGATGTATTGCTTATTTCACATTGAAAAAAGGTTTCGTTTATTTGCATGACACCTGTACACTTCAGCTGACACATTGGTGTGTCATGACACACAGTTTACTTCAGAACACACCCCTGCAGTGTAGATTACAGGGGAAACTAAATTGCAGTCCTAGATCTCCTGTTAGTGATCTTACGCAAACATTTTGACAAGTCTAAGGTTACTCAGAATTTTAGAGCCCAATCTGGATTTCTCATCTGATTTAAAGTTCTCCTTATATGTTAAAATTAAAGTTAGTTTTGTCTATCAAAGAAGGTTGAGGCTTTTCCCCAGGGATTATTGTTTAACATTATATATTAAACCTGTTTGCTTTTAAAAAAATGTTGAATAACTTTATAGTTTGCTATGTTATGCAAAATCTTTGAAAATAGCATCTAGATCAGACATGGGCAAACGTTGACCTTCCAAGTGTTTTGGATTTAAATCCCACAGTTCCTAACAGCCTACTACAATGAAGTCCAAAACATCTGGAGGGCCAAATTTTGTCTGTGCCTGATCTAGATAGAATCTGATTTTGAAGGTATGTCTGGCAAGTATTCTAGCTATTTTTTCCAAACTTTGAGCCAAAGTTTTCATGGATACCTTACTGTTAGTTTTACTTGTTGAGACCTTGCTTATGGTATCCAGTGCTAAAATGCAATTGTGTTTGTTCTTGCCTAAAAAGAAGTAAGATACAGTGAAAAATGGCAAGCATTGCTAATATGGCATGGAAGGCCTTGTATTGTGCATCTTAGAAACCTGGGTTCATCTGCACTGTAGTATTAATGCAGTTTGACACCACTTTATCTGCCATGGATCTATACTATGGAATTGTGGGAGTTGTACTTTTATGAGGTCTTTTCGTCTTCTCTGTCAAAGGGTCCTGTTATCTCAACAAACTACAGATCTCACAGTTCTATAGCATTGAGCAATAGCAGTTAAAGTGGTGTCAAATGTTTTAACACTTCCATCATTTAAAAAAACTATGTAATTTTATACAACACACTTATTTACAATCTTGGAAAAGAGGCATGTAACAATATTGTTGATGTATTCCATGTGATCTCATAAGCTACTTGGAATAAGAGACCCAACAGATTTTAATCTAGATGAAAACAATCTTAAATGAGTTCTTGAAATACAGTCCATCTTCGGGCAGCTAGATGAACTAAGTCACCAGATCTGTAGACAGGGTGTGGTATTTGATTTCTGAAACAATTTATACAGATTCTGTTCACTGATCTTCTCTGTGCT
Organism: Anolis sagrei ordinatus; assembly: GCF_025583915.1. Classification (NCBI taxonomy): domain Eukaryota; kingdom Metazoa; phylum Chordata; class Lepidosauria; order Squamata; family Anolidae; genus Anolis; species Anolis sagrei. The sequence continues at coordinate 328,867,836 of NW_026844366.1, read as the reverse complement.
AGATGGCTGCCAAACTTTGAACAGTGCTATTATATTTTATAAAGCATGACATTGATAGAATAATGCCAATAACTGCAAGATATAGAAGATCATTTTGTCCAGCTGTTGAGGAGATAGGTGTTACACACCCATCCTCAGTCTGAACTAAATTGAAATGCTGGTTTTACTGTTTTCATTAGTGTGAAAGTACTACATCTTTTCCTCTGTCTTACTTATATGAAAAACCTGCAGGCAGCTGTCATTTTTATAGTGATTACTTACTGTGACTGATCTAAAGAAGTTTTTAAAGGAATATGTTGAGTATTCTGTTTTATGTTTCCCATGTATCCTAACTTTGTTTTGTTCTCCAATACTTTTTAGGCTGATCAACTGACAGAAGAGCAAATCGCAGGTGAGAATCTAGGTTTACATCCATGTTTTCATAAGGAAGAATCTTTAATGACATGAAGGAATTATATCTTACTCATTTACCTGCCTACTTAAAGCTTGAGCATCTGGGGTGTGATCTTTATTTTCCTGTTATAAATCTGTATGTACATACTCCATTATCATAGGACTTCTGGAAAAGTGAAAATATGTAAAAAATTTCTTTCCTTTTGCAAAATTCTGAAGTGGAAGATTCAAAAATCTAGAACATTGGTGACAGTGTTCTAAAACAGTGCAGAGTTATCAGTGCTGGTGAAATTACATACAAAGAATAACCATTTGCATTATTTCTTTGAGTATATAATTGATTATAATAGCTATATCTGTCTTCTGACAAGAGGATAGTGTAGTGACACAATGTAAGTTTCCATGAGCTAAAATAGGAAATGAGGATTTCTAAAATTCCTCCTTTTGTCCTGTGGTCTCTCAGTTACCAACCATACTGTTTCCAAGATTCTTCTAATCCCCTTGCAGATTTTGAAGGGGTGGAAAACCCTGTGGGGAAATATGGGATAATTCCTCCTTCCGTTTTATGTTTATGAGGAATTTTACTGGATCAAAGCTTTCTGAATGCTAAGGGCACAAGGTTGAGTGCATTTTTAACTGCTGTCATTTGTTAAATAGTTGTTGAGATTTGTAATAAAATGAATGTGTTGAATTTATTAAAACCAGTATGTTTTACAGCAATAATTCAATATGCTAAGAAGATGCACTTAAGCATATATGCATTGCATTTTAGGTTAAGCCTTCTTCCACAACTTGCAGTGCCAAATTTATTTGATTCCTGTAACCAGGCCAAACTGAAGTTGATAAACAGCTGCATTTCAACAACAAGATAATTGTGCAAATGTGTTGCATTAGCGCTATATTTTTGGTAGTCTATCAGAGTAAACATTGGATTGTAAAGTTCACTCAGTAATATTGTTATACTATACAGCTGCTGTATAGTTAAGATTAGCAACCTGCTATACCATTTATGACTTTGACATTACAATGTTTTATGGTATAGTGGTTTCATGTTTTAACTATCAGATTACTATTTTAAAATATTTGATATGAAGAACGTATGTTATTTTCCCATCATTTTAAGACACAGCTGATACTATTCCAATGAAAGACCTTTAATTTCAAGGCTGATACTCGTCAGATGGTGTGGGTGGTAGTAAATAGATTAAAAGAGCCTCACCCAGTTCTTGAGAATCTACAAAGATATTTTTAATATGAGTGTAATGTGCCTTAATAGAATATATTTTCTCAGAAGGTGAGCTGAAATATATGTTATAAAATTGTATGTGTTGCTACTGATATGGAGAAGAATGTGCTATTATTATAGTCAAGTTGCAGTAATGTAGTTTCACTGTAAAAAATCAATATTGGAATAACGATACTGATCAAAGATATTCCCAAATAATTTCTATTGCAATTGAATTTACTGGTACTAACCTTGTTTTGAATCCGTACCCCCAGAAAGTGTGGGGAATGAGATAACCCTATTACTTTGTGAAATGTAAAGCCAAATCAGTTCTCATTCTTTATGTTGCCACCAAAGACACCCCCTCCCCCCAGTGCAACTGACAAAACAAAATGACAAATTCTTGCTCATTAACAAGTTGTATGTACAGTATAACCTCCATATCCATGAAGGATATGTTCCAAGACACATACACACACACTGAACTCCTGCAAATCCTATATTTTGGCTATGCATGGGCTGAAAGTATACCATAGTATCGTATTGGAAGACTCAGAAACTTTGATGTGCGTGTGTGGTTTTGGAGCACGTGGAAGTGAAACCATGGCTATCAAAACTGCATTGGGGGGGGGGGTTATTGTACTGATGTGTAAATGTAGGCTTGGGAGGAAATACTGCAAAATTTGAATAAAAGAGTCATCCTGATATAGTGTTGTGAGTGTTTGTGATTTGGGGAGTCCAATATTTGAATTTCCACTTGATCATAAAACTCCACTGTTTGACCTTGAGCACATTACAGTCTTGAGGCCTCAGAAAGACAAAACCCCTCGGAACAAATTTTGCCAAGGAAGCTCTGTAGTAGATTTGCCCTGAGGTCACCATAAAACAGAAATGACTTGAAGGCATACAAGATAGGTACCTCTAAGATACTTGCATGTTTTCTCTCAAAAAGAACCAAGCTAGTCTAGTCTGTTCTCCCCTTTACATGTTCTATAATTTCTCCCGAAGGTAGTCAGGTATTTTTGCCATATATTGGATACCTATTCAAGTCTTTAGAAGGTCAGTATAAATCAGGCATGAGCAAACTTTGGCCCTCCAGGTGTTTGGGACTTCAATTCCCACAATTACTAACAGCGTGCTGGCTGTTAGGAACTGTGGGAGTTGAAGTCCAAAACATCTGGAGGACTGAAGTTTGTCTGTGCCTGGTATAAATAGAATCAAACCTCGTAACTGGAAGTTGTCGTTCCAGACAATTTTAGGTCCTAAAGATTATAACTGGCAGGTGAAATTGTGTTGAAGTAAACACAAGATTTTGGAAGACAAGTAGGGTTAGTACTTCAGTGTGAGACCACCAATGAATAACAGATACTTCTGAATGTTCTTTCCTAAAAGCAATGAGGTTTCCATAAGTTGACTGGCAACTTGAAGGAACATAATACACTCTCCAGCAGTATTGGTTAGGATTCTAAGACCCAAAGAGTAATTTTATTAAGTGTTACCTTATCCTTTAATCAGCTATTAGGGCACATTGATTGTTCAGTCAGTTGACTTGCTTGAGGCTACTTCACAAAATGAAGGATATGAATTAGAATTTATGAGTGTTAGAATTTATTCAGTGTTAGGTCTTTCCACTATTGTATAGGTATTTTTATTTGATACTAGTTGAACTGTCACCTTGTGGAATTTTAGGATTGTAATTTTGTCAGATATTTACAATATTCAGCCACAGAACTCCAGTTCCTCACCAAACTACACATTGTAGGATTCCACAGGATGCAGCCATGGCTATTAAACTGGTGTCAAAGTGCTATAATTGTGCAGATTCGTAGAATGTTAAGTCTTCCTTTCCTTAAACTACGAAAATGGTAAATGATTAGCACTTAAAAGTATGCATTGTATATGATGCAATTCAGGTCTTGCTGTGTTCTTCCTTTTTCCTAATTTGTGACAGAAGAAATGAACTCTTGGACTTGTGTTCATCTATATGTTAATTTTGAATTCTTTGTCCTTGACGAGGAAGATTATTCTGAAGTACAAAGACCCATGTTGGAGACTAGCACTTTGCCTAACCCTTTAGCTGCATTTTTTCCATCAAAACTGGAGGCTACCTATATGCAATCTTAAACACAGAAGAGGTCTTATTTCGACCACCGTATTTTGAAGTTAGTTGATAAAATTTGATTATATAGATATCATAGTAAAAAAAATACTACTTTCCCCCATGAGAATTGATGACAAATATTGAGCAAATCATCCATAAGTATCTGGAACCAACTGGGTATTAAAAATAAAAAATAGAATAGTTTTTCAGCTAAGAGCATCTGTCAGGCAATGACTCATTCCTTAATGTTCTCTGTATCATTTCAATATCAAACCACCATTGTGACACTTAATAAGCTCTTTCCATAAATACAAATTAAGCTGTGTGTGTATATACACACACATATTGAAAGCTCACTCAAAAACTCATTTGAACAAAGTCGGTGGGCAAGAAAAAAACATTAAAATTTTGTCACAGATTATTTTATTTCCAAACTCAAAGCAAAGAAAATGGGCTACTTGGTATTCCAAAGGATTTTTTTAAAACTGAAAGTTTGCATTAATGTATGTCTTGTCTGCTCCTTTCCATCTGAATGCTTGAAAACATTTTGTTGCCAAAACCAAGTTTAATCCATCACTTTCTTCAGTCTTCTAACATGTAGCATCTTGCCAACTCTTACTGTTGCAAGCAGCCGAAAAAATTGCATGTGTTTTTCCTTCTAAATGTTACATTTTTGACCATTTGGGAGTGTTACCTTTAATATTTTAGATTAATAGGCCCAAAAAGATTTTCGCACAGCTCTTCATCAATGCCAAAAGCCTTTCTTCCTACTTATGAGCCCGAATCAAAGCACAGTCAAATTACCAAATTATGAGTGGAAAATAATTGTTATGTACCCTTGTTATCCACTAGGATTTGGTTCTAGGACCTGACACAGAGAAACATCTTACCCCAACCTGTGGATGACAAAATCCATGGATACTCAAATTCCATTATATGCAGTAGTGTATGAAACTGGCAGCATCAAGGGTTGTTTTGGGATTTATGTAGGGAAATATTTTAAAGCCATGATTGGTGAATTCATGGATACAAAATGTGTGGATATTAAAATCCAACTACACATTTTGTTTAAGAAGTAATTCCTGAATCAAAATGATTACTTAATTTTGAATTGAAATGAGAAATGGGAGTAATCACTAAGAGAAACTAGGATGCTGGTTACCAAAAAGTGCTGTTTCCTTCATTGCTTGCTATAGGCTTCCTGGAAAGATTTGATTTGTTGTTAGATATAACAGTGGGTATCCTTTACGTAAATTAATAGAACTGCTCTTATGTTATGTTCTAAGCTAGATCTTGACATTGCATGTGCACCAGCTGGTTGAGAGGTCCACATTGAAAAATAGCTAATTTAATGCTGATACTGACAGAGTAAAAGTTACAGTTTGGCAGTGTTGAGAATTTTAAACAAACCAGATCCCACAGAAATCAAATTATTTTTACTTGTTGTAATGTTTTATTGTGTCTCTTAGGCTAATGATTTTTTAATTGTACTTGCAATTGATCATCTCTATTAAAATGGAAGTAATCATTTATCGATTTAAAGAAAAGTAAACTGTAATTGTCCAGAGTTTGAGCTGTCTATGTCTTTCTATTCTATAGAATTTAAGGAAGCCTTTTCACTATTTGACAAGGATGGTGATGGTACTATAACAACAAAAGAGTTGGGGACAGTGATGCGGTCCCTTGGGCAGAATCCAACAGAAGCAGAGTTACAAGATATGATTAATGAAGTAGATGCGGATGGTAAGTTTTATCTTAAATAGCTTAGTAATTAAAAGTCAAAGAACTTGCTCTAATAACAAAACTATTTTACAGGCAATGGCACAATTGACTTCCCAGAATTTTTGACAATGATGGCAAGAAAAATGAAGGATACAGACAGTGAAGAAGAAATTAGAGAAGCATTCCGTGTATTTGATAAGGTATTCAACTGCTGTATTTTGAGGACTTATCAAATATTTTAGATGAGATTTCCTACATTCAGAGAACTTTCTGGTTAAAACTATATAATTTAATGTTCCTCCGTTTGACTGAGCAGTGCAAGTTTAAAAATCAAAATGAGTCCCTAGAAGATCAGATCAGACTTTCAGGAAGCCCTTCATCTCTTATGACCCTCTCTGATACTTGATTCTCTGAGGCCTACTGAAAATGCCAATTTCTTTTGCTTGTCAGACTGATGTCAATTTTAAAAAGGTCTTTTTGGTGGAAGTCCAAACTTTGGCACTTTTTTTTTTGCTTGTGGTTCATAGTTTCCCCCAATAATCTGTAGAAAGATACAAATACTGTTCTGCAATTTCCAATGATGTAACTCTGCCACATGACTTCAGGAAAAGGGTCTTCTATAATGTGTTTCTTCTATTTGGTTAGTTTTTGTGAATACTATTCAGGAAATCACATTTAAAATTCCTAAGCACGCCTAATATAATCCATTAAAGTATAGCATGCCCCTGGGACATTGCTGTCTTTTAATGGGTTTACTCCTTAATTAGTTCTTGTGTGGGTAATAAAAGTGGGTGCTAAAATAATATGGCAATCCTGAGACCCACCTTTCTAATAAAAAACAAATTGGGATATTTTGAAATATTCTTCATCCAGAATGATATTTGAAGTAATATACAAAAGTTAAATACTATCTTTGAGCTATCACAATAATAATCTTATCTAAAATAGTTAGCCTCTTTCCAGTGTTAGGTATTCTTAACTGCTACAGCCCTACATAACACATTTATTTTCATTTGTGGGATTCAAAACATACTTGCATTTTTATTCTATTTATTTACACACCTGAGGCATATTTCCTATCTAGAAGATCTAGAAGGCCCAGGCGGTGTATCTATTTACCTTATATACAAAGTAATTTTAAAAATAGTGTGCAGCTGCTTTATCTAGGGATGGAAGTGTGGATTGAAAAACAGGAAATTCACCTGAATAAAATAGTTATTGCCTCTGAATTATTGCTAGGTGTCCTTACTAAGTTAGTAGTAACTTGTTCAGAGCTGAACATCAGAGGATTTTTTTTATACAAACCAGGCAACTTTTATATATTTTTCAGGATGGAAATGGTTACATTAGCGCTGCAGAACTTCGTCATGTGATGACAAATCTTGGAGAGAAGTTAACAGATGAAGAAGTTGATGAGATGATTAGAGAAGCAGATATTGATGGTGATGGTCAAGTAAACTATGAAGGTAAAAAAATGAGCATTTTAAAATGTAGTCATATGTATACCTATACCTAGGATCAGAAAACAAAAGCAGATTCCTTCTGTGCAGGTATTAAGATTTTTTAGGCTTCTATATTTGCAGCAAAAGTAACATGTAGCGCAATAAGTCCTACGTGTCAATGACCTGGAGTCATCAGAATACCATCCCTTTTCACCAGTCTTCCAAATCTCCCATAAAAGGCTTCAATGAAAAATCATTTTTGCTGTTGTATGTGATGCAATGGGAGGGGCTATAGACCAAAATTAAATCGGAAAACCCTCCACAATAGTGCTATAAAACAGCTCCAGATTTATCATTGACATTTGGATATATTTAAAAAATGTGAAACTATTTTATGTATTTTTTTTCAGTTGCTGTTTTAAATAGCTTTCAGTTATTCAAACAGGTTGTATGAACAGTCCCAAATTGACTTCAGTTAACCCTGTTAATAAAACCCTATAGAGCAGTGGTTCTCAACCTGCGGGTTCCCAGATGTTTTTGCCTTCCAACTCCCAGAAATCCTAACAGCTGGCAAACTGGCTGGGATTTCTGGTAGTTGTAGACCAAAACAACCCACAGGTTGAGAACCACAGCTATAAAGCCTAGGTCTAGACAGCATGAAAAAACCTATGATTTACCTGAGTCTTAGCATCTAGAGAGAGCTTTCTCTTCTTCCTATAGTTCTCAAGGGTCCATGTGATATGGACATAGGAAAGGACTATTCCAGTAGCTGTTGTCTAGCCCCTGAAGTTATATAGGAACCTAGATTAGTCCCCTTCCTGCTCTCTGTTTGGTAAAAAACCTTTTTATTTAAACATCTATTTTATTTTATTTATTTGCGACATTTATATGCCACCCTTCTCACCCCAAAGGGGACTCAGAGCGGCTTACAAGATACACACACACACACACATATACGTACATACAATACATTATACCATTAGCACAGTACAATATCAGCGCTATATTGTACTGTATACAATTATATTGTATTATTATTAGCAATATTACATGTAGTATAAAATATATAATTATAATATATTATTAGTATTAGTATTATACTGTATTACATTATAATATTATAAATATATGTATATACATTATATTATACATTAGCATAGCACAGGAGACAAGGTGGAACTGTCCCTTGGCTTCCCCTGTCTTCACTCTGGCTCAGAGCGGCAGTTGGTGCTGGGGGGAAGGGTCTCCAACTATTTGATGATTAAGTGATTGTACAGGAAGGTCCTTATGGGAGGAGAACGTTATATTTTTATCGTTATTATATTTTACAGTGATTTTATACTTTAGATAAATTGAGAGTGTTTAATATGATCGCTTGTGTAATTGAGAACTGTTTTTAGCTTTATTTTGTTTTAACTTAGTAAGCCACACTGGGCCCATGTTGGGAGAAAGATGTGATGTAATGTTAATAAATAATAGATGGTGATGATGATTTTTGTGCTGCAACCATCACTGTTAGAAATTTGGTTATAAATGGTGGTATATGTTTAGAAGCAGGATTACAGTTCATGTTGGCTGCTTACTTGACAATAAACTTAATATATTGTTGAGGAGTTTTTTGTTTTGTTTTTGCTTTTGCATTTGAATAAATTGCCATTAAAGCTACTATTAATTAGCAAGTTTCTTTATAAAACATTTTACCTAAGAAGCAGGAAGCAGTATCAAATGTTCTCCTGTAATAAAGAAAACAAATAGCACAGATTGCAAACTCATTTAATTAGAATAGCATTTGTATTTATCCAAAGGAGGTGTATAATATAAATTAAAAACAAAACAGGTTTACCAATCTGAAAGAACTCTATAAACCGTAATTTTGATTTTTAGTACCTTAAAATACAGCTTCCTTCCAAAAACAAACCCCGATCATTACATGGACCTGGAGAATAAAAGTGTCTTAAAGATAAAAGTAGTAAATACCAAGCGAGCTTGGAAATTTGTTGGGTTATTAGACATCTGCAATCGCTGTGTTGTTAGGTAATAGATGCAAGTAATAGCTTTTTAAATTAGGTGAGGCATAAATAGGGCACTTCTGAAACAAAACTGAGCAGGATATATTGTGCTTGAAATGTTGATCATTTTCCACATTGTCCTTGTGGACAATCCTACTAAAACTGGCATGACAATTGGAATAAATAGAAGCAGTTATAGCATGTTGTCTAGTTTGTAATCTGAACAGATATCCATTAAGTTTGACTGGTGATTTCTTTTTCTTTCCCCTACAGAGTTTGTACAAATGATGACAGCAAAGTGAAGACACTGTACAGAATGTGTTAAATTTCTTGTACAAATTGTTTATTTGCCTTTTTCTCTGTTTGTAACTTATCTGTAAAAGGTTTTCCCCTACTGTCAAGAGAATATGCATGTATAGTAACAAACTCATTCCTCCATGTTTTCCCCTTTTATCTGTCATCCTGATATTTTGGGAAAATGATCAAAGTAACAAATGTTTGCATGTGGCTTACTCTGGATATTTAAGCCCTTCCACACTTCTAAAACTAGATGGTGTTGGCCAAACGAGGGAACATCTAGGTTATGCCTGTCTAAATTAGTTATTTTAGGAAACTTAGCATGTTGTTGAAATGTAGTCTTAACTTTGTGTGGACTATGGACAGTCAACAATATGGAACTTAAAAAGTTTGCACTATTGCAAAACGGGTGTATTATCCAGGTACTCGTACACTATTTTTTTGTACTCCTGGTCTTGTACCAGAAGACATTTTATTCTATGGTTACTATGCTTTTAAAACCTTTTGTTCAGCCACTTATTTTCAAAAGAATCTGCTTATGGCACAACTTGCCTCAAATCCATTCCAAGTTGTATATTTGTTTTCCAATAAAAAATACAATTAACCTATATTGTTTCTATCATTTTCCCCCGGTTATTATGTATCTCCACTTACTCCCACTACTATTTAGGGACTGCACATATAGCCTATATTTAGATGTGTGTTTTGTTGTAATAAACAATGTGCCTACCTTTTGCCAAAGCTTAGTGCATCTGTGGATTTAGTTACACATTTAAATAACCAGTTTAATGTTAATGTCCAGTGTTCATGTTTAAATCAGGACTGTGGAAACAAGCAAATTTCATAGGTAAGGCTTTGTATTGATTCTTTGAAAGGGGTTAATTTGAAGCACAGGTTAGTGGGTTTGGAAAATGTAGCAAGTTAAAACCAGAAGTGAAACCTCCAGATTTCATGTAGCTATGCTGAGGGGAAAGGCCAGGGATAATATATGACGTAGTGGCCCTGACCTGGTTTTATTTCAAGTTTTTATAGCATTTGAATGCAATCATTGACTGGAAAGAAAAGACAGGTATCCTACTAGAACCTTGCACATTTTTTTCTTATTGCAGTTATTCCTGTGTGTGATCAGGTTTATGAGTATTTCTGGATCTAGAACTCCATACATTCTTGGATCTCAGTTATGGCCCACTATGGCTACTTGTTCATGTAAAGAATGTATACTTCACTTGCCACCATAGCAAGGCCTTTGTATGGCCAATTGGCCATTATGTCCCTTCTCTCAGGAATAAAATGTAAAAGACAACAGTCATGGAATGTAATCCAGTGGAATATGGTAAAAATGGGCTGTGGTGGCTTAGCTCACTTTTCTCTAGTGGATGGGAGTGTACCTCTTTTAGACTCACAAAGACCCTACAATGCTTGGGGTCAGGCTGTTATAAAAGAGTTCATCAAATGATGGAAATAATATTATTACTGACAGCCATAGAAAGATCTGGATCTATGGTAAAAGAATTCAGTAATGGAAGTGGGGAAAAACTTGAGTAAGCAGCCAGGTCTTAGATGGTCCTACATGGATGTGGTCTTAGATGGCCCTACATGGATGCACAGAACATGGGAGATTAACTAGATGAACTTAAAGTCTTGACAGAGTAATGCTAATATGATATAATAGGCATCATTGAAACCTGGTGAGATGAGTCCTGAGATTAGAATATAAGTCATACAAGGGTGTATAACCTGTTTCAGCGAGAACTTCCAAACAAAAAAGGAATAGTAGCAATATACTAAGGATGTTTATATTTGTGAAGGAGATCCATGACTTGCAGCCTGTCTGCACAAGACCAAAAACCCAGACTCATCTCAAAACGGTTTGCTGGCTGTCCCCACAATGCACAGTGGCTTCTGGGGACTTGAGGTTTTTTTTTTTTGGTTTAAACAGACTACCTCATTTCAAGCAAAGTCAGTGTATACTTGGGACTATGTCGTTAAGGGTAACTACTACAGACTCTCAAGCCAGGCTGGAACAGATGGCTAGGCATTCAGAAAGGTGAAATGTAGTAGTAATTAGAAGTTTCAGGAATGAATCATAAATTTGGAAGACACCACAAGAATAATCCTGTCCAACAATCAAAGCACTCCCAAACTTTATAGATCTCCAAAGATGGAGACTCCACCACACTCTGAGGCAACATAGCTCTTTCCTGTTAATGCAGCCTTCACTCATACAGCTTGTGGTCTATTAAGACTCCAAGATCCTTATACTGTTACCAAGTCGGGTGTCACCGTCCTATTATCTGTGCATTTCATTTTTATTGTCATAAATGTACATTTCTCCCTTTCGAAATTCATTTTGTTTTGGCCCAGCTCTAATCTGTAAGGTCATTTTAGATTCTGAACTTGTCCTCTACGGTATTAGCTTTCTCTCCCAATTTGGTATCGGCAGCAACTTTGATAACAAATGAGTTCTATTCCCAAATCATTGATAAATATGTTGAATAGCCCTAGGCCCAGGACAACTTTGAGGTACTCCAATAGTCGCTTCCCTCCAGGATGAAGAGGAGCCACTGGTAAGCAACCTTTAGGTTTGGTTGGTCAACTTATAAATCCAACTAGCAGTAGCATTGTTTAGCACACATTTTATTAACGTGTTCAGGAATAACATGGGAGACTGTCAAATGAGTTCAAAATTAAAGAGGGATACCTGTATGCCTAGAATTCTATCACACTGCTCCATAGGAACAGAATGATAGAACTCTACAATGAGGATGTAGCCTAGTTGCATAAATGGGAGAATGCAGCTAATTTGTGAATTGAAGGCCTACCTAGTAAACCTAGGTATAGGGTTTGAACCCAGAGTTCTTAAGAGTATATTCTGAGAACTGAATATCTGCACAGCTTGGCTTTAAGAGCGTAGGTAAAGGTTTTCCCCTGACATTTAAGTCCAGTCGTGTCCGACTCTGCGGTGTGGTGCTCATCTCCATTTCTAAGCCGAAGAGCCAGCGTTGTCCGTAGACACCTCCAATGTCATGTGGCCGGCATGACTGCATGGAGCGCCATTACCTTCCCGCTGGAGCGGTACCTATTGATCTACTCACATCTGCATGTTTTCGAACTAAGTTGGCAGAAGCTGGGACTGACAGAGGAAGCTCACGCTGCTCCCCGGATTTGAACCTGCAACCTTTCGGTCAGCAAGCTTAGCAGCTCAGTGGTTTAACCACTGCACCACCGGGGGGCCCTGTTTTAAGAGAATAGCTAGCAGAAATGTGACGAAATGCTTTTAAACAAAGGGTGAGGTGGTGTGTGTTTTTTGGGCTGTATGCTCGTTGTATAACAGCATTTTCTGATATTTTGCCTGCATCTGTGGTTAGCATCTTCATGCCAGCCACAGGCAAAACATCAGGAGAAAATGCTGCCAGAACATGACTATACAGTTCAGAAAACACACAACACCCTAGTGAGTCCAGTTATGAAAGCATTCGACAATACATATACATGGTGCTTTTATTTTACATTATTCCTTGGTACTGAAGCATAGTATATGGGCTATCATTGTAGAGAGAAAACTACAACTCAAAACTATTTACTGCTGACTGCTACTTTATATCTAGACTAGCCCCTCTGATTGGGAGCTGGCACCGTGTTATCATAATGCCAGTAATGACCCTGCATCACAACCATCAGTGGGTGAACAAGGGGCAGTTCAGATACACCTGCCCCCCTGCCTCTGAGGACTTGGTGGGAGACAACTTGCCATGGCACAAGGAGCAGAATAGATCCTGGAAGACAAAGCACACCAGCATCTAAACACCTCCTGATGCTACATCACAACAACCAAAGATAAGGAGACCTTGACATGCAAAATGATTGGTGGACGCCATTCAAAGTTTTTGACTGGATTAGTAGAATCTGACATCTCTTTGGAGGAGGTGTGTATTTCACTCTTCATTTCAGACTAGTTGGGAAACCAGTTAAAATGGAGAACCCACGAAGACACACTGATGACTAAGGAAGGTGCATTAAAAGGGAGGGAGGGAGGTGGCAAGGCAAATTCTTTTTTTGCACAGAAGACAATGAGTCTAGTCTGCTTCACTAAGAAGGCATGTTCAACAATTCTCAGGGAATTTCAGTAGATCTTAGCTTGGGAGGACAACTACCAGTATTCATGGGAAATGTTCAGTCCCAGGACACACTACAGGTTGCTATGAGCCAGAAAACATGGAAAACAAAAAGAAGTGGGTGGGGGCCTGTCTAACTTTGGTTACATGTTTTAAAACTTATAAATCACTATTTGGATGGAATGGATTCTTTATGCATATATCACTGCACTGAAATCCTTCTTTAGTTGCTCTATGGCAGTATCTCTCAACCTTCTGAATGCTGCAAACCCTTAACACAGTTCCTCATATGGTGACCCCCAACTATAAAATTATTTTCGTTGCTACTTCATAACTAATTTTGTTATGTAAATATCTGTAATGTAAATATCTGATATGCAGGAGGTATTTCCATTCATGGGACCAAATTTGGCACAAAAAACCAACATGCCCACATTTGAATACTGGGGGGGGGTGGGGGGATTGATTTTGTCATTTGGGAGTTGTAGTTGCTGGTATTTATAGTTCACCTACAACAAAGCATTCTGAACTCCACCAACAATGGAATTGAACCAAACTTGGCACACAGAACTCCCATGAAACAACAGAAAATACTGAAAGGGTTTGGTGGGCGTTGACCTTGAGTTTTGGAGTTGTAGTTCACCTACATCCAGAGAGCACTGTGGACTCAACAATGATGGATCTGGACCAAACTTGGCACAAATACTCAATATGCCCAAATGTGAACACTGGTGGAGTTTGGGTAAAATAGACCTTGACATTTGGGAGTTGTAGTTGCTGGAATTTATAGTTCACTTACAATCAAAGAGTAACTAAGGTGTGGACCAACATGGTCAAGTCAGATTTCTTGAAAAAATAATATTTATTTATTTACTTTATTTATATACCACTTTTCTCACCCCTGGGGGGGACTCAAAGCGGTTTCCAACATATTCACGGCAAAGTTCTAGAGGCATTTAGAACATGGCCATATAGCCCGGAAAAACCTACAACAACCCAGTGATTCCGGCCATGAAAGCCTTCGACAATACATATTCACGGCAAAATTCAATGCCTTACGAAACATGAAAACCTAACATAAAATTACGTAGCATGCAAATTTCCACGGTCAAGTAAAAGAGGCACATCAAAAACATAATGACAACTAGACTTTTGGTGAGAAAACTAATTTACACCTCTGGGAAAGATGTAAATAAATGCTTTAGGTCCTTGCCACAATTTTTGAGTGTTCAATTAGTTTTGTCATTTTGCCTTTGAACAGGAAGCATTGTGCTATATCAACATGCTTTTGAGATCCCCTTCGTTTCAAAAGCACTTTGCTATATTGTCTTTTTTCTAAGGGCTGACAAACATGACTCTTGGTTCTTCTTCAGATCTTGGCCTGTGGCATTAGTTGTTCCATTTTTCATTGTGCTAGCATGCTTTAATGAAAGCACAGGCATGATCTTTCGCTGGAGTGGAGAGATTCTCGTTTGAAAGAGATGACACAAGAAAAAACAATGAGATTGCCATTCACTGTTACGTTGCTTTTCAAAATGTGACCAATGTTGCTATCTTAAATATATTACAGTAGGAAGGGATTACTTGAGGCTTTCCATGTGTTGGGTTGTTGTGAGTTTTCCGGGCTGTATGGCCATGTTCCCAAAGCATTCTCTCCTGACATTTCTATGGCAGGCATCCTCAGAGGTTGTGAGATCTGCAGGCGAAACGTCAGGAGAGAATGCTTCGGGAATATGGCCATACAGCCTGAGAAAACTCACAACAACCCAGTGATTCTGGCCATGAAAGCCTTCGACAAGACATTATCCATGTGTTCTTTGACCTCATCTCCCATCAGACCTAGCCAGGATCGCCATTGCTGAGGGATGATAGTAATTGTAGTCCATAAATACTTATGGATTTACAACATGTCCACTTCTGTGTACCATTACATCCTAGCTCTCTGGCATACACACACATTTATTTCCACTTTTACCTTTGTTCAAACAGGCTTTCTAGGTTCTGAAGCAACAGAAAACTGTACAGCTAGTTCATGAGAGATTTAAAAAGCACATGAGATTTTTAGAAGTTCTCTTTCTAATGTGATTCATGATCACTTCTTGGCTCAGGATGTGATGCATTTTCTCTCTCCTTTGTCTGTCTAAGAACACTCAAACCCATAGCACATGGATTGTGATGTCACAGATGCTCTTGCCACTCTCATGCACTAAGACAAGAGCAATCAGTTCCTTTAAAAATTAAAAGGGATCAGGTCCTTAAGCAAAATAAAAGGAGAACATGGTTGGCAGCAGTGAGGCTAGCAGAGCCAGTAGAGCCAGCAGAATCAGCAAACGCTCTCCGGTAGGAGATATACTTCGATCTTTGGGCAGAAGGTTTTGTAATGCTTGTGCAGTCTGACCAAAGCAGCACTGAAACCTCAAGTGAAGTTATTACAAGAGATTGCAAGTAATAAATTATAATTAATATCGCTACCTGCTAGAAGTTATGGGGTGGAGTAATGGGGACGAAACATTTCAAGAGTAATGTAATTATCTAGAAAGGGTTTTCCTAGTGATGAAAAAAAGTTGCTGTTTCTAGTTACTTCATTATTCTCCAAATACTTCATTATTCTCCAAACATGGACTTGAAAGGTTAAGTGACAATGTTGACTGGAATTCATGCTTGTAGGTGTATAATCTATAATTATGCTTTTGTGATTGGTTTGCACTGATGATCTCTACATAAATAGGGACTAGTTAAGAACTGTAGAAGTTACTCAATCCACACTTGCTGGGCAGTAGATGCTACAAGTGAGGAGGATCTTTCCCCCCTTGATCACAAAGTAGCAGATGGCTGTTTCCACATTCCCTTTCATAAAATCATAGAGTTGGAAGTGACCTTGTGGGCCATCCAATCCAACCCCCACCAAGAAGCAGGGAAATTGCATTCAAATCACCCCTGAAAGATGGCCATTCAGCCTCTGCTCAAAAGCCTCCAAGGAAGGAGCCTCCTCCACACTCCAGGGCAGAGAGTTCCACTGTTGAACAGCTCCACAGTCAGAAAGTTCTTCCTAATGTTCAGGTGGAATCTCCTTTCCTGTAGTTGAAGCCATTGTTCCACGTCCTAATCTCCAGGGCTGCAGAAAACAAGCTTGCTCCCTCCTCCCTATGACTTCCCCTCACATATTTATACATGGCTATCATGTCTCCTCTCAGTCCTCTCTTCTGAAGGCTAAACATACCCAGCTCTTTAAGCTGCTCCTCATAGGGCTTGTTCTGCAGACCTTTGATAATTTTGGTCACCCTCCTCTGGACACATTCCAGCATGTCAACATCTCCCTTAAATTGTGGTGCCCAGAATTAGACACAGTATTCCAGATGTGGTCTGACCAAGGCAGAATAGAGGGGTAAATTGACTTCCCTGGATTTGGACACTATGCTCCTATTTATGGAGGCCAAAATCCCATTGGCTTTCTTTTGCCGTCACATGGCATTATTGGCTTATGTTTAACTTGTTGTCCACAAGGGCTCCAAGATCTTTTTCATACATACTGTTGTAAAGCCACATGTCCCCCATTCTGTATCTTTGCATTTCATTTTTTTTGCCTAAGTAGAGTATCCTGCATTTTCCCTAGTGAACTTCATTTTGTTAGTTTTGGCCCATCTCTCCAATCTGTTCAGATAATTTTGAATTCTGTTCCCATCTTCTGGGGTATTGGCTATCCCTCCCAATTTGATGCCATTCCCTAAGTAATGGCCAGTGGAATGGGAATTTATGATGGGTGAAAACAGCAGTCTGCTTTGTTCTGATTGGCAGGAGAACAAGACTCTGTTGCTTGCAGCAACTGCTGTCATAATAAACCAGAATTTGAGTGATAAAGTTGAAAGACACTCATTATCTATCTAACCAAAGTAGTTTATATACCTAAGTAGCTAATCTAAAATCATGGCCTAGGTTTCTAGAGAAGAAGATTCTACAAGAGGAGTGCCACAACCAAGGAAAACCTGACACATGCGGAAAAAAAATCTATAGACCTTGTTGCACTGAGATACCACAATAAATTCTCCATAGTTGATGTTAAATTTTTATTAGTTTGGTGCAATGGAGGATGGCCCTTTAAATGCATATCGATCTTGGTTTTATATTTTTTAGCATGTGTGAGAAGTTTGGTGTGTGCTTCATAGGTACATTAAATATGAGTGTTTCCGGCCAAAGGACTATTTTAAAATAGTTTATGTGTTGAATGTCTAATCTGGGTTTCTTGAAGGCAATCGACAGGAGCAAAAGAACACCTGAAGTTAGAAGAGATGAATGGTGGAAAGAATCGCTGAGGGTACGCATAATTGTTCATTTAATTATTAACTGCATCAGAAAAGAAGAAACAATGCAATAACCAATCTGTGGAGGTGGTGCACAATTGTAGAGTGTGACATTCAATTCTGATTTAATATGAAAAGGAAAG
The DNA here is from genome assembly GCF_025583915.1 of Anolis sagrei ordinatus. Classification (NCBI taxonomy): domain Eukaryota; kingdom Metazoa; phylum Chordata; class Lepidosauria; order Squamata; family Anolidae; genus Anolis; species Anolis sagrei. The sequence goes on along the minus strand of NW_026844366.1, from coordinate 328,850,091 downwards.
GAGGAAAAGGAGTCTAGTGGCACATTTAAAGCTGAATTATTTTAGCATTGATTTTTGTAGATTTCAACCCACTTCAGATGCATTGTTGGAATGCAAAATTCAAGCCACAGATATTTAAATATAGTTGCATAGTTGTGCAGGTGGGATCAGAGTGTAATATAGTGTTTTTCAACCTGGGGGTCGGGACCCCTGTGTGGGTCGTGAAGGGTGTCAGAGGGGTCACCAAAGACCATCAGAAAACACAGTATTTTCTGTTGGTCATGGGGTTCTGTGTGGGAATTTTGGTCCAATTCTATAATTGGTGAGGTTCAGAATGCTATTTCATTGTGGGTGAAATAAAATAGCAACCAAAATTCCCAAATGCCGAGGTCTATTTTCCCCAAACTCCACAAGTGTTCACATTTGGGGATATTTGTGCAAGTTTAGTCCAGATCCATCATTGTTTTAGTCCATGGTGCTCTCTGGTTGTAGGTGAACTGCAACTCCAAAAATTCAAGGTCAATGTCCACCAGACCCTTCCAGTATATCTTCTTGGCCATGGGAGTTCTGTGTGTGAGGTTTGGTTCAATTCCATCGTTGGTGAACTTCAGAATACTCTTTGATTGTAGGTGAACTATAAATCCCAGCAACTACAACTCCCAAATGACAAAATCATTCCCCCCAACCCCACCAGTATTCAAATTTGGGTGTATCGGGTATTTGGGCCATATTTGGTCCAGTGAATGAAAATCCATCCTGCATATCAGATATTTACAATATGATTCATAACAGTAGCAAAATGACAGTTATGAAGTAGCAACGAAAATAATGTTATGGTTGGGGGTCACCACAACATGAGGAACTGTATTAAGGGGTCGTGGCATTAGGAAGGTTGAGAAACACTGATGTAATACAAAACGATGCAATGTGTGAACTTGTCCAGAGTTGTGCAAGGTGACACAGCTCTGCCAAGAAGGTGGCCCGTTAGACATGAAGTGTCAACATGTCGTATTTTGTTTATATAACAGTTCTGTTAAAGTAAGAGATTTTAGGAAGATGTTTTTTGACATATGTCACTATAATGAGAAGGAAATGTAATTTGCCAAAAAGCCAATGTCTCTGTTCATACCTCTGTCAATAGGTTGGAATTCTCTCAGCAAACCTCTTCTGAACAAATCTTCCCAAGAAAAACCTGTGATAGACTCACCTTAGGGTTGCCATAAGTTGGAAATGGCTTGAAAGTCAACAAAAACAACAATGGGAAACATATCTTCTGGCTTCCTAGAGCCTTAGTGCAATCACCAATGGGGGGTCCTGATCCCCTCTGCATACTATCTGTTTATTTCTTTCTGGCCATAATATTTTTCCCCCACTCAGTCAATTCTTTTTCAAAGCAGTATTGGAGATTTTGTTTAAATTTCTGTTTGATTTGCTCATAAGTGAACCATCCAATGTTTAACCCTTCTTACTTCAATCCTTTTCTTGATTTTATCATAGGTTGATTTACTCTATTTATTTATTTACTCGATTTATATACCATCCCTCTCAGCTCGCAGGCGACTTGGGGCAGTTTACAGTTGGTGCTAAGACCATAAAATACAATTTCAATACAATTAAAAACAATCAGATAATAAAACCATAACAAAATCAATAAAAACATGAACATTAGGGTCTCCTATTAAAAACATTATCCAATCACATTGCACAACCATTCCATTTTCCTATGTCTGTTACACTGTATTTGGAAATGCCTGCTCAGAGCCAAGTCTTGACTCTCTTTTGAAATGTTAGAAGGGAGGGGGCCGATCTGATATCTTTAGGGAGGGCGTTCCATAGCCGGGAAGTTGATTATTTATGAACTTGAGTATCTTCTTGTATCTTATCCATTCTTTTTTGTCTTCTTTCTTTATCGCCCAGAAAGCTTTATGTGGTGAAATCCAGAGTGCTGTCTTATGTTCAAATTTTGGATTTGTTGTGCCAAATATATGCATGCCATTCAAATGGTAAATCATAACCTTCTATGGTCAAAATTCTCTAATCGTCTAGCACAGGCATGGGCAAACTACAGTCCTCCAGGTGTTTTGGATTTCAACTCCCATAATTCCTGACAGTGGGCTGTTAGGAATTGTGGGAGTTGAAATCCAAAAAACCTGGAGGGCTGGAGTTTGCCCATGCCTGTTCTGGCATCATTAATCCCCTCATCCATGAAATAGCAGATGCTTCACAATACAATTTCAGATCTGGTAGACTGAGTTCACCTCTTTGGTTATTGTCAGCAAGAACTTCCCACTTGAATATTGCCTTTTTTCTCTATTCCATACAACATTTGTGATATCCTTTCTCCATTAGGTGAATGGGTTTCATCTAAGGTTACTGGCACGGTATGAAACAGTCTTTGGTAACACCTTCATCTTTATTGCTGCAATTCTTCCTAGTAAAGAAAACTTATTTTTTTTCCAATTCAAAAGATCCTTCCTTACTTCCTTCCAAACTTGGCCATAATTGTTTTCAAATATTGTTGACACCCAGAGGCGGCCCTAGGTAATTTTCAATGGTAAGCAAACAGTATTTTGCCCCCCCCCCCAACCAATCACTGATATATATTTTCTGTTCATCGTGGGAGTTCTGTGTGCCATATTTGGTTCAATTCCATCATTGGTGGAGTTCAGAATGCTCTTTGATTGTAGGTGAACTATACATGCCAGTAACTACAACTCGTATATGTCTAGGTCTATTTTCACCCAAGAGCGCTTCAAGAGCTCCCCTGGGCAAAATCAACTATACTGCAAATGCTTACTTTGTGTAATTGGTTGAGCTGCCCCTGTTGACACCTTGTCTGTTAGCCAAATTCCTAAGTATTTCACATTTCTATTTATTTGAAATTCTGAGTCTTCCATCCATTTTTGTCTGTCTTTCTGTTGTAAATTTTTTTAACAGTGATCTTGGGGGGTTTTTTGGTTGTCCTGAAGTCCTGATATTGTGCCTTAATCTGCTAACAACCAGTTTAACACAAGTATTGATTTGTTTTTTTAATGCTTGTTTGTAATTTGACATGGGCAGAATGATTTTATTGGTGGATATATTGGAACCAGGCTTTACCATTTCACAGAATGTGGCATAAATAGCCTGAGGAAAAGTAGCAAGACAAAGGATGTATCTACATTACATTATTGTACCAATTTGAAGCCATTCTAACTACCATGATTTATCCTATGGAATCTTGAGAAGTCTCGTTCAACAGAACAAGAATCAGGGCACTTTGTAAAACTACATATCCCAAGATTCCATAGGATGGAGCCATGGCAATGATAGTGCCATCAGCTTGCTTTTGTTATGTAGTGTGAGTAAGCCCAAAGAACTGTACCATTTCCTCCTTTTTCCAGGAACTATTTTATCCTTTTTTTCCAGGAAACAAAATGCCTTTAACAAGACCTATTGCCATTTTATGTGAAAATGTCACAGAGTGGAAATAAATGATCTTCCCTTCAATAAAATAATTTAAAAGGCCATAAAATACAAAAGATAAAAGCTTACAGATATGACATGCTTCAAATGCCTGGATGAATAATAACATTTTGACTTGGGACCTAAAAATATAAGAGTGGGTTGGTGTCATATTTAGAGCAGACCCATTGAAATCAAGGGCATTGGTTAAAAATTGATGCCAGTCATAGATTTCAGAGGGTCAGGGATTAATATGGCTAATTTTGGAGGCAACTCACTAAGATATTGTCAAACAAACATTTAACAACAAAGGAAGATGTGTTATGAATTTTTTTTAAATGTAGGCAGAAAGTGAATGTAAGGGAGCATCCACACTGTAGAATCATAGAATCATAGAGTTGGAAGAGACCTCATGGGCCATCCAGTCCAACCCCCTGCCAAGAAGCAGGAATATTGCATTCAAAGCACCCCTGACAGATGGCCATCCAGCCTCTGTTTAAAAGCTTCCAAAGAAGGAGCCTCCACCACACCCCAGGGCAGAGAGTTCCACTGCTGAATGGCTGTAGAATGAATTCAATGTGGCACTACTTTAATGCTTTGGAATCATGGGAATTGTAGTTTGAGGAGGCACGAGCACTCTTGGGCAGAGAAGATGAAATAAAATTCCCATGATTCCGTAGCATTGAGGCATGGTAGTTAAGAAGGTGTCAAACTACATTCATTCCACAGTGTAGATGCACTTTTTGACTAGGGATCACTTTGACCAATGACCACTCTCCAGCATTAGTACCAAAGGGGTTACAAATCAGTTTATGGTCAACTTTAGATTCGGTTTGGTTATTTGGGGTGCTGATTCAAAAACTTGCATTGGATAGATCACATCAGCTCTAGTTTCTGATATAGAATATATGCCAACCAGTGGCCGCAATCTGCTCACCCACAAAAAACCATATTTAATAAGCCTTGGCAGGGTTTTGCGAGACCAGTCACTCTCGTTGCAACAGTGTAGTAATGGTGAGGTCACAGACCATATTTTAGTTCATATGGACCACTGGTGGTCCATGGACCACAGGTTGGGAACCACTGCTTTAGGGCCAATCAGCTCTGTTGCAAATGTATGACATGTGGAGCTGATCTGGGTTACCGTGGCCTTGAAATGTGTTAAAAGAAGTCATGAGTTGCTCTGAATTTTTCCTAAAAATTTGAAATATACCGTGATTTCAGGCCCATGTAAGCAGCTGTGTCATTTCATATTTGGGAAGTGGCTGCAGCTGTTTACATCACTATCCTTGGTTTCAGGCAGCTTGGAGACCCGGGGGGGGGGGGGGCACATATCTTGCCATGTTATTCTGGTCTTTGTGGTGCTTGCCACCTGTCATGACTATATCCCGTATTGCCTCATCAATGAAAGAAGAGAGTTATTTCTCCTTTCTCAACTCCTTCCTTTCACATCACCTCATTGCTCTTCTCCAGGCTAACATATCCAGCTCCCTCTGCCATTCCTCATAAAGCTTGGCTTCCAGACCTTTCATCATTTTGATGGCTCTTCACTGGACACATTTCTTCTTGTCCATATCCTTGAATTGTGATGCCCAGTACTGGACACAGGTGAAGTCTGACCAATGCAGAATAGAGTGGGACAATGACTTCTCTTAAATGAATCGCTATACTCCTATTAATGAAACCTAGAATTACATTGGCTTTTCTTACTGCCACATCTTCTAAGTATATACCAGTATTCTTCATTGTCAAGGACATTTGAATGGCAATGATGGGAAAATGAACACTTGCTCTGCTGTTGCAAGTACAGCCAGCCTTCCACATTTGCTAATGTTAGAGGCATAGGACACTTGTGAAAGTGAATTTAAAGCTTCTCCAGGAATTTCTAGGTCTTCAATACAGCTCTATAGTCAACATCTGCGGAAAACGGGCCTTAGAATTCTACTGAAGGACCTGGATATTCTTAGAGAGTTGTTCTCTTTAGGCATCTCCAGGTCAGTGATTCTCAACCTGTGGGTCCACAGATGTTTTGGCCTTCAACTCCCAGTAATCCCAATAGCTGGTAAACTGGCTGGGTTTTCTGGGAGTTGTAGACCAAAACATCTGGGGACCCACAGGTTGAGAACCACCAGTCTAGGTCCTTCGTTGTGACTCTTAAGGTCAAATTGCACTGGAAGATTCGATTAAAATGTTATCTCTGGAAGATTCCTACAGATAACATTTTAATCTAATCCGCGCATAAGCAAGCCCACAAAGGTCAAACATGCAAATAGGGAAGATGTCCAACTGTACCCATGAGAGGAGAAAACAATTACAACCTGCCTCTTGATTCTGGAGACCCTGGATGCAGATAGCATAGGAGGGTTTAATGCTCTGTTTCTTTCCACCAGCCAACACCAGTACCAGGTACTTACTCCATAAGAGACTTTCTTCAAGATGCCCTGCTGAATCCAGTGGGGCCAACCTACAGTTTCAAAGGGGAAGGCAGAAAGAAAATGCCCATCTTCCAGCAGCGTCATGACAGAACCCTCCCAGACGTGAAACCGTACTATCCTCCATCGCTTACGACACTACTAAAGAAAACGACTGAAACATATTCTTTTAAGAGCATCCCAAGGCAAAGCCCAATGCATTTAAGCTATAGAGATAAGGTAAACATGAATTAATAATATGGATAGAGTAATCTAAAGAGTCATAGAATCATAGTTGGAAGACACCACATGGGTCATCCAGTCCAACTTCCTTCTGCCATGCAGGAAAAGCACAAAGCACCCCTGATAGATGGCCATCCAAGCTCTGTTTAAAAGCCACCAAAAAAGGAGCTTCCACCACACTCTGAGGCAGTGAGTTCCACTGCTGAACACCTCTTATAGTCAAAACATTTTTCCTAATGTTTAGGTGGAATCTCTTTTCCTGTAATTTGAACCTATTCTTTTGAGCCCTAATTTCCAGGGCAGCAGAAAACAATTCTGCTCTCTTGTCTTTATGATATCCTTTCAAGTATTTAAACATGGCTATCATGTCTCCTCCTAATCCTCTCTTCTGTAAACTGAACATATTCAGCTCCTTAAGCTGCTCCTCATAGGGATTCATGGTTTTCAGACCTTTCAGTTGCCCTCCTAAACTAAACATTCAAAGTAGTGGTGGAGAAACAATTGCAGCCATTGGGACAAATTGAATGTCATATTACAGTCATCCCTCCATATTTGCAGTTTTTACTTTCATATATTTGATTATTCATGGATTGGATTAAACAATTTCCCTCTAGAAATGTCTAGGTCCTCAATTGTGACACAATGGTCAACTTCCTTCAGCCATGTTGGAAGACCTAGAGATTTCTAGAGAAAATATCTCTCTGAAAAATCTCTAGGTCCTCTGATGCAACCTTGTGGTCAGCTTCCAGCAAAAGTTGACAATAGATTTGTGCTAGGAGACTTTGGGCCCTTCCACACAGCCATATAAATCAGAATACCAAGACAGATAATCCACAATATCTGCTTTGAACTGGGTTAGCTGAGTCCACACTGTCATATAATCC
>NW_026844366.1:328734483-328842873 GCF_025583915.1 Anolis sagrei ordinatus | reverse complement strand
GTTTCGCCTGCATCTATGGCAAGCATCCTCAGAGGTAGCCTACCTCTGAGGATGCTTGCCATAGATGCAGGCGAAACATCAGAAGAGAATGCCTCTAGAACATGGCCATATGGCCCGAAAAAACCTACAACAACCCAGTGATTCCAGCCATGAAAGCCTTCGACAATACATGGTCTTAGACAGTCTTAGTGAGGTAGTATCCCAGGTAAAAAAATAATAATTCTGGTTTTCTTCTCCATTCATCATGTTCCCTCTTTGCCACTCAACGTTGTCCTCAGAATTAATGTAAAGACAAAGTACTTCTCAAATTTCAGTGCAATATGGTATTGTTGTCATAAATGTAGAAACAGAATCCTGAAGTGCTGGAATTATAGTTGCTGTTATTTTGTATTCTGTCAGAAACCGTTACTTTGCAGCTCAGGAATTTTAGCATTTCTACTTAAGGTAATCACTAATATAGTAAAATAACTTCTTTATATTTTATTATGAACTTTTGATTTACAACAGAATGTAAACACAGACCCTGGGCAGTATGACCTTTTTCCTCCGCCAGTACCCACTTTTCCAGTCAAGTAAGTAAAAAGACTTTTCCTCCTCTTCCTTTCTCTTTGTGTACAAATTAAAACCCAGGACTTCAAAATGTACTTTTAAAAAGTAGTTTGTTATGCAGAGAGTTCCAAGAAAATACCTTGTTGCCATTAATGTTCTTTTCAATGCTTGTTGAACTGTCTTTTGCTTTACTCCTCCTTTTTATTAGTTTTTACAAGCCCCCCCCCCCGATGGCAGGACTGCTGACCGACAGGTTGGTGGTTCAAATCCCGGAAGCGGGGTGAGCTCCTATCTGTCAGCTCTAGCTTCCCATGAGAGGGCATGAGAGATACCTCCCACAGGATGGTAAAACGTCAATCATCCGGGCATCTCCTGGGCAACATCCTTGCAGACGGCCAATTCTCTCACACCAGAAGCAACTTGCAAGTTTTCAAGTTGCTCCTCACACACAGAAAACTTAGTTTTTGCTGGCTAATTATGTTGCTTGGAATAACAGCAGGCCTATGATATAATCTAAACGCATAAGAACCTGACTGTGCTTGGAAGTTAAGCAGTGACAGCCTTGGTTGGTGCTTGGATGGGAGATCACCAATAGGCTATATTTCAGAGGAAGGAACAGGCAAAACAATCTCTGAGTATTCCTTGCCTAAGAAAAAACCCTATGCAGCACCAGGTTGGAGAAGGCCATTCTTCACATTGAAAAGGATTTTTTTTCTAAAGGAGTGCATAAGATGAACAACAAATAATAAATGTAAACAAATCATATTATATTGAATCAAGTTGTATCACTGAACAGCCAGAGAAGTATATCATGTTTTGAAAATGTACCCCTTCTTTTCCATTTCCTATGATTTTCTCTGGTCCTTTTCCCTCCTGCAAATCTAGGAATTATATGTTTCGATCTGGAGTACAAAGGTTTCCCATTTTTGGCCCGGTAAGTACCATACTAATTAATAATTGAAGAAAAAAAAGAAAAGAAAGCTATGTTTAAAGACATCTTTTTTTGTAGATCTAAAACTTAATATTTAGACTTCCCAGAGTGGTTTCAAACAAGGCTTTTATCATGCCGTCATCCAATAGGTTCAGGCAAAAGAAAACTGCTGCAACCTCTCCTAGTTTCTATGTTTTTTCCTAATTAACATTTTTTGTCATCTTGATCACCTGATGTTGATTGGCCATGTTTTCCAATTTCCATCTGTGAATATTGGAGGGTAGGAAATGCAGGCTATCATTACCCAGTTGCTATTGTGCCCCTTCAAATAATTTTTGACTATTGGCGATCCTAAGTATCCCTGTCACAGGGGTTTCTCCACCAGGTTGTGATTTCAACCCAAGTCCAGCCCTTAACATTCAAACAAGACCATCTTAGACTGGATCTATGCAGCGAAATAATGCAGTTTGAACTGCATTATATGACAGTGTAGATCTAGCCTTAGAATCAATCCATGGATATCTTGTGTTTCCAAATTGTAGATGCTTGTCACGGGATTTAGGAATGAAGGCATTGAGATAGGAAAGAGAGAATGTGCCTGGAATAAGAGAACTTATACTAGAAATCTGGTCTCCCCAAGAGTTTTTAGCATTCCATGTACATGATGTAGGGGGTCACACATTTCACTCTTGATGGATGTGTTGATTGCGATTGTCCAGATACGGACATGAAGAACGAGTGTGCTGGCATTATTGATGCATCTGTGCTTCCAGTTAATAATGCCCTGGATTTAGGAGCAGAAGCAATGAGGAAGCATCGAGATCTTGTCATCAATATTAAGCAAGTGTATCAGTTGGAGAGCCTATGAGTCACTCCTATCATAATCTTGATAAATGACTTGAACCTGGAAGTATGGAAAAAAGAAGCCAAGACCATATGAAGCTTCCCCACAGACAAATCAGTCATGGCTGAAGCTGTCAGTTTATCACACTGTCAGGTTTATCGAGAACACCTTGAGCATCACAAATATTGAGGACAGTGAAAACTTTTCATGCTCCCCTCTACGCATGCATATATGAATGCTCACTCAAGCACAAATGTTGCACAAAGGAGACTTGAATAATAAGAGGTTGGATGGTCATCTGTCAGGGGTGTTTTGATTGTGTGTTCCTGCATGGCAAGAGGTTGGACTGGGTGGTCCTTAGGGTCTCTTCCAACTCTGTAATTCTATGAATCTGAGATCTGAGCAAAATGTGCACGTGAATGATATACACTCAGCCTTTCACATTAATAAGACCTCTATGGAAGTGATATTCCCTCCAGGTCCTCCGGTTGGCCTAGAGGAAGTTGTCCATAGCATAGAGTTGCACTGGAGGACCTAAAAATTACTACAGGGAATCTGTGAATAATCAAATCCACAAATATGGTGGGATGACTATATTTGTTTTCTCTCCTAGAGCCTGCTAATCTTTAAGTCTATATATTTTTAGGTTAGCCCCCAGTGGCGCAGTGGGTTAAAGCACTGAGCTGCTGAACTTGTTGACCGAAAGGTTGCAGGTTTGAATCCAGGAAGCAGGGTGAGCTCCCGCTGTTAGTCGCAGCTTCTGCCAACCTAGTAGTTTGAAAACATGCAAATGTGAGTAGATCAATAGGTACCACTCCAATGGGAAGGTAATGGCGCTCCATGCAGTCATGCTGGCCACATTACCTTGGAGGTGTCTATGGACAAGGCTGGCTCTTCGGCTTAGAATTGGAGATGAGCACCAACCTCCAGAGTCAGACACGACTGGACTTAATGTCAGGGGAAAACCTGTACCTTTACTATTTTAAGGAAGATATTTAAATCTGCTTAATACATTCATGGGAGACCACCAATCAGGTGCTAGAGGCTATAGTTCAGAAAAGGGAACCGATAAAACCATCTTTCAGTATTCCCTGCCTAAGAAAACCTGATAAAATTCATGGGATTGTGTTAAATTAACAGGAAACCTGAAGACACACACAAACACATGATTACAGTGTTTAGGCGATTAACAACGTCTAAACACTGTAATCCTGGTGAGATTGCATACCATCATTCTTGATCACAGGGTACATCTGCTAAAGCACCAGGATGAGTTTTCTGTTTTCTAGCTTTGTAGGCTATATTACAGAGGAAGGAATGGCCAAGCCATCTCTGAATGTTCCCTGTCTAAGGAAACCCAATGAAACCCATGAGGTTGCCATAAGGCAAGGTAGAGCATGATGAGCAGAAAATTATGCATATCTAGCAGGTCAGACTACAGCCTTCAGGAATCTGTAATGATGTGGGTGTTTATGCAGCAATCCTGGTTACCAGAAAATGCAAGGGGAAGCTATTAGCATATCCCTGTTTTCATCTGGGAAATATCTGAGAGTAGGAGGAAAGTATTTCTTCATATAAGACAAAGCTCATGATATGGATTTTACATTTACTGAAACACAATCGAGTCAAGGAAAGCTACTCTTCTAGACTGAAACTTTGATAATCCCCAGCTAGAAAGTGTTTTGAGAACTCTAGTCCCAAACAGTAATTTTCCTTAGCTCTGCTGCTGGCCAATTTAATGAGGGTTTTCAAATGTGTTTGGGCAAGATTCTGAAGAATATAAGGAGGTACAGGTTGAGTATTCTTATCTGAAATGCTTGGGACTAGAAGTGTTTTGGATTTCAGATTTTCCTCCCAGATTTTGGAGTACTTTCATATACATAATGAGATATCTCAGAGCTGGGGGGTAGGTCTAAAAATGAAAATAATATGTACACTTCAGACACATAGCCTGTAGGAAATTTTGTACACAATACTATTTCAAATAGTAATTTAATGCATTCTAGTTTATTTCATTGAACAACCAGAAAGCAGAGATGTCACTACCTCAGCCACCCATGTGGACAATTTTGGATTTTGAAGTATTTTTAATGACACAATTCCAGATAAATGATACTCAACCTATACATTTCACTGAATCTCCAAGTCATTGTGGCCATTGACCACATTGAATGTAAGTTAAAGTGCAAACAAGTAAAGGAAATTCCTGATTACATTGTCCTTGCATTTCCTCATCTAACAAGTTCTATATTTCTTTTACCTATAAAGTTGATTAAAAAATAAAACACACACACAATAATTTCCCAAACAAAGTCACTAATGGACAATATGGCCACCAATCTCATGGACCTTTTTGACATTTTGTTTTACTGCCTCTTATCTCTCAGAAAGTTATGTTCATAGGCTTTGTTTTGTTTTGCTGTTTAAGTCAATTCAACTTTGCTCTTTATTGTTGTTTAGGATTTAAATGCCTCTAGTTTTTCAAAACATTTGTTAATATTTAGATGTCAATTATGTAAAATCTTTGATCAAACAGAGAGGAAGATTTTGGCTTAAACAAGACTCCTTCTTCATTGCCATATAAAATCCAGATTATCTGCTTTGAGCTGGACTATATGCAGCGTAGACTGTTATAATCCAGTTCAAAGCAGATAATGTGGATTATATGCTTTAATATCTGGATTATATCACAGTGTAGAAGAGGCCTTAGTTATTCTTGTCTCCTTGGAAGAAATCCTTGCAATAGTATATTGGAGTTTCTTTGAAAAGAAAAGGGAAAGGGATTCTGCGTAACACGAATTCACCAGGGACATTATCTGGCTTTTAAATAGATGTTAACCTTTTATTTGAAAATCCTCTAGGATCTCATTAACGCCCCTGAGCCAGGTGGCCCTCTGTGACAGAAGAGGCATTCCATGTAAACAACACCTTCTTAAATGAGTTATTGATACAGCTGCTGTCCAATATTTGGCAACACACTCGCTGTAACCCACATCTTAACATTTGCCTGAATCAGAGCAGAATTGCCAGCCAAGTGGCCTCACATTGTGTGCTTCACAGCCACTTTTTTTGTGTCTTTGAGGATAGGTTTTGCACTCTTTTATTCATCTCAAATAAATTGCCTCTTGTTCATTGGTCTCGGATTGTGCTGTTTAGAGATGTGTTGGCTGCTGTCTCAGGCAAAAGATATTAAGGGACACAGAATAGACATTGATTCATTCATTTACACATACACACATGCACACTACAACTCATCTTTCATCAAATAATGGGACCCAAAGAGGCTTGCAACATGATGTTGCACCAAACACAAATTATAATGTTCAAAGTCAGATAAGAGAAGGGTATGAAATGCAGCGGCTGAAGCTGAACTTTCAGTTTTCTCATTACTCACTGACTCTAATCCAATTGAGGCTAGCAACTGAATTTAAGCCATGGATTCAATCCAACCTTCCTTCATTTGTTCCGTGGCTCACTGGATAATTTATTATATATATATATATATATATATATATATATATATATATATATATATGAGACATTGTTTCATATTTGTGTATATGTCTTTTAATATTTTGCTGGTTTATCTCCAGTACAACAACTCCCCCTGCCAAAAAAAATTATTTGTGGGACAAGTACATGTGGTTTCATTTATCTGCCTCCAACAAAATATGGTGTCTCTAGGCATTTTTAAGCCCACCAACATGGCTATGGTATTCTAGGGCCAGAAGGTCTTAATTTCAATAGAGTTCAATATTATCCATGATTTTGTGTATCCACACAAAGTCTGGAAACATATCCCTTGCAAATATGGGGTTCATACCATATTTATAGTCATGCAAAATTATCTCCTCTCTCCTTCCTCCTCCTCCTCCTCCTCCTCCTCCTCCTCCTCCTCCTCCTCCTCCTCCTCCTCCTCCTCACGATTTCTTGCATTCTGTATTTCTGGTGAAATTCTATCACAAATGCTGTATGTAGCTTGTCAAGAGGGGTTTAAGTCAGAGGATGACACATTGTTTCACCTACTTAGTTGTTCTAAAGCAGTGGTTCCCAACTTTTTGATCATGGACTACTTGACCAGGGACCATTCTCCAACATTAGTACCAAAAGGGTTATGAATCAATTTTTGAGCAACTTTAGATTTGATTTGTTTATTTGGAGTGCTGATTCAGAAATTTGTCTTAGGTAGACCACATCAGCTCTAGTTTCTGATACAGAACATATGCCATCTAGTAGTCGTCATTTGCTCACCCACAAAAAACTATATTTAATAAGACTCGACGCTATAATAGGGTTTTGTGAGACCGGTCGCTCTCTTTGCAATGGTGTAGTAATGATGAGGCTGCAAACCATATTTTAGTTGTTCCGGACCACTGGTGTTTCACGGACCACAGGTTGGGAATTACTGTTCTAAAGAAATATCACTATATTTTGTCTTAAGAAGTGGAAATTTTCAAGAGATCTGTATGTAGCCCAACCTCCATATTTTTCTCTCTCGTCTTGACAAAACAAATCAGAATTGCTGCAGGGTTAAGAAAAAGGCATACACGCACTCTCTCACAAGAGATGTCACAATTTCAAATGTGTTAAAAATTATCGTTTTTATGCTAAGAAAAGAATCTGACAGATGCTAACACACCAACACAAGAAAAAATAGGCTGTAGCCCATCTACTGAGTATAAATAGATGTATTTTTCTTGAGTTTACAACAGTAATATTGAAATGTTACTTGACAAGTTGGTTCCACTTGTGTCTGCAAGTGATTGAAAGTAGATGGATTTGTGTAAGTGATTTTATTACAGAGCAACAAAACAGCACATAATCTGTATCTTTTACTCATATATTAAAAGGTTGGTTTGTTTGTTTTTGCAAGATAAAGTCGATATCCTGTAATTACATCTCAATCATGCAAACTTATCAGAATTGATCGGTGTTGCTCAGATTGGTGAAAAGAGATACAGTCAGCCTCCATATTAATCGATTTTGTATCCATGGATTCAATCATCCACAGCTTCAAAATTTATTTCCCCCCATACACAAAAATGTAAATGAAAGCAAGCCCTGATTTTGCCATTTTATACAAGAGACGCCATTTGGCCCAGCTACATTTTTACAGTCTTGTGCCCTCCAGAGTGTGGTTAAGATAGCAAAAGTCATGAATGAGGAAGAATGTTTACGGTTTGCTTCTGCCTGAGCTTACTGGGAAGGGCAAGACTCCATCTCCTCCTTTCCTCTCTCCTCTGTTGAGTTAACTAAGTTCAACTACTTTTGCATTTTAAACACCATTTGCACCTGTTGAAGTAAGCTGAGGGCAAAGAGGGAAAGGTGGAGAGGGAGAGAAAAACTGAGAAATTTTGAAAGCAGCTGAAAAAGTAGGATGATAGAGAAATAATCAAGACTGTCCCTACTCAATTGCGACAGTTGGAGGGTATGTGTTTTCTGGGAAAAGATACCCCAGACCTTATGATGGAATTCACATGGTTCATAGGGCTCTGTACCAGCCTCATGCTTGAGATGACATTTACTTGGAACAATTACATAAACAGTCTTTAGTGTTTCAGCTACAGAGATCCTGGGAATGTCCCAAGTGCTTCATGTATTAAAGTATAATACGTGTATTTGGAGGACTGAGAAATTATGAAGCTGCCCTGTACTGAGTTAAACCCAGAGTTTAGAAAATTTATTTTGGTCATGATGGTTGCAGGGTGTCTGGAATTCCTACTCCATAAACAAAAGAAAAGAAAAGAAAAAAAGGAATGGATAACTGGTTTAGACAAAACATTGCTCTAACTAGGGACCTCATCATATTGATGCCCCCACCCTGGGCATGTTTCACTGGAAATCACAGGTAAAATTAAGGTGTGCGGGGCACCTTGCGGCGACCCACACACTCTCCCTTCTTCCCCCATCACATGGAGGCATTGGGGCAAGGCACCCTGTCCCTTCTCTCATCGTACATGGAAAGTGTGGCAATGCAGATTGCCATGTTACCATTTCCCCCATCAGACGGGGGAGAAAGGAAAAAACTGCAGGTAGCTCCATCTGTGCTACCCAAAAGTCGATTTCTAACTGTGATTGACGAGGAAGCGACTTGGGATGCTTCCTCACCACTTCGTCCATCATTGGAACAAGGCCACAAAGAAGAGAAGGCTGAGAGGAGACATCATGGCCATGTATTAAAATGTGAGGGAGGTCATAGGGAGGAGGGAGCAAGCTTATTTTCTGCTATTCTGGAGACTAGGATGCAGAGCAATGGCTTCAAATTACAGGAAAGGAGATTCCACTCGAACATAGGATAAACTTCCTCACTGTGAGAGCTGTTCACCAGTGGAATTCTCTGCCCCAGAGTATAGTGGAGGCTCCTTCTTTGGAGGCTTTTAAGCAGAGGCTGGATGGCCATCTGTCAGGGGTGATTTGCAATTTTCCTGCTTCTTGGCAGGGGGTTGGGTTGGACTGGATGGCCCACGAGGTCTCTTCCAACTCTATGATTCTATGACTCCATTTTGTCAGCATGCAAAATCGAGGAGAAGCATGATGAGATCCTAGTAGAATGATCTTGTTCATGTTTGTATAGAGATCTAAAAGAGTAATTTTTTTATTACATTGTAGAAAGAAGGTCCAGGCCCAGGTGAATATGAAATAAAAGAAAATCCACCTACACCTATACGCTCATGCTTCGTATCAAAGGTCCCACGTCTGTTGCCAGCTCATACTGTGAGTATCACTTGGCCAATATGCCAAGCCAAGATTTGTTTCTAGTACTTAGCAGTACAGAGCATGACCTAAGCTTGCAAAAGTTATGTTTTAGACTGCAACCCCAAGTGTAACAAAGCCAAGTTCTGGAATAGAACTGGAATGATACAAGAGGATATTGTAAGGACTTGGCAATCTCAGAGATATTTTAGGTCTAGACTCTGAATTTTAAGTTTCAGAATGGACAAAAGAAAATGATATCTCTTGCCTTTGAGATAGAACAAGAAAAGTAGCAAAGATAGGCTAATATACCAAATTCATGTTGACCATTTTTTTCATCTCCCTTGTAGGGAAAGTGCATACTTTGGAATATAGGACATACTTTGGGGGTGGAGGAGGAATGAATTAAAAATGCAACCTATTCTCAGAGTAAACCTAATGATGCATGGCCTCTCTTCTTGAACAAATACACAAATCCCAAAATAATGCTTAATGTGTTGGGTGAGTGGGCTTATTAACAAAAGGCCCTCTCCAGAAATGTACAGCAGAGTAACTTATCATCATCAGCATGTATTCACCTCAGGCCCGTAGCCAGGATTTCGTTTCGGGGGGGAGGGGGCTGAATTTTTTTCAGGGGGGGTTCGGGGGGGCTGAGTTTCGGGGGTGGCCTGAGTCTGAGTGAAAGAAGGTCTACCCTAGCAAACCTTTTGTATCATTACCCCAATACCCCCATGCATATGGGATATATTGAGTATGGTGATCAGATCATGATATGAATAAACATAACAGTTTAAATAATGCACCAGTAAGGCCTTTTCGCGAACCACCATGAGAATTTCGGGGGGGGGGGGGGTAGCCCCTCACCCCCCCCCCCCCCCGGCTACATGCCTGGCATGACCCATCACCAGTAGCCCAAAGTGATAAGAAGAACAAAAACACACAGGCCAATGTTATCTCTTCCATAAGAGGTTTTTCTTTGTAGTAAAATAATATGGTTGAACTATTTACAAGAACAAGATTTCTATAACATAAATAAAGTTCTTTATACTTCCTTCTTTGCTTCCACACTGGGCTTCTTTCTCATTCAGATAAACAACTTCACTCTCACAGAGCTTCCTCTCACAGCGAACTTACACAGGAGCTTCACACAATAGCTTTACACACAAGGCCTTCAACCTGAAGATTCTTACACCAGGCCTTCTCACACCAGACCTTCTCATAGACTAAAGCCTAACTCACACTGTGAGGCTTAACCGCACATAGACTAAGACCTATCTCACACTGTGAGGCTTCCTCACAGACCGAGACCTTTCTCCCACTGAGGTCTACCTCAGACTGATGGCTACTAAGCTACAGGCACACCTATTTATTTGTCGTGTCAGGGCAACCAGTCAATTGTATTACATTTCTAACAGAACAAAACAAGCAAACAGACAAAATACAAAATTTGCGAGTTTGGTAGTCGATTAAATGTCCTTTGACCAGTAGCTGGCCACTTGGAGTGCTTCTGGTGTTGCTGCAGTTTGCTGAGTCACTGCATTAATTTAACCTGTCTCTATAGTTTTGCTTTATGTAAGGCCTGCCTTCATTTAATTGATCATTGCCTTCTTTCTTTTTTTTCTCTGCAGAAAATACCTGGACCAGGAACATACTGGCCTACAAAGCAGTCTCCCAAACAGCCTAGAACCATTGCCAGTATGGGTCGGGAGCACACAATCTTCTTTAGTAATATTCGAGACATTTAGCACGTGGGATGGGCACTAAGTATGAAAGAAAGGCAAACATCCACAGTTCTTCTCTATGTAATCTCCTATTTTAATTCATCCAAACGGATCTGTCCACCTTTTGTTCTTTTGGCCTTGATGTCATATATCAATACTATTGCATTCCCTCAGTTCTGTGGTTATGCTTCATTCCCAGACTTTTTCAAACATCCTTGATGCTAACCATGACTAAATAGGTTTGCCTGTTGCTGGATTGGGTGCAATTTAGCCTGAATTCAACTGAAAAGAGTTTTTACAGACAATAACCTTGAATGGATGCAAGCTCTGCATTACAAGAAGAAGAAGAAACATACTCATTGCAAAATAATTGAAGAGGGTAAAATATTTACACCCTTTCCCAAATTCAGAAAAAGGGATTGTTTTCTGGTACTGTTTTTATAATATCATGCCTTTCTGTTTTCAGTCCACCCGAAGCATGTATTTGACCTGCAAGGAACTTGTTCCATTTTACAGGCACAGAAATCAGTGGGGCCACTCTTGCACTGCCATCCCCTCTTTTCTGCATTTCCAACATGTAAACTATTTTCTACCAATTCAACGGAGGCACCTTTTAGATAAGCAATGGCATGGCAGCGAAAATGCAGTTGTTTTTATTAAAATAACAATTACAGGAAAAATAATGTAAGAATGTTCTTGGTCTTTTTTATTTTATTTATTTATCGTGTCAGAAGCGAATTGAGGTTACAGTTGTAATGTATTTGAAAACACAAACAAAGTTAAAAACTTGAAATTATATTATTTTGACCAGAAGCTTGCCACTTGGAGTGCCTCTGGTGTTGCTATAAGAAGGTCCTCCATTGTACATGTGGCAGGGCTCAGATTGTATTGTAACAGGTAGTCTGTGGTTTGCTCTCCTCCACACTCACACTGTGTAGCCCCATTTCTTGAGGTTGGCTCTACATCTCGTGGTGCCAGAGTGCAGTCTGTTCAGCACCTTCCAAGTTGCCCAGTCTTCTGTGTGCCTAGGAGGGAGTCTCTCATTAGGTATCAGCCATGGAATGAGGTTCAGGGTTTTAGCCTGCCACTTTTGGACTCTCACTTGCTGAGATGTTCCTGTGAGTATTTCTGTAGATCTTCAAAAGTTATTGCTTGATGTAAGGTGCTGGCGTGCTAGCTAATATCTGAACATGGGCCCGAGATGTCACTGCCATGGTCTTTTCATTATTGGCTACTACTTCCCTATGAATGTCCAGTGGTGCAATACCGGCTAAACAGTATAATTTCTCCAGTGGTGTAGGGCGTAGACATCCTGTGATAATGCAGCATGTCTCATTCAGAGCCACATCCACTGTTTTAACATATTCCACACTGGGCATGCATATTAAGCAGCAGAGTAGCAAAGAGAAAGGGCAGACGTCTTCACTGTGCCTAGTTGTGATCCCCAGATTGTGCCAGTCAGCTTTCGTATGATATTATTTCTAGTGCCCATGACTTGAGAGAAGCCTACTTGCAGGATTGTAACACATCTGGTCATCCCTTGGGCAACGTCTTTGTAAACGGCTGATTTTCTCACACCAGAAGTGATTTGCAGCATGCAACCAACCAACCAAACCGTCTTTTTGATGAAAATAATTTATTTTGTTTCATTGTTGACCTTCTATTCTTTAAAAAAGTTATAATTTTCATTAAGTAAAGGATAATTTTATATACAATCATTTTGTGCTTCAGATAATCATGTGGATATTTTTGGAACTTTTGGATTTTGGAATTCTGTATATGGGATGTTCAACCTATACTGCGTACCTTCCTTAAGCAACATTGGAAGAAATATTTATATTGGCATGACATCTGTTCATACCAGCATAAATTACCAAGAGGATTCTGGTCCTCGATTTCACAATGGTAAAATTGCTCTAGAAATACATTTCAGTTCAAGGTTGTCCTGCTCACAGAGAACTTCTGCCTGCCTTGAAATTCAGCAGGAAGCAACTCATTGATAAATGAGCCAAAGTCTCTCAGGTCAACAGATCATTATCAAAAGGAATCTTGAGGACAAGACTTAAAAGAAATAGGTGCAGCACTTCACTATGTTTGATTTCCAGTCCACATAATCTCAACTGTAGCTCATTTTCAGAAGTGCAGCTGAATTTCATTAGCTTGAAAGCAAGGATCAAAGTTCAGAAAGTCATCAGCTCTCCTGTGGTGTTGGTATCAAGTGTTGATATGTGTGTACTGGAGGGGGTTGGAGAAGCTGCTGCTTACCTGGCAACAGGGGTAGTGTTCTGTCATTGTAAACTGACTTGTGGGCAATTTCAATTTAGGGTGCCCCTGTGATTCCAAGACCTCCAATTCACCCAATTCTTAACAGGCTCAGATGTTTCAGACTCGGGGCCGTGGCTTCCCTAACAGAGTCTATCCCTCTGGAGTGCTGATTCATAAAGTAGGCTTGGATGGGGCCAGCACTAGGTTGAAGCTTAATCCATGCAGGACAGAGGTGTCAGAGGGCAGATCATAGAACAGGAATTCGGTTTGTGCTGGATAGGGTTGCACTCACCCTGAAGATACAGGTACATGCCTTAATTACAACCCATTTCGGTTATTGTAATGTGCTCTACTTGGAGCTGACATTGAGGAGGGTTTGCAAACTTTGGCTGGTTCAAAGAGCTACCACCAGATTGGGGCTGGCTACAGGAAGCACACAACCCCAGTGTTGCAACAGCTCCATGGGCTACCAGTACATTTCTGGGCACAATTAAAAGTGCTGGCTGTGGGCTATAGAGCCCTAAATGGCTCAGGGCCAGGATGTTTGTCATATTGTATCTCCTTGTATGAGCTAGCTGAAATCATCAGGAGAGGCCTTTCTCTTAGTCCCACCACCATCGCAAGATGATCCCCTCCCTTTTGTCCTTCCAAAAGCAGGCTAAAACCTTTTCATTCATGAAGGCTTTTAAGTTAGCAAACTTTTAAGAACAAGACAAGGTGTGTTTTCAAACAGCCAAGAAACCCCTTTATCTAATTGAAAAGATGTGTAACAGGACACTGGCAAGAGCACCTGATGCACATTGAGAATGATGTGCATCGGTGCACATTTCACAATTCATATAGGACACTGATGTGCATTGAACACGTTGCCAGCTTTTACACACAGTAGTGTATCCTCTACCAGACACAAATGGCACAAAACTGCACAGTCTAATTCACAAAGACGTAAGTCCACTTGCAAAGATGTAAGCTCTCAACAAGATACCAACTAGAAATGATAAAAGTCTGCTTCCAGTGATATTCTCTTTCCCAGGACCCTTCCACAGAGCCATGTCACCCAGAATATCAAGGCATAAAATCCCACAATATTTGCTTTGAACTGGGTTATCTAAGGACCCGTCCAGACAGCCCCTTTATTGTGGAAACTTCCACAATAAAAAGGGGGCTGTGATGTTCTGGGCAGTCCCGCATTAATTCGGTACAAACCAGGAAAACCCTGGTTTGTCCTGAATTAATTTGTCAATGGATTTATTCCGCACCTTCTTGGAAGCCATGAGATAAATCCAGTACTTCCGGGTCTGGACTGCAGAATACTGCAGTCCAGGCAGCATCCCCACAATATACCTTCCCCCTAAGCCCCCAGACCCCATAGAAAAGTAGTAAAAACTTACCTATCTTCCATTAGAGGCCTCGGCAAGCACACCCAGCATGTCGAAATAACGTGTCAGGAGTGCACAAGTTAACAAAGGAGGAAAATCACTCCCCCCAGATTTCCTGGCATGTCATTTCTACATGCTGGGAGAGCTTGCCAAGGCTTCTAATGGGGAATAGGTAAGTTTTTACTACTTTTCTAAGGGCTCCGAATGCTTGGGGGGAGGAAGGTAGGGCCTCTGGATGTTTTCTTGGGTTAGTCCTGAGAGAACATCTGGACACTCACACGAGAAAGCATGTTGTGGGTGCAGACAGCCCCTCACAAACATCCACATTTTAAAAACATGGATGTTTGTGGGATAAAGGGCTGTCTGGAACTGCCCTGAGACCACACTGCTATACATTCCAATACAAAGCAGATAATGTGGGATTTTCTTCTGTTAGCATGTTAAAATAGAGAGAAGAGTCCGTTTTCAAGAATCAGGTGCTAGCTGATTCCTAACTTAGTAAAATGAGGAGGAAGCGGGAAAGTTTGGGAAAGTGTTGACAATAGGATGAAAAGGACATAGGATGACCAATTATCCCAGAAGATGGGTAAAGATGCTAAGAAATGAATAGATGATTCCCTGTGCTTTCCCCCTCTCAGCTTTTAAAATGTCAATGTGATGAGGTCCTCTTGACTCCCAAATAATTGCTCTCTGATCGTTTTCTTGCACTCCTGCCAACCCTTCTGGCTTTTAAAGAATGATATGACCTGAGTCGAATTGCCAAGGCAAAGTGTCCTGTCACTGAAGTGCAATGCCACCCAGCTGTGACTGTGTGTTGTTCTTGTGGCTTTCTTGAAGGGAGCAGGGAAGAATCTTCAACTTTGATAAACAAACACCTCAGTTAACAAAGCAGATGTGTTCCTGAGCATGAGGATGAAACAGAGCAAAAAGAATAGAATTAGGTTCTACACCACAAAGAAAGAGCTTGTCATGTTTCAACAGATTGTTCTATTCAAAAGTAACAATGTGCGCATGTGCAATAAATCAACCAGGTCAGACAAATCTTGCATAATTGAACCTCACTTTTGAACCCCACAAAGACTACCTGTGAGTTTGTTCATACTGAGGAGGGAGCAAACATGTGCTCTATTGTTCTAGAGATTACTGTCCCATCTACACTGCCAAATAATGCAGTTTGAAATTGGTCCGTGTAGATTTATATAATGCAGTTCAATGCAGTTAATCTACATTTTATGAATCTACATTGACCATTATATGCCAGTGTAGATGGGGCCTAGGTACTCTGTAGCCTAGACACACATCGAATTGAAGGAAAGCTTTCTTCATGATGCACAGCTACTTTTGGCGAGTATCTTGTGTGTTTACTTTTTTAAAAAATTAAACTGGCTTTGCCATGTTTTGGGTATTGTTGAGGGATTTTGAGACAATTCTTGTTCCAAAACTACCCAGAACGTTTCCCAAACACATGAAAATGTGGAAGGAAAAAGAGAGAGGGGCTAACTATGGGCAAGATAGATGGATGGTTTCCTTGATGTGACTGGCTTGACCTTGAAGGAGCTGGGGGTGGCCACGGCTGACAGGGAGCATGAAAGTATTCAAAGCGCTCCACAAATACATCATAACTACATTATTGTTTATTTGTTCAGTTGTTTCCAACTCTTTGTGACCTCATGGACCAGTCCTTGCCAGAGCTCCCTGTTGGCCATGGCCACCCCCAGCTCCTTCAAGGTCAAGCCAGTCACTTCAAGGATACCATCCATACATCTTGCCCTTTGTTGGCCCCTTGTCCTTTTTACTTCCATTTTCCCCAGCATCATTATCTTCTCCAAGATTTTCTGCCTTCTCATTGGGTGGCCAAAGTACTTCATTTTTGCCTCTAATATTCTTCTCTCCGGTGAGCAGTTGGGCATTATTTTCTGGAATATGGACTGGTTGGATCTTCTTGTGGTCCAAGGCACTCTCAGAATAACCACATACTACTCCCCAAACATATCCTTTTTTAATGAATCCACTTTCAAAAGAGTTACAGGAAGCATCTTTCAGGATTTTAATAGGATCTGAAGAGGAAAACAGAGATATTTGAACTTACTTGTTGTTGCAAATGAGAAAAGGCAAGAAAATTGGTCCTGGCCCCAGAATGGTTGCTCACCTTTACCATAATGTCTCCTGGTGCTCCCTCTGTATCTGTTGTGTTTTTCTAGAATTATCTGCATTTGTGGAGTTATGACAATGGGCCACCACAAACCCAGGGCTTGTGTGTTTCCTCCTCTTTTTGTTTGCATTTGAGATTAGCCACAGCTAGTTTTGGTGTCTGAAGTTGTATATGTTGCAATTAATCTTAACTATGTTTATAGACGGAATGCTATACTGTATTGATATTTTCCAAGATAAAAGACCTTGAAGCCTTCATAGAGTTAATAAGCCTATAATGAAGCTTGTTCTGGGCATTCACCCACCTAAATATCAAGAGCAAGATAAATGAAAAATAACATTAAGTAAACGTTAGAGAAGCTGACCAGGTGCAGATTAATTTTACCATCACCTGATGGCAGGCAGCCAGAGTAACAATCTTATTGGTGAAGTGCCAGTTTGGTGGAGCGGTTTGAGTGCTGGACACTGTTTAGCCATAGAAACTGACTGGTTGACCTTGGGCAAGTTTCAAAGGAAGACAAAGGCAAACCTGTCTGAGCAAATCTTGCCTAGAAAAACCTGTGATAGATTTGCTTTGGGGTCACCATAAATGAGAAATAACTTGAGGCCCCTTCCAAACAGCCCTATATCCCAGAATATCAAGGCTTTGAGCTGGGTTATCTGAGTCCACACTCAGATAATGTGGGATTTCCTGCCTTGATATTCTGGGATATAGGGCTGTGTGGAAGGGCCTTTGGAGACTGACAACAGCAATCCAATCAGTGGCATGTTGAAAGAGCAGTAAATTCTCATTTCCAATTAAATGTTGAGTGAGTTGTTGTGAATTTTCCAGGCTGTATGGCCATTTCCCAGAATCCATTTCTCCTGACGTTTCACCTGCATCTATAGCAGGCATCCTCAGAGGTTGTGAAGGCAGTTGGAAAATAGGAAAATGGGGTTTATATATCTGGAATGTCCAGGGTGAGAGAAAGAACTCTCGTCTGTTTGAGGCAAGTGTGAATGTTTCAATTGGCTACCTTGATTAGCATTTAATGGCCTTGCAGCTTCAAAACCTGGCTGCTTCCTGCCTGGGGATCCTTTGTTTGGAGGTGTTAGGTGGCCCTAATTGTTTCCTGTCTGGAATGTCCCCGTGTTTCTTTATTTACTGTCCTGATTTTAGAGGTTTTTTTTAATACTGGTAGCTAGATTTTGTTCATTTTTATGGTTTCCTCCTTTCTGTCGAAATTGTCCACATGCTTGTGATTTCAATGGCTGAGTGATCTTGAGAAAACAGGAAATGTAATAATAATTTTATTGATTAGCCCTTAGGCCATATCGCAATACCAAACCAAACAACAAGGCTTGATAAGATTTGATTGTAGTAAGTTAAAATAAGACACTTATAACCATGCAATAAATAAATATAAGATATAATAAAACGGATAAAACTGAGTATCTACATCATATTTCCTTATCACCCCTACAATTTACACCAATCAGCCCCACATATGTGGTTCTCAATCATATTGTTTTGCTTAAATAGATAACTATTTTATATGTTAGATTGTCTATTTGATATATGGACCAAGGTAGAAGTCTCTCACCTTCTGATACAATTTACAATCAAATACTACATTTGTTATATCTTCAATTTCAGGTGCTCCGCAGATACAAATCAGTTCATTAAGAAAATGTAATAGGTTTTAGATGTTTTAAAAATATTTGTAGTAGCATTCCAGTTTCCCCCTATTTGGCCGAACTTTTTAATTCACAGAGGAAACTCATGAATAGGCTCCTGAAAATGTATTTTTCCAGCATTGACAGTGGTACGATAGGTAACTATCACTGCTGCCGTGATGTTGGGCAAATCCACATAGTGTTACGTTTGTGTTGTGGGTATAACTTTCTTCTGCTCATTTCCTTGTTTCCAAACTGTGTGTGCAAGCAGATGAAGAACATCTCCAGCTGCATTGCTATTACTTCCCCCTTTTGCCCCATTTGCTCCCTTATTTTTTTGTATTTAACTGCATAATTTCACAGTTCTTTCCTGAGGCTATTCTGGTTTCTCATTAGTTGTATAAGCATTCCTTCCATGGGGGATATACTGAGATATTTTTGGAAAAGTTACAGCTACATTCACACGCACGCAAATAGCATTAATTTGTTAGCAAGGATTTCCTTCTGAATGGGGACACACATCTTTAATTGTGATGTGGTGCATTGGATTCAAATGGACAAACATTGTCGCCAATTAGAACCCTCTGAGTTTTGTTGTTATGGCCCTAACATCACAAAACAGGTTTGGGGCTGATAACTACATCACCTCATGGCAGCATATACAAGGGTTATCCAGAAAGTAAGGTTGCAAGTTTTTTTAAAAAAATAAATACATAGAATGAATCTATTTTAATAAAACTTACACGGATTGTAGCATAGGTATTATGCACACAATCACCATTTAGTTCAATACATTTTGTCATCCGTGGGACGAGTTTTTGATGCCTGTGTCATAGAAGTTCCACTCTACCTTTTTCACCCAGTTCGTCACTTTGATTTTCACCTCATTGTTGTCGGAAAAGTGTTTTCCACCCGGTGTTCCTTCAATTTAGTGAACAGATTATAGTCACTGGGTGTGAGATCAGGGCTGTGAGAGGGGTGGCTTAAAACATCCCAACCAAATGAAGTCAACAACTCTTGTGTTGCATGAGCGGTGTGCGGATGCATATTGTCATGAAGGATACAGACTCCCACCATCAGCATTCCACAACATTTGTTTTGGATGGCTCTGCAAAGTTTCTTCATGGTCTCACAATGTATTCCGTACCCATTTTGTCACATGCTGTCTTGACATTACATCTTCTCCATAAATTGAAACAAATTTGTGATAAATCACAGCAGCTTTCATGTCTTTAGCATTTAGATAGTGTATTACGGCACAAACTTCGCATTTGGAGGGAAATGGAATGAGGATGCTCATCTCTAACCTTCACCGCAATGTCAGTTGATGAGCTACTGACGACTGGCACTGCTCATTCACTTCCACTGGTTTCTCGCTACATGGCAGTGATACCAACTTAACCCGAAAAAAATTCCCTGTGAGAGCTATGTGCCTTGTAACCTTACTTTCCAGATAACCCTCTTACTAATGTGTATAAGAGTGGGGTTTGAAATACGTTATTATCCATATTTATTATGATAGAAGGCACAGAGAAATCATTGTGTGCACAGCAGCCTGGAACTACTTTACTGTGGAACTGTGAAATGGTGTAGGAATCAAAACATAAAATGACAGACTCTTTGAAATAACGACTCAACTCTCAAAATTGTGTAGTTCTTCTGGTTAAAAAAAAAAGAGAGAATGAGTTTCCTACACTTAAACACACTAGTAGACCATAATATGGTAATGGCCTAGGAGCCCTCAAGATCCAAAATGTGAAGACTCCCCAGAACCCATATTCTGAATTGCACAAGGAGCAATAGTCATTTGCAAGCTAAAGGGCTTGCAACATTGAACCTGGAATGAATGAAGTGTCTAAGGGCAGGTTAATGTGAGTCAGCTTTTGTGGTAGTAACTGAAATAAATGTGTTTAATGTTACTATGGGTTGCCAGGCGCAGCCTTTCCAGATGATAAGAGCAAGGGAAATAGATGTGTTTTTGACGGTGCTTTATGAACCACTTGGGCAAAAACGATTGCACACGCAGAACGGCATCCCGCAAAGAGATTCAGAGCTTTTGTTGAAAGCATGGCAGAATTCTTCGCCTGTGTACATTAGAAGTGGGTCAATATTTGGAAACTGGCACAGCGTACATAGTATTCATTATATTCAGCTCCAGCAATCACTCACCCAAACCACACATCTCAAACCTTTCCACCTTGACAGCTGGCGAGCTGTATTCATACAAGGTCTTGCATAATGCCTGCTGACCTGCATTGTGTGCACGGTACAAAGTCAAACACTGAAAAAACAATGCCTGTTTCAAGAAGGCCAGGGTTCTTTCTGTGCTACTTGGACTTCCTTGACCCTTAATGTTTTCATCTGGTTTTCATTTCATGTTTGCTGCTGATCACAGCTACAGTGCTAGTTCTCACCATTTGAAAAACAACCATATAGGGGGTTCGCTTGAAGCTAGAGATGTTTTGGCACCTGAATGGATGCCCGGGACTCATTTTTTTATTTTTGCTCTGGAGCCATAAGAGAAAGGGAACATGAGTTTCTCAAGACTTTGTATTATTTGGAAGAGAATATAGAAAACTAAACAAAATATTGTATAATCATCATAGGGGACTAATGCAGCCCCCTAAGCCTTTCTTGTGTCCCCTTTGCACATCATAAATTGCATCGCAAAAAGAAATGTTATGTCTTCCCACCTCCCAAGGCCAATGGTTTCTTCTCTGTAGGTTCTAGGAGATGTTGGGGACAGTTTTATTATGCTTTTTAAAGCCTGATCTGAGCTATTCTAGGCTTAGCCGGGGGGGGAGGGGGCGTCTTTGGAGAATGTAAGAGATAGTAGTGTATCTCAGAGGTGAGCAGCAATCCATCCCAAAATGCTACCACATAGATCCAGGCAGAGTACTAAAGCAGGCCAACTCTCTCTCGTAAAAATATATGAAGTAAATTTACTAACAAATACAAAACCTTTCACAACATGTCATAATTGGTAATATATGCATCTACGACATGGAGCGGGGGAGGGGGGGACACGGACTGCAGATTGTACAAGAGATAAAAAAAACCCAGACTTGCTACAAAGAAGAGACAGGGTGTGGCTAAGGCCAACAAACCTTTTAAAAATGCAAACTCGCAAGTATCGTGTCTAAATTCTTAAAGAAATGCAAACACGTGAGTACTGAATATAAGCATGCTGAAGTTTTGGCCTCTTACAAGTATGTCGTGGGCCTCATCCCTATCACCACTAACAACACCACCACCATTTATATATCACCCATCCTGCTGGAAAAGGGTTTCAGGGATGTTTACAAATTAAACCAATGTGTAAACCACGAGATGCATAGCTAACCTTAAGAAATGGGGCTACAAAGTGGAGTCCATGACATGCGAGTGTGGAGAAGAGCAAACCACAGACCACCTTTTACAATGTAGCCAGAGCTCCAACACATGCACAATGGAGGACCTACTCAACGACACCAGAGGCACTCCAAGTGGCCAGCTTCTGGTCAGAAGACATTCCGCATAATGCCAAATTTTAAAACTTTATTTGTATTTTTAAAATACATGTTACACAATTAAAAAAAACCCCTTAATCCTGAATTACTGAGCAGCAAATGCTGTGATCAACTATGGTCTCTTCCCTTCTCACTTGAGCAGCAGCAGACTGACATTTTCACCCCCTTCTGTGAGTGATTTCTGCTGCTACAGTCTAAAGCAGGGTCCATATCTCAATTTCCTCTCACACTCATCAACCGCTTCCTGATCAACAGAGGAACAGACCCCTATTACTAGCAGTGGTTGCTGCCCAGTAAGAAGTTTCACAGGCCCGATGTATTCCATAAACTAGTGAATACACAAAGATTATGATACAAACCAGTCACAAATGCATGATTCTTGGTTACACATTCACAATTATGGCCATGGTGAAATTGTTGCCTTTTACAGGACATGAAGGATTTGTTTTAAAAAAGAGAGGTGTTTGTGTCACAATAGTACGGCAGATCTGATTGGGATTGCTTTTTGCCCGAAGGTCTGTTTTGCTTTGTGGTCTTCAAGAAGTTGCCTGCTGTTTATCTTGCAGGGCTTTCCTCATATACCTTGCCTGTGGGTTTTCTGTTGGCATGGGTAGGCCAACCTGGGAAGAGAATGCTATGGGGCCAGTTGGACCTTTCGTTTGAGCTCCTATAACCTTTGGAGTGTAGTTGCCACCACTCCTTATCACAGGTTAGTGATTATGGGGTAGTATGATTGCTACCCCATAATCAAAATATAAAATTGTGGGAGGAATTCTCACCAAAGAACATCATAAATTGCCTATAAACTCATTCTGCAAGCAAAAGAACCATGCCCACCATTTTTGCATGTTTATGGTAACTGTCACACAAGTCTGCCTATAAAGGTTTCTATTCCTAGACACTTCGCTCCCATACACTCAAGGGAATTGTAGTTTGACAAGGTCTTTAACCTTCTCTGCCAAAGTCTGCTGATGCCTCACCAAACTTCCAACTTCCAGGATCACAGCATCGAGCCATTTCAGATAAAGTGGTGTCAAACTATATTAATTCTTCAGTCTAGAAGCACCCCATGAAAGCTTATGCTACAATTTTGTTCCCTATACCTTTGCATATTGATACCCTGGAACAACACAGCTATGTCTTTGAACTAATTTTCCAAGTGACTTCTAAGCAAAACCATCTATGCACAAAAAGAAATATTGGCAAGCATAGAAGAGCCCCAAGATTTTCAGAAATAAACCAAAATTTTCAGAAGTACGCCAAAATAAGAGGTACCTTCCTGAATCAGTCCAATGGGTAGGATATGCAGCTCTGCAAACTGACTAGTGGAGAGAAAGAGGTATGTTTTGTGTTTGTGTGTGTTCAGAGTGAAGTATCCAGGGCATGATTGACAAGCTGGAACACTAACATGTTACACTGTCTTTCCATTTTTATCTGTCAGCCATTTCTTGTTTACCTGCAGCATATTGATGAGACTCTGTCGTCAACCAAAGAATAGATATTATACTTCGGATGCGATATCTTTAGAAGCATCTAGCAGACTACAAATAAAGACAAGGCACAGGCCTGTTTTATTCATTTATTTCAGTGTATCCATTCTTTCATGTTTTTGTAAGATAACACATCATTTAAAAAGTGAAAACATTAACATAATTGAAAAACATGCATTCAGCATCCAATACAGAACTCCTAATGCACATAGTTGCATCAATTTGATAAAATGTTTACTGTTTCCTTCCCTTTCCTTCAACAATCATCACAAAATTAACAACCTGCTGGCTCAACTGTCTTATGATCAAATTAGATTAGTAGGAAAGTGTGTATTTCCCTGCAGACAGCACATTTTGACTCCAGCAGTGAGCATTCCTGGAAAAGAGGTGACTCCATAATTGGACTTGTATATTAAGCCTGCATTTACCTCCTGATGACCAATCACAAAGCAACCCATGCTAATTTTCAAGATATGGGAGGTGAGAGCAGCTCTTTGTAAGACAGGCAGACATCTTATCTTCTTATGGGACAACATGCAACTTTTTCAATTAATTTCCTTTATAATAAGATCAGGATGGAAACCAACTGTAATAGTCATGGAAGGAAGGAAGGAAGGAAGGAAGGAAGGAAGGAAGGAAGGAAGGAAGGAAGGAAGGAAGGAAGGAAGGAAGGAAGGAAGGAAGGAAGGAAGGGAGAATAAGAGGAAGGAAGGAAGGAATTATGATAACTCGGTTCTCCATTTACTATTTGTTATCCTGCAAAATCTAGCAGTACTATTTTGTGCATATCTATTCCATGAGTAAACATGCCTGAGCAATGACCGAATTCCTTTGGGTACAGTAAACAAGGCCAGATGACTTTGAAAAGGGAGAAAGGAAAGTTTCACATTCTTCAAAAAACTTGCAGGACACAATATTTTTCCAGTACAGGAAAGATACATACATGGACATCCAGGGATGCTTATATAAGAAACTCACCAGAAAGAACAGGAAAAAGAAGGGAAGTCAATATGAAAGGCAAATGTATGGTCCACTGCTCTGGTCCCACAAGAACTTGCCCTTTGCCTAGGAGCAGCACATGAACATAACTTTCTATGACTGGACCCTTTGCCTGCCCCCATGTTAGTCTCATACACAAATGGAATTAACCGTATACCTTCATACGTCTATTTTTGGTCAATATGGAGGTTGGTATTCTGTTTTCCCCTCTGAAACAATAAAGGAAGTTCAACAGGGACAAATGCAAGACATTCCACTTAGGCAGAAAAAATGAAATGCAAAGATTCAGACGCCTGGCTCGACAGCAGTATGTGTGAAAAGGATTTAGGAGGCCTTGTGGACAACAAGTTAAACATGAGCCAACAATGTCATGCGGTGGCAAAAAAAAAAAAGCTAATGGGATTTTGGCCTGAATCAATAGGAGTATAGTGTCTAGTTCAGGAAAGTCATTCTCCCCCTCTATTCTGCATTGGTCAGACCACACCTGGAATCCCACTGTGTCCAATTCTGGGCACTGCGATTTAAGGAAGATGTTGATAAGTTGGAATGTGTCCAGAGGAGGTTGACTAAAATGATCAAGGATCTGGAGAACAATCCCCATGAGGAGTGGCTTAAAGAGCTGGGCATGTGTAGCCTGCAGAAGAGAAGGTTGAGAGAAGACATGTTGGCCATGTATAAATATGTGAGGAGGAGTCATAGGGAGGAGCGAGCAAGCTTGTTTTCTGCTGCCCTGGAGACGAGGTCATGGAGCAATAGCTTCAAACTACAGGAGAGAAGATTCCATCTGAACATGAGGAAGAACTTCCTAACTGTGAGAGCTGATCTGCAGTGGAACTCTCTGCCCCGGAGTGTGGTGGAGGCTCCTTCTTTAGAGGGTTTTAAACAGAGGCTGGATGGCCATCTTTCAGGAGTGCTTTGAATGCAATTTTCCTGATTCTTATTATTCTTCATTAATAACTGCTGCCATCTTGGCCACACTCTGGTGTTGCTTGGCTGCAAGTGTCCCAGCATTTATCTGTGAAATAGTAGGAGGTCTCTAATAATGTTGTGTGTAATAAAGAGTGCCACATAATTCTTTGTTGTTTAATGACAACAATTTCAGTTGTAAGGAAACATAGGGTGTATCTTCACTGTAGAATTAATGCAATGTAGTTTGGCACCTGCACTCTTTTGCAGGGAAGGCTAAAGATCTTGTAAAGCTACAGCTCCCATGTTGCCATGGTATGGAGCCAAGTGGTGTCGAACTGCCTTAATTCTACGATGGAGGTGCATTCTTAGTTGTGCCTTATTTATTGTAAAAAAAATCAATCTGCCCATAGTAATTCATTGTGTTGTAATATATTATGCCCAAGACTTTACCCTGTCAGTTTCCATCTCTTATTTTGCCTTAAGGCACACACAGATTCTTATTATAACCCTGAAAATGTTCTCTCCCTTTCTAAATTTGTAAAATTTGCAAACACCCTCCTTTCAGCTCTAGTTCCCTGCTGTGCCCATGCTGGGCAGGAAATCTGAGTGCTGCAGGTTTTTAAAAGGTTCTGTTTCTGTGTTCTGGTTGTGTTTCTGACAGATGGCTCTTGAACTGCCCCTGTTAGTATTTAAACTGTCCTTCACACCATCTTGGATTCCTTCCCAGGCCAGAATGCAATTTTCTGTCCATCATCTCTTTAGAAATTGCAATGGGCCTGTCTCAGTCGACACATCTACAAATTAAGTTACTGCCTTGCCTATCATGATGTATTAACATAATGAATCCTTACCAGTTTTGGATCCTGAATCCTTTTCTGTCTCATTATCAATGGCTGGCAAGATGCATTGTGCAGAATGTCTAATGGACCATATAAGGATAATGAAGAGGTTACCCTTCCCCAAAACATGAATTTCTTTTATAATCTTGTCTTCAATATTTTAAATATAATTTTAAGAGTTTTAAGAGTTTGTTATGTTGTATATGTTTGGGTTGTATCATGTTTAGATCTTTGTTTATCTAATTTTTTATTTAGTTTGTTTTTATTGCCTTGATTTGCCATTGTTGTCCCAGCACTGAATGTTTGACATTGTGTTTATTTTGTTGAAAACTGCCCTGAGTCCCCTCAGGGAGATTTTGTTGTTGTTTATTAGTTCAGTCGCTTCCGACTCTTTGTGATCTCATGGACGAGCCCATGCCAGAGCTCCCTGTTGGCCATCGCCACCCCCAGCACCTTCAAGGTCAAGGCAGTCACTTCAAGGATAACATCCATCCATCTTGTCCTTGGTCGGTCCCTCTTCCTTTTTCCTTCCATTTCCCCCAGCATCATTGTTTTCTCCAAGCTTTCCTGTCTTCTCATGATGTGGCCAAAGTACTTCATCTTTGCCTCTAATATCCTTCCCTTCAATGAGCAGCCAGGTTTTATTTCCTGGAGTATGGACTGGTTGGATCTTCCGCAGTCCAAGGCACTCTCAGAATTTTCCTCCAACACACAGTTCAAAAGCATCTATCTTCCTTCGCTCAGCCTTCCTTATGATCAAACTCTCACATCTATAGGTTACTATAGGGAATACTATTGCTTTAACTATGCGGATCTTTTTTGCCAGTGTGATGTCTCTACTCTTCACTATTTTATCGAGATTGGTCATTGCTCTCCTTCCAAGAAGTAAACATCTTCTGATTTCCTTGCTACGGTCTGTATCTGCAATAATCTTCGTGCCTAGAAATACACTGCCTCCAAGTTTTCTCAGGGAGACAGAGTGGCTTATAAATAAAGTATATTATTATTATTATTATTATTATTATTATTATTATTATTATTATTATTCTGTCTCTGTATTATTTCAGAGACAGAAATTATACAGAGGTGTAAATATCAGCACAATTAGATGCCATATAAAAATACATACATCAGTTAAAAGCAAAGAAATCACATTACAATACATTTAAAAACCATAAAAGCAACAACAATAAAAATTATAAAAACTTTGTCTTCTTGTTCAGATCCTCAACCGTTCCATCATCTTAGCCGTTCCTAGTTCATATTCCAATTTGAGTTTATCTGGTCATGCTGGAGTTCTAAACGCTTGCTCAAGGAACCAGGTTTTCACTCTTTTTCAAAAGGTCAGGAGGGAGAGGGCCGATCTCATATCCCTAGGCAGGGAGTTCCACAGCCAAGGGGCCACCACTGAGAAGGCCCTGTTTCTCGTCCCCGCCAGACGTGTGAAGCAGGCGGGATCAAGAGCAGGGCGTCCTCAGACAATGTCAACTTCCTGGGAGGTTCATAGGGAGAGATGCGTTTGGATAGATAAGCTGGGCCGGAACCGTTTAGCCAGCAAAGTGCTCTTGTTTGCTATGTACTAACCTTGTTATGTATAAAATAATAATATAGAGCATCTGTGTCATTATTTTG
This sequence comes from Anolis sagrei ordinatus, assembly GCF_025583915.1. Classification (NCBI taxonomy): domain Eukaryota; kingdom Metazoa; phylum Chordata; class Lepidosauria; order Squamata; family Anolidae; genus Anolis; species Anolis sagrei. Next base: position 328,815,306 of record NW_026844366.1, on the reverse strand, counting down.
GCTACTTAGTTTGATTTGCATATTGTTTACCCATCTGTTTAAGTCCAGAGCTCCTACACCAGCGTAGCAGAATGTAATCCTCTGCCATCATACTTCCAGTGCCTTCCCCCTTCACCCCAGTGCAACCAACGTTTTTCCACACTTGAATATGTCACCTTTGAGCCTCAATGTGCAGAATGGGTGAAAAAGTTAATAACTGGTGTCAGAAAACGTGAGCAATTGGCCTTAATATAGCCTTAACGTATGACAAAGCATTGTTTTGAGGCTAAATTCCAATTTCCTCTAAGGTAGCTCCATTGAGTCTCAGCATTGCAGTGAACAAGTCCTCCAGCACCAAGAACATTTATGGACATTCTGTGACATCACGGCCGTTGAGCCAATGCTTTGAGATAAAGGAAAGGACTCTTATTGTGACATTCAGTTTCTAAAAGCTAATTTAGTGAAAGGAAACCACACCTGCCTGGTGTATCCTGTCTTAATGACGGTATTGCTGCAATTATGTGGCATCTTGATAACCTAATGAGGGAAGTAACTCGTGGTGAACCCAGCAACCCTGAGCAGACCTTTCCCTTGTGTTCTTCTAAAAGCGGCATGGAGCCTGGATGGAAAAGGTGATTTCCGCAATATATACTTCTAATTAATTTTCCTATCTCCCCATCACCCATTACATTGCAAGCTGCCTAGAATAACAGCTGCCACCCCTGCCATGTAACTGAGAAGGACCTGTGACACTCTTGTATCTGGTTTCTTCTCCTTTACCAAGGAGATCCAAGTATCCACTGCACAGACATTGCCATTAAATATGAATGAGGCAGATAGGATGGCTGTTTACACACTGAAATCTATTTTGGTTACACTCAAAACACACACAAGGCAAGGAAACCGGTTCAACTAGATGGCAGGCAAAGAACAGCAAGTTTTTTAGTGTGTATGTTTATGTATGTGTGTGTTTAAGGTAATGCAAGTGTTCGTTTGCTGTGTGTATCAGCTGGCTTGGGATTCTTCTCATTCAGGGTGAACTTTAGGGCCACGCATTAAGGATGCTAAGAATGGGCAACTTGGAAGTCCCTGAAGAGACTCAGAAGTGGCATGCGCAGATCAAAAGACAACCTTGCAAAATGGAACGACCTAAAAGAATCCTCCACCTTGTGTGACTATGGAGCAGAACAAACAACTCCTCACCTGTATGCTTGTCCACAATGCCCTGCCTCATGCACAGAAGAAGAAGTGTTTAAAGCTACAGACAATGTGGTTGCTGTTGCCTGTTTTTGGTCAAAAATTGTTTAGCTGCTTGTGCTCCTTCTATTTTTTCCAGCTTATTTATGCAATGCTTTTGACATGAAATAAATAATATTAAGGATGCTATGGAGAAATCAAAATCCATACACTCATATTTCTGACACCAATTATCACTTTTTTAAACTCATTCTGTACATTGAAGATAGACTGGTGATATATGCAGGTGGATCTTCCTATGACACCTGGTTTGTGGTTTTTTTAGGATGCTGCACAGATATTCAATACCTCCTTATACAATGACTACATGTACATGGACACACAAAACTGAGCAATCCCTATGGCCAACCAGTAGTTGGGATAAAGTGGAGGATCTCCAGGAGTATTTTGTTCCAGTTCTACCATTGGAGGAAAATTAATACTCTTAGATCCCCATTGGGTATGCATGGGAGTACTAGAGATCCAAGAGGATGATATTTTCTGAATTCTCTGAGCTTTGGAGCCATACATCCTGTCTTCCTCAGATAGTAATTGATATGAGGATATACTTCAGTATGGAGAACGTTGGTTGCATTGGGGCGCTAGGAGAAGGAATTGGACATATGCTGGCAGAGGATTAAATTACTAGATTAATGTAAAATATCTGGGTTGGAAACTATACTACACTTACTTGGGAGTAAGCCAAAGAAATTATAGTGGAACTTCCTATTCAATATAAGGGAACTGCATTATGATTGACAATAGCTATGATAAGTTCATTTGCTTATATGGTGGATATGATACACTGGAAAAGACAATAAGGTTGTAGGTGGTAGGAAAAATATGAAGACCGCATTCAAGATAGATAGACTCAGGGCCCTTCCACATAGCCATATAATCCAGAATATCAAGGAAGAAAATCCCACATATCTGCTTTGAATTGGGTTATTTGAGTCCACACTTCCATATATTCTAGTTCAAAGCAGATAATGTGGGATTTTATTCAGGTGTGTGAAAGGGGCTTCATTCCAGAAAGCCATGGCAAGATCTGAGCAGAGCTATTGATGAAAGAGTGACTTGGAGGTCTCACTCATGGGGTTGCCATAACTTGGAGCTGACTTGATAGTAGCTAAGAGCAATCAGTAAGGTGGGCAGATGTTGTATTGAAGACCTCAGCCCCCTCCCCCCCCCCCGCCCCCATCAAAGATATATATGAACTCAACTCTCCATCCTTTTCCCAAGGATGGAGGCACCCTAACCAACTGGTAATTACCTCCATCCCCACTCTCCCCTGAGGTCTCCTAAGACCGGCAGTAGCCCACCCACCATGACCACCGGACTCCCACACTCATACCCCTAGGGAAGCTGGCCGGATGGTCACATATGGTAGTAGCCAAAGTAGCCAAAGCACTCCATTTCCCATCTCCAGCTACCTTGTTTCTCCTTCCTCCCTTCCCTGGCAACTCTCCAGATTATTAGCATTATTAATAATATTTCTTTTTCTCTTCTGCAAACATGCGTATAATTGAATCAGCTAACATATAATACTAACATATAATACTACAAAGCTAACATATAATACTACAAATGAACTCCCCAGCTGCTGCTCAGCCATGACGAAACCCTCACCCTTCACCCCCTTTTCCTGTGTGTGAGTGTCTCTCTCACTCCCTTACCAAATAACACACCAAGACTGTTCTTCTATTTTTATTACTTTTATTATTTTACTATTGCTTTATTAACAACCCCTGTTAAAGGAAGGTAAGTGTATATGAACCTAAAATTGTGAACTCCAGTAACCTTTCCTCTTGAGCAATCTTCCAGACACCACATCCACACCCAGATGCCAACCAGAGATGGGTCATAATCCTTAGACAAAGGACTGGTCCGGATCCCAACATGAGACTATCTGTTCACGGCCCCAAGATATCTTCTTGGTGATCTTGGAAGAGTCACAGGACAAAGATCTAGACCGAAACTGTGATTGCTCTGTGGGCTTAGGAGAACTGCAAACTCTGGCATCAATGTAGTAAAGAGGTGAATAATTTCACTCCACAAAATGATATACATGCATGGAACTGGTGATCATAAATAAAGCTACCTGGTTAACCTCAGATCAATACCTGAGGCTTTATCTTGAGCTCTTGCTTTGAGAAAAGCTCCAAGAATTGTGATATGGGGGTGGACTTTTAAGCTGTGGCTCCTCTTTCTATGGAGTGCTCTCTCCAAACAGGATAATCTGGCTCCAACATCTCATCTTTTATTTCCTTCCAGCCATTTAATAGGTCATAATTGGCCAATTGTTAAACATGGACATGATGTCAATTGATTATTCCTGATGATTTGTTATTCTTTGGAGAGGTGTTGCTTTACATTATAGACACAGGAGCCTAGATTCAATTAGTAGGGTCAATAATAATTACTCGAATAACTAAGGTAGGTCCATTTAGTCAGGAGAATATGGTAGTTCAATATTTATGTATGATTGGGTTGCTATACGTTTTTCGGGCTATATGGCCATGTTCCAGAAGCATTCTCTCCTGATGTTTCACCTACATCTATGGCAGGCATCCTCAGAGGTTGTGAGGTCTGTAAGATGTTTTTAATGTAAAGTGGAAGTCAAAAAAAAAGTGGACTGTTGCTTATATAGTACAACCCACCGATCTGTGAGGGATAAGTTCCTGGACTTTGCAAGAATATGTGAAATTATGGAAAATAGTGAACCCTGGGTTGTTGTTGGTTTTTCGGGCTGTATGGCCATGCTCTAGAAGCATTCTCTCCTGACCTCACAACCTCTGAGGATGCCTGCTACAGATGCAGGTGAAACGTCAGGAGGGAATGCTTCTAGAACATGGCCATACAGTCCGAAAAACCTACAACTCAGTGATTCCGGCCATGAAAGCCTTTGATAATAGTGAACCCTATTGAAATGAAGCACTTCTGGCCCACAAATACTATGGAGTGGGGTGTGCAAAAATGAAATGTCAGATACCAATCCTATAGATATGGAGATTGTACTGTGTTGGCCAAGATCTTACATCATGCTGGCAAAACATAAGTGTCTGCTAGAATACTTTAGAAGGCAGCCAAAGTGGCAGGGACTTCATTATTTGCCTGGCTATTTGTGGGGTTCTTGGTTGAAGATCTGTCTCCGTAGTCACTGATCAACAGCAAGGGTGAATCTAGCTTCACTCCAGCAGCTCCCAAATACACCCTACATACATACATACAAAAAGGAAAGGAGGGGAGAGGAGTGAAAACTGCCTTTTCCTTCCTTAGAACAGCAGGAATGATTGTAGGGAGGTAGATCTGCCCCCATCAATCTCCATGCTGTTACTGAAGATTCAAGCAGGGGCCTTGCAAAAGGTACTAGATATTTCTTTTTACAAGATCTATAAAGATACACAGGTAGACATAACTCGTCTTACATGTGTCATCACTCTCTCAGACTCAGAGGAAGTCAAAGGTGTACCTCTTCTGAACAAATCTTGTCAAGAAAATCCCAGTGTCATCTTTTGGTTGCCATAAACTGGATTACCCAGTTTATGGCAACCATGACTGAATGGGGATTTCAATCTTGGTTTCCAGAGTTTATTATTTATTATTTACTAGCTGTACCCTGCCACGCGTTGCTGTAGCCCAGTCTGTGTATATGTGCTTTGTGTGTATATTTGTGTATATGTGTCTTTGCATTTATATATGTGGTTTTGCACTTGCGTTGTAATGTAATTTTTGTTTTTTGGCTTTTAAAGTCTCTTCTGCTGTGTTTTTCAGTGTTTTTTATGAGTGATGGTTCCCCATTAGCCTGATAGGTGTATAGTGTCCAAATTTGGTGTCAATGTGTCCAGTGGTTTTTGAGTTATGTTGATCCCACAAACGAACATGACATTTTTATTTAGATAGCTTTACTTCATTTCTACCCCGCCTTTCTTGACCCGAGAGGGGACTCAAGACAAAAATTCAGTGCCACACAGGTAAACAATAAAACACATCCCATAAATATAAACAATCAAGCATATAAGCAATTAAAACTCATAACAATCTATCAAATAGATTAAAAGCCACACATAAAACACAGTCATAATTTCATGTCCAAATCGTTTTCCAAAATCCATAGTCAATTATTGAAGCTGTTAAAGTCTCATTCCATAGATTTCTATTCACCAAACACCTGTGTAAAAAGCCAGGTCTTAAGTTTCTTTCTTCTTTCTAAAAACCAGGAGGGATGGGACCTGCCTGATGTCACTGGGGAGGGAGTTCCACAGCTGAGGGGCTACCACTGAGAAAGCCTTGTCTCTCAACTCAACCAATCGTGCTTGCAAAGAGGTTGGGACAGAGAGCAGGGTCTCCCCAGCCAGTCTTAAATCTCTTGTAGGCTCATAGAGGGAGATACGTTTGGATAGGTAAGTTGGACTAGAACTATAGTTAATTGCTCATACCTAAACCATACCGACCCTTGCATATTCAATTGCTTGAATCTTATTTCTTAACATCTCTCTATCTCCTTGTAGACTAGAGTCATGCGCCTTCATAACTTATGATGACCTCAAAGCACCCATTTCAAGGGACACAACAACAACAACAACAACAACACAATGATTCCAGTCTAAACATAAGTAGAGAGCTGTTAACATTCCGAAAAATGTTATTAAGAGTTTAATTTAAGCAATTAATTGATTAAACGCTGCAGCACTAATTGGAACAAGACCGCTCTCTTTTGTTCTGTCCCATCTGCAGTAACAATTTGTCAGTCTTTGCCAGGCAGCCCCAGGCAAAGATTTCTTGGGACTTGAGAGCAGGCATTCATTTTCCCTCTCTTCAAAGCATCTTTGTGTAGTTCTTTTGAAGCGGTGCTGCGGGATCTCTTATTTTGCCATTCAACGTTTTACAGTTTTCAGTGGACTGACAGTATGTACTCATAGTCTGCATTGATCCTCCCAGAGGAGTGAACCATGTTGCAGTTGATGTTGAATTCCACCTAAACTCATATTCAAACTGACAATTTTGGGTTGCGCCTAAGGCAATGTAATACTCCAAATTTGATGGGAGATCTTCTATGTATGTAATTTTATAAATTGAGCCCATGCTGTTCTAAACCTTTGTAACTATATTAGTAAAGGTAAAGGTTTTCCCCTGACATAAGTCCAGTTGTGTCCGACTCTGGGGGTCGGTGCTCATCTCCATTTCTAAGCAGAAGAGCTAGCGTTGTCCGTAGTCACCTCCAAGGTCATGTGGCTGGCATGTGCATGGAGCACCATTACCTTCAGAGTGGTATGTATTGTTTTTGAACTGTTAAGTTGGCAGAAACTAGGGCTGACAGTGAAAGCTCATGTCACTCCCCGGATTCGAACCTGTGACCTTAGCAGCTCAGCGGTTTAACCCACTGCACCACTGGAGGCCAGAGATGGCCCTAGGTAATTTTCAACGGTAAGCAAACAGTATTTTGCCCCCCCCCCCAACCAATCACTGATATATATTTTCTGTTCATTGTGGGAGTTCTGTGTGCCATATTTGGTTCAATTCCATTGGTGGAGTTCAGAATGCTCTTTGATTGTAGGTGAACTATACATCCCAGTAACTACAACTCGCATATGTCAAGGTCTATTTTCCCCCAAGAGTGCCTCAAGAGTACCCCTGGGCAAAATCAACTATGCTGCAAATGCTTACTTTGCGGAATAGGTTGAGCCGCCCCTGCCGGGGGCTATATTATTGAATATATATTCATATGAATAGGGTGAAGCATTGTTCAGTAAATCAAGACTTATGGTTTCATTTACCCACTTGTTGTCGAAAATTGACCCCAAAAATGAGGAATGAATGTATTGCCTCACAAAGGCCCACTCTGCTCTTTTTCCTGAATCCCAAAACCAGACATAACATTGCTCATGGGTCTGGCCCCAAGTTTTCATAAGCGCCACACATTTCCCCATAGTTACACCATAATTATAAGCGAAAAAAATGGTCTCTGGCTGTTTTCCCTGCATCACAAAGGTTTCAAGCCCAGCAGGAACTGAAAACCCATTTACCCACATCCTTATCTGTTTGTCATATCTGTGGAGCCCACCAAGGCACCTAAGCATCCATTATCCCCAAATCTCAGGGCCCATCAGGTGCCTGGGAAATCCATTATCCCAGACCTGGGAACTTTGTCCCCAAGGATAATCTTCTCAAATGCCCATTATCTACCAGTTGTGCCCAAATTCCGTTCCTAGACATTCCCAGGCAGGTGGACACACCAGGCAATGGATAAGCTTAACATTCAACCAATGACAATTTAATGCAATGCCCTCCAGACTGCTCAGCCGATCAGTGACCTTTAAATTTCCAGCCAATCCACAGGCAGGCATTGATGAGCCTTCATGTCCACTGAAACCATGGATCCCAAAACTTTGCCATCCTCCGTTCTTCATGTTTCTAAATGTGTGTAACTTTCCTATAAAATATCCCATTTGGGCTTGAAGGATATGCTATATTTGGGATTGACTACAGAGTTTATTCTGGCCAGAGCGGAATAAACTGATTTCTGTCCTGCCTTTGACTCCTGTTGTGTGTATCTCATTGGGCTGATTTGGAGCTGCCACAAACCAGGAAGAACCTGAGATTTTGGACAACACATTCTAGGCATCTTGGTTTCTCTAGGCATTTTCTGATTCCTCTAGCATGATTATGGTATTCAGAGTTTCTTCATTTCAATAGGGTTTGCTATTATTCATGGTTTCACATATCCACACTGAAGTCTGGGAACACATCCCTTGCGAATACAGGGTTGTACTGTATCCTATTTAATTGTGGAGATATTCAGGTAAGTTGAGAGGGCACGAGAGTGTCAAATGTTGGAAGTGATTATTTGATTGGTCTGGAGATTGAATGTGCCAAGTCAAAATATAGTGTGTTAGATAGTTGGACAAGCATTCAGATCAGCAAAGATAGAGTAGATCAGGGTTAGAAGCAAGTTTAGTCCCATTTTAGTCAATGTATTTTTAATCAGAACAGAAAGTGTAGATTGAGAATTAGAGCCCTGTTAGACAGCAAGGAAGACAATCTGATATGTGATTGATATGGATTGTCATAAAATAAAATTTAGTGTATTCTGGGATGCCAAATCTGACAAACACAATAAAAAAAGTCAGGCCACACACAATTCTTCCTCAAATATTATTATAATTTCAGTACCAATTTCATTCAAACCCAGCTTACACCATAAAAGCATCAAAGCAAATTGTGAAAATGCTGTGGGCGATGGAACAAATCTGAGGTCATTTGTGCATTTAGAATGCCAAATTATTATAAATTCATTCTAAAATGTTGTTCCGATCCTCAGTTTTCAGGTCAGTGAATTATATGCTTTAATACAAAAATTATCTTGAATGATATGTTGGTTTCTTGTTTAATACAGCATGACTCTGTATTAAAGGGGCATGAAGGATATGTCCCAAGAGCCCCCACTCTAGATACCTAAAGGATAATTACAAACTCTATATTTTGACTATACCTTGGCTAGAAACATACCATAGAATCACACTGGAGGACATAGAGAGGTCCACGAACACTTCCAAGAGGAGATACTTTTGTAGTGTGGCAAGTGAAATCATGGATATTGAATACATGGATAAAGGGTTTGCACTGTACACAGGTGTTGTATGGAACCTTTTGTTGTTGCCACAAGCCTTCAAGTCATTCCTGATATATATAGAACCTCTCATAAAACTAGGACCATCCCTAAATAAAAAATCTTTTTTGGAAATAACTGCACCATAACCTTATTGAAAAGGTAAAAATGATGTCACATCCATTTGGCAAAACATGAATCTCCATGAATGCATAGAGACCACCTTTTGAAAACTACTAGCCAAGAAAAGCATGATCTTGTTAGAAATCAACTCTTTGAACAAGTGATATTCATAAGCATTAATGTAACAACACACAGTTAACTCAGCGGTTACACTGAAGAACAATGTCTTTGAACTGCCAAGGTTAAAGACATGCCACTACAAAAATACATTTGCAAACAGTTAGTGGAGGCTTGGAAGGTTGCTATTTCCAACGATCTTTAGATTCAGCCAAATACAGTTAGCCCTCCATATACACAGATTCTATAGCCATGGATTCAACCATCTATGACTCCAAGATATATATTTTTTAAATCCAAAAAACAAATCATGATTTTGCCATTTTATATAAGGGATACCATTTCACAGGTATCTTTTAAATATGGGATAGGAAACCTGTTGAGCTTGCTTTTTGGAATGTGTTTTTATGTTTACACTGATAAGCATTTCACATACTGTTCATGACTTCACTATGCTGTGCTTTACCTTATCTGCAAAATACCTGTTCATGGGTGAGAGATCGTGAGGCACACATTGCTGTCTCCACCTCTGCGGCACTTTTGAACCAATCAGTTAGGAAGTAGTTAAGATTTTATATGATAGAAAACCTTATGTTGGCCCACAACGTGGAGCCTACCATTTCCCCCTTGCCATCAATGCACTCAACAGTGTTACTGTTTAAAATAAAACTTCCACACTACTGTGTTTGGGGCCAGTTTCTCTTTTCATACCAAGTACAAAGTCCGATGAGAATTGTACGTCTTTCTTAAGTGGTTGCAAGCTGCCTTGAACCTTGTGCTGGGAGAAAGATGATACTCGTATATGAATAGAAGAATCGTATATCAAGTCCTTTATGGGAGATGATGGCAAGGTACAAATAAACTTATTATTATTATTGTTATTGTTATTGTTATTATTATTATTAAAATTACATATGAGAGATAGAGAGGGAGAGATGGGATAGAGGATAGATCATAGTAAAATGGCAGAACAATAGATAGATAGATAGATAGATAGATACATACATACATACATACATACATACATACATAGATGCAGTCTTTTGCAATTTCCTCTTCTCTGCCCAGTCCTTCAGTATTTCATGGTTAATAAACATGCACAGTCCTTTACATGTTTACATGTTTCATTGTTGTTCATTCGTTCAGTCGTCTCATACAATCATTATACTGTTTTATACTGTTTTATTGTTATATTGTTATTTAAATTGTATATTTATGTTTTGGTTGTGGGCACCATGGGGTGCTGGTTTGTTAGCCACCCTGAGTCCCTCTGCGGAGGTCGAGATAGAACGGGGTACAAATGTCCGAAACAAATAAATAAATCATAGAGTTGGAAAAGACCTTGTGGGCCATCCAGTCCAACTCCCTGCCAAGAAGCAGGAAAATCGCATTCAAAGCACCCCCAACAGATGGCCATCCAGCCTCTGCGTAAAAGCCTCCAAAGAAGGATCCTCCACGACACTCCCAGGCAGAGAGTTCCATTGCTGAACAGCTCTCGCAAGTTCTTCCTCATGTTCAGGTGGAATCCCCTTTCCTCCACGACATTTGAAGCCATTGTTCTGTGTCCTAGTCTCCAGGGCAGCAGAAAACAAGCTTGCTCTCTCCTCTCTTTGACTTGCTCTCACATTTTTATACATGGCCCTCATCAATCTCCTCTCAGCAGGCTAAACATTTTCTGTTCTTGATCCTTTTTGTCTGTTCTTGATCCTTTTTGTCACCCTCCTCTGGACACATTCCAGCTTGTCAACATCTCCCTTCAATTGCGGTGCCCAGAATTGGACACACTGCGATTTCAAGTGTGGTCTGAACAAGACATTTTTTTCTGCGTAGGTGGAGTATCTTGCATTTATCGCTGTTGAACTTCATTCTGTTAGTTTTGGCCCATCTTTCTAGTCTGTTAAGATAGGATTGAATTCTGCTCCTATCTTCTGGGATATTGGCTATCCCTCCCAATTTGGAGTTTTCTGCAACCCTGACGATCCTGCCTTCTAACCCTTTATCATAAAGATGTTGAACAGAACCAAGCACAGGATGAAACCCTGCGGCACTCCAAAATTTCTTCCTTTATGTTTCCTCTCCCCCTTCCCTTAAAGATTTGCTTGTACCTTCAGAAAACCTTGTGGTTCCTCGAAGACTGCTGGTGCCTCCTTCTTGTCTATGGACTGCACTTATTTGACTATAGGACAAGGTTTAAATTTGGAACCTTGCACCAAATTTTATACACAGATATGTTGGTATCACCCTCTGAAGGTGTTGCTTGGTGCAGTTTGCACCCCTCCGCACCATAGTGATGCCACTGAATATGTATGTTGATAAATGATCATTCCTATTCTGTCTAGTAAAGGACAAAAGCAAACATTCATGAAGGTCAGTTAGAATGAGAAATGAGTTAAATCATCTCCTGGTCTCCATGCTCTGCAGTTTCATGATATAACAAAGCAGACAACCACTAGAGCCTTCTCATTTAGAGCACTTCAGATCAACAGAGTTTCTTGTCCTCTGGGTGGTGTAAACACATGGCTCATTGCTGAAGGTTAGGGTAGGCTAAACCTCGAAAGCAAGTTAAACAGTTAAGATTTCTCAGAAGTAACACAGCAGCATTGCTGAAATGGACAGCTAATAAAAACTCCTGATCCAACAAAGATAATTTCTACACTTAGACTCCTTTTTTTAGCGAGAGCTTCTTAGCAAGTTTTACAGAAGCTCTGGAAAGCTTTTTGATATAAGAGAAATGGGATTGTGTGACATGACAACACAAGTTGTGTTGCAAGATGATGCAGCTGCTTACAGTCTCCTTGTGGAGAGAAAACATGTGGTATAAATAAACATAATAATAATAATAATAATAAGGTGACAGCAAAATTGCTGAGAAGCAACTGGAAAATGTATTGTCAAAGGCTTTCATGGCTGGAATCGTTGGGTTGTTGTAGGTTATTCGTGCTATATGGCCAGGTTCTAGAAGCATTCTCTCCTGACATTTTGCCTGCATCTATGGCAAGCATCTTCAGAGGTTGTGAGGTCACAACCTCTGAGGATGCTTGCCATAGATGCAGGCAAAACATCAGGAGGGAATGCTTTTAGAACATGGCCATATAGCCCGAAAAACCTACAACAACCCAGAAACTGGAAAAGCTTACATGATACGAAGATTTAAAGATTGAACTGAAAAGAGTCTGGCACAAGCCAGTAAAGGTGGTCCCAGTGGTAATTGGCACACTGGGTGCAGTGCCTAATGACCTAGGCCTGCACTTAAAAACAACGCTGACAAAATTACCATCTATCTGCTGCAAAAGACCACCATCCTCGGATCTTGGAATCGTGTCGGTGCCCAATGTAAGGCATTGAATTTTGCCAGCTATGTGTAAACTGCTTTGAAGAGAAGCAGAGAGAGAGAGTTTGGAGTGTGCTCTTGCTTCATGAACTGCTGAAGGAATTTATCTAAGTGGACAAAGATAGGCCATTTTAAATCTTTCATAAAAGGACATTATGTGAGTTGATACAACTGATAGCATTGCACATATGAACTGCGAAGAGTAAACTACTTGTTAATTATTGTTAATCTACGTGGCATATTTTCTTTCTCTGGCAAGGCAGTGTGTGGGCTGATCAAACGTGAGCTACATGTGGTTTATTTTACGTTATGCCACAGAAATCACAAAAAGACCACACAAAGTATAAATGGCTCCTAAGGTAATCTCATACACTCCCCTTTCCAAAGCCATTCAGACTTTTTTATTTTTTATTTTTAAAAAACATATTTGAGCCCTGGGTGTCCAGGGAAAGTGCAGGGAACAAAGCCTTCTAGGATCAATGTATACTTAGACCAGGACCAATGGAATCCACCCATTCCAAATTGCACCTCATCTTATAAAAGTTTAAACATACCCTATGGAAGAGTTGTAATGGTGTATTTCCATTTTATCTTGTAGGTAAGCATTGGAGCCAGCACTACTATCCTCCTCACATGGATAATAAGTTCACTGCTGCCTGGTTTGAACAGGTTTCGGCTTTGGAAACCCAAGCTTGTAATCTGAGGCAGTATGTATGTTGTCAGTTTAGGACAAGGGGGATTTGCAGCCTTGGATCCTCTTCCAAGGCAACATTCATTTGCTAATTACCTCAACCAGACAATGAGTTGTAGGCCGATCAGCAAGTCACCTTTGGCCCGCAAGGGCCAGACTGTCCTTAACCCCTTGAACTCCCATTTTCCTGAAATAAAACACGTCACTGTGAACTCAGCCACGCTTTGCCTCTCGTATGACCAGTGCATGCAGGAATCTTGTTATTACTAATTCATAAACACACCAGTTTCTAGGTGCCTCTAATTATGGCAGCAATTTCTCAAGGGAGCAAGTTTGTCCTTTGAGTGCGAGTGAAAAGCTGCCATCAGGATTGCGGACCATCTCTAGGAACCCAAATACTTTTGTCTGTCTCCTTTACATCCATCCAATGTCTGTAGATGAGTCTAATGCATTGCTTTTCCCCACTTTGTAGGGACAGTTTCCACCTCTGAAGTCGTATGCTTGCCTCTGCACAAACCATCATGTGTTCACTCTCAAATCTTTCTCAAAATGACCGCTTGGAGCAAAGCATGGGGAGGAAACATCATGCAGTGGATCCTATTACCTGAAGGAGACAGTGCAACTACTTTGAGGAAAAATACTTTTTTGGATTTAGAGATTGTACTCTGTTTAGGGCCATATTGCTTGAAAGAGCAGTGTTGGCTACTGTAGGCAATTTTTCAATAATATCAGTTACTGTGATCCGTTTAATTATATTCTGAGGGTGGAATTACAGTCAGTCCTCCATATTTACAAATTCTGTATCCATGTATTCAATTATCCATGGCTTGAAAATATTCAAAAAGTTCCAAAAAGTCAACCTTGATTTTGATGTTTTATATAAGAGATGGCATTTTACTACACCATTGTACATTATGGGACTTGAGCATCCACATATTTTAGTATCCATGGGTTGGGATTCCTAAAACCAAATCTAGGGCCCACTACTCACACTGCCAGATGACTTGCTGTGGGAGCAGCAGGAGGAGAGCATGGATGTAGGTACAAATTAAGGAGCAAAATATGGGTATGACCCCCCCTCCCTCATAAGAATTTTGCCACTTTGGAATGGATAAAGTTTACCTTTAGACCCCACTTTTCTAGTTTTGCAGTAAGTTAAAACTTCATGCATGGAGTTTGGGCATCCAAAGAATGAGTAAACTAAGTTGCAAACATATCAAATATGGGGTCAATGGGTTGCTGTGAGTTTTCCGGGCGGTATGGCCATGTTCCAGAAGCATTGTCTCCCRCCTCTGGAACATGGCCATAYAGCCYGGAAAACTCACAGCAACCCAGTGATTCCAGCCATGAAAGCCTTTGATAACACATATGGGGTCGATGATTTTAAATGCCTCACTCTCTGCAGTGCTAGAAATTTGGGGACTGAGTGGGGGCTGATTTATTTAGGGGAGGYAATGCCCTCATCCCCACCCTGCTTTAGCACACTCCTAATGGGGCTATGGAAAAGTGGKGATGCATTTTGATTWATTGCTAATTCTTACCATTATTAACACAGATTAGGATGATCCCTCTGTAATGGAAGGGAAAATTTGTATATTTACTCACCGGGAACGTGTGTCTGCTTTTTCCAGRTTAGATCATGGGTTCTATCATAATTGTGTTTACTCCCTATCAGCTCTACCAGGAAAGCCAGTGGGCTGTTTGARCATGGGATTATRTCTCTTTGGACTAGGGTTTGAATCTCTCCTTAGCTATATAAATCCACTGGGTGACTTTGGTCAAATCACACTCTCCCAGCCTCAGAGGAAATACAAACTAGCTCTGAAAAATCTTGCAAAAAACCCCATGATCAGTTCGTTTTAGGGTAACAATGTATCAGAAACTATTTGGAGGCACCCAACAATAACAATTCTATCACTTTCGCATCCAAATAGAGGCATGAAAAGCAGATTATGAAAAATGAATTGGCAAATCTGATTGTTGTCATCCTAATGTTGGCTCATATTTACTGCACCAGTCTTGAGCCTCCTTGTAGGCTCCTTATAATTTTTTACATGAATTGCTGTAGACATGTGTTAAATGGTCTTTTCCAACTAGTTGCTCATCGCAGGCATCTCTCAGGACTGGATTCCAAAAAGCTTGAAATATTTGCAGCATGAATCCATTGCAAAGAACAAACAGTGGCAGGAAATGACTGCACTCATGCAACAAGTCTTTCTCCACGGGATTTGTTTATTCATCTGGCAAAAGTCTTCTGAAACTCAACGTTATATTTTATGTGAAAAGGCAAATCAAATCTTGATAGCATCACATGCTAGTTTGCAAATGAAATAAGATACCATACTGGTCTTCATTTTGGAATACAGAGAGCAAGGGGAAAATTACTCTGGGACATTTTGAATTCCATTCTGCACATCAGTTTAAAACTCTTAAATGAATCTTGTTGTAGAACCTATTCATTGGCATCTTTTCTTGGTCTTCATAAAACTTGTTCAAACACAATGCCCCATGCATTAAACCAGGATAGTTGAAGTGGACTCATTTTATGGCATAGATGCATCCCAAGGTTTTCTTTTCCATGGCTGGAAACACATTTGTTTTAAAGAAGGAATTCTAAGCATGCAGCAACTGTAATGGCTAAATTACAAAGAATGTATTTTTTGCCACTGTGCATTACATTCGGTAGAAAATACTTTTTCTGGTTTTAGGGTTTTGAAAATTGAGGTGCGCATTAGGTAAACGTAAAGGTTTTCCCTTGACATTAAGTCTATTCGTGTCCAACTCTGGAGGGTGATGCTTATCTTCATTTCTAAGCCGAAGAGCCGATGTTGTTAGCAGATGCCTCCAAGTTCATGTGGCCAGCAGAAGTGGTACCTATTGATCTACTCACATTTGCATGTTTTTGAACTGTTAGGTTGGCAGGAGCTGGGCCTAACAGCAGAAGCTCACCCTGCTCCCTGGATTTGAACTGCCAACCTTTCAGTCAGCAAGTTCAGCAGCTCAGTGGTTTAGCCTGCTGCACCACCGGGGCTCTGAGTTGTGCATTAGATTTTAGTAAATACAGAAAGTAGATAAATAGATAGGCAGGCAGGCAGGCTGGAGAACTTGGGAATCCTTAATAACTGCTACGTAAATACCCAAGACATTTGACCTTTGTTCCTGAAAATCTCAAGGGATTGAAATTATCTAATATTTAGTGAGCAGTTGTTGTTGTTGTTGTTGTTGTTGTTGTTGTGTGCCTTGAAGTTGTTTCTGACTTATGGTGATCCTAAGACAAGCCTATCACAGGGTTTTCTTAGCAAAAATTGTTTGGAGGAGAGTTGCATTTGTCTTCCTCCAAAGCTAAGAGACCATAACCAGTGGTGTTCCATGGCCAAGCAGGAATTTGAACCCTGGTCTCTAGAATCTTCTCTGCCAAGGAATGATGGTTCCTCACCAAGCTACAAACCCTAGGACTGCATAGCATTGAGCCATGGCCATTGAATTAGAGATGATGTTCCTCAAATAGGAGCTCCAAGTGCTCCCTGAAGCAGCTTCCATTTTTGCTTTCACTCAGCATTAAGATTACGATATTACGTGAATCTAATATGCATCCTAATTTTGGCGAGGTAATTTAGCCAAAGGAGGTGAACACAAGATACAAGTAAAGAGGGTACCTACCTAGCTACCACAAGTCACTAACAACTTAAAAGCACACTTTATTGTTCCACTAATAAAGTAAATTTGTTCTTACTCATTGTGCAGTGTTCACAAATACACTGAATCTTTTGCAGAAAAAGGTGTTTTCTACAAAAAAAAATGCTTTTTTTTGCATAGGAACCAGTGAATTTTGCACAAAATATACTTTCTGTTGCTTTTTGTATTGAGACACATTTTCTGTCCCCCAATTCATTTTTTTTTGCACAAGAAATACCACATGTATTTTTGCACAAGTATGTTTTCCCAAATGAGGCTCTAATTAACTAAACAGTGTTACAAAGCTGTTCCCATTCTTCTGGAGTGGGGAGAATATTTTGAAATTATTCACACTTATGCAAGAGTGACATCAGTGGAGAGTTGCATTCTCTTCATTGTGGCCTTGGTGAATACTACCACTTCCATCACACAGGTGCGTTTTCAGCAGACTGTATCCTCCACTTCAAAACTATTACAAAGAGGGTATGACTTCCATGTGTTATTTATTGGTCTCTAAGGGTTTTCATAGACTGAATTGTCTGTAAAGTGCTCTTATGGAGGAACTCACAATTGAAACAAGTGCATAGTTGCCCCCAAACAGCAGCCTTGTTGTTATAGGACCCCGTGGAAGATTTATAGTTCAACAAGGGTTCAGAATATGTTTTTTTTCCTTTTTAAAAATAACTTTTTCAGACTTGCGAAAATTCAAAGCATCAGAAGACTGAGACCAAACCAGCAGCAGCTATAAACCCCTAAACTCCATCGTATCTAACCATTCAATAAACTGTATCGACTTCATGATTTTGTTTAACTTGTATCTTTTAACTGTACACTGTATCTATTTCCTATATACACTATAAATGAACTGCTTTTTAAAATTATACAGATTGTAGCCAATCTCTGTGACCCTGCTAAGATAAACCCCTAAGAATAGAAAGGTTGGACAAATCCTCCTGGCTGTTTCCCAAGCCAGATAATCATCAGATTCATTGTTTATATGTAAAGATAGATGATCTCCATGCCAGCTAGATTAGCTCAGAAATGCTTGTGTGATTCCCCCAAAACTGAGTGCCTGTTATCCCCACTGAAACAGAGACTTAAAAATATGTACATTCATTAACTCTTTTATTTGACAACCCAGCCCTTGAATGCCCAGGACTAGAACCTTTGTTTCTGAGTCTTGCACCTTTGTTTCCTGAGCTCTATATCGTTTGTCATGGAACTGGACAATTGATCTAATCAAAAGCTTATCAACATATCACTAGCATTGTCTTCTCACAGTTCATGTCCTCCCAGGGGGCATCCCAAGAGCTGATTGGTCCTTTCCCTGACCAATCCCCAGTCATTGCTCTTCCTTCAAGGGAATCTTCTCCTGGAAGCCATGACATCAGTGGAGTCATTTGGTCTGTTGGCTAGGGATGATGTGTGGATCAGTGACATCTGTGGAATCATATTTTCCTTACTTGTTCAGAAGGAGAGTGTCTCCCATCATATCATGTATCTTTTTGGAATCCAATAAATATCCTCTGAAAATATTGGGGCCTCAGTCAAGATAATATCAGTTTTATGGGCTTAATTGAGTATTACAATAGACATAACATAACTTTTGCTCCATATCTCTTTCTCTCTCATTTGCTTAATAGCTGGTTAAATGCAATACATGATGCAACACTATGTTGCATGCTGTCTTCTCCTGGCAGTCAAAACTGGCAAGTCATGAATTGTGCTTAACTTGGCACAATAAGGAGAAAAGGTTAAAGAGAGCTAGGGGAAGTTTGGATCGTCTGCCAAGCCAAGAGTTGGCATTACACGAAGCAGCAGTTAAAGGTATGTCTAGTCAAGCCTTTGGTCCCACTAGTTTCAATGGGAGAGATTTAAGTATGGATTCAAAGCACACATTATATTAACTGACATATTTTGCTCTGTACAGTTGAGGTTCTGTATCTAAGGTTTCAATCAGCCACAGCCTGAAAATATATATATATATATAATATCTTAATTTTGTGTGTGTGCACACTGAACACTATGTTGATGTGTAGGCATACCTTGCTGTAGCATCCCACCATTGTGAGGGGGGGAAACTGCTTGCTGGAATTTGATCAACCATGGATTTTTGTAACTACAGGGGTGTCTTGGAATATTGAGGGCCCATTTTATCCATTATTTAAATATCTCCCACCAATGCTTATAACCAATGTTCCTACCAATGCTCGTGGCTTTGGTAATTGTGTGCTCAGAACAGAATTCCAACCTCCAAAATAATGTAAAAGTAAGTTGTGAATGAGAAAGTTTGGCTTAAAGGTAAAGGTAAAGGTTTTCCCCTGACATTAAGTCCAGTTGTGTCCAGCTCTGGGGGTTGGTGCTCATCTCCATTTCAACGGCAAAGAGCCAGCATTGTCCATAGACACCTCCAAGGTCTTGTGGCCAGCATGACTTCATGGAGCGCTGTTACCTTCCTGCCAGAGCGGTACCTATTGATCTACTAATTATGATGGCTTATGCCATCATAATTCACCAGCAGAAGGCCACCCAAATGTTTTATTCACCAATCGAAATTTTCAGAATAGTTATTTTTAGATCTACTGCAAACCTTTCTGTTGGTTATCTTATTGTATTAGTGCACCATGATGTAAGCTTAGAGACAGAAGTCTTGCGTTGATTATTGTCATTAACAGAACAGGCATTATCATTGATATCATAATTAGCATCATCTTTATTCACACCCCACTATTCCCTCCAAAATGAGACCCAGTAGGGGCCATAAATGTGTACAGCATTACAAGCCAGGCTTCTGAAACCTAAAACACACCAAGCTTTAATTCAAATCTTTCAACCAATTATGGTGACTAGAGATGTAATAAAGAATACAGGTTGAGTACACCTTATCTGAAATACGTGGGATCAGAAGTGTTTTGGAATATCTGTTTTTGCCTATAGGCTGTTGGGGGTGCTTTGATTATGCACCCCAGGGCAGGGGATTGGACTGGATGGTCTGTTCCAGCTCTATGATTCTATGAATGGAATATCCTAGAGATGGGACCCAAGTCTCAACATGAAAATTTGGAGTACAACATTTTTCACAATTTTGTGCATGAAACAAAGTTTGGGCACATTAGAAAGCAAAAGTATCACTATTTCATACACCTATGTGGACATTTTTGGATTTTAGAGTATAGTAAAGGTAAAGGTTTCCCCTGACATTAAGTCCAGGCGTGTGCTGTCAAAGATCTGGGGATTGGTGCTCATTTCCATTTCTAAGCTGAAGAGCCGGCATTGTCCGTAGACACCTCCAAGGTCATGTGGCCAGCATGACTATATGAAGTGCCATTACCTTCCTGCTGGAGCGGTACTTATTGATCTACTCACATTTGCATGTTTTTGAACTGCTAGCTTGGCAGAAGCGGGGTCTGACAGCGGGAGCTCACCCTGCTCCCCGGATGATCTTTCAGTCAGCAACTTCAGCAGCTCAGTGCTTTAACGCACTGCACCACCAGGGGCTCCTGTTTCATGTTGTTGCATTTTATTCTATGTATTATATATTTTATGCATGGCATCTTTGTGTGCTATTTTGTAAGCTGCCCTAAGTCCTTATGGGAGATAGTGGTGGGGAATAAATAAAGTTGTATTATTATTATTATTATTATTATTATTATTATTATTATTATTATTATTGGGAGCTCTCCCCGCTCTCCGGAATTGAACCACCAACTTTTCAGTCAGCAAGTTCAGCAGCTCAGCGGTAGAGTATATCAGATGGAAATTCCAGATAAGAGATGTTCAACCTGTACTTGCAAATATTATTATCTTTGATAGAAGAGGTTATCTCAACATACCAACATATTAAGGTTAGAAAATGATCAAGAGCTATAGGATTCTTCACATTCCAGATACTTTTTGTGAAAAATTCATTTGTGCACAATGCATTTTGATCAAAATACTTGTTTGTGTGTACAGAAAACAATGAGGTTTTTTTGTGGAGAAGATACCATTTTGTGTACAAAAATCAGTGCTTTTTTCTTACAGGTGAATTTTTGCAACAAAAAAAAGTCATGGAATGCAGAAATCATCAACCAATGTCTTTTAAAAAACCTAATAATCTCATCATCCATTAGGTAGAAAACTTAGCAAGCATGTGCATCCCTTGATTTGTCAGGTTGCAGATAATGTCCCCACACTCACCACCGAATAACTGCAACTAATGTCAGACAGCAAAAATTGAAGAGAAAAGAGAATCCCTTTGAGACTGCCATTCTATTTCTGTATTGTTGAAGGCTTTCATGGCTGGAATCACTGCGTTGTTGTATGACCATGTTCTAGAAGCATTCTCTCCTGACGTTTTGTCTGTATCTGTGGCAAGCATCCTCGGAGGTTGTGAGGTTTGTTGGAAACTAGGAAAATTGGGTTTATATATCTGTGGAAGGTCCAGGGTGGGAGAAAGAACTCTTGTCTGTTGGAGGTAAGTGTGAAACGTTATGAAACATTTTCCTAGTTTCCAACAAACCTCACAACCTCTGAGGATGCCTGCCACAGATGCAGGCAAAACATCAGGAGAGAATGCTTCTAGAACATGGCCATACAACCCAAAAAACCTACAAAAACCCATTCCATTTCTGGTTGTTTATGTTCAGAGTTACATTGTAAAAGTTGGATGCAGACACCACTGCAAATTGCAGCAACCCCAGCAGCTAGATAAAAAGAAAGAAATGCATTTTCCTTGTGGCAATTCCTCTTGAAGTCTGTGTGCCAGGAAAATGGAATATCCCTGAAATTGAAGCTTCATTTAACAAAGACTTTTGAATTCTGAGTAACAAATAAATTGTATCTATACAGTCAGGTCTCCACAATCACTTGGTATAGGAGTGCAGGACCCCAATGAAAGTGGAAGAACAGCAAATTAAAACAATACTATTTTTTTAAACCTGAGAGAACACCTGTCTAGACATTTTATGAAGTCCGCAAGGCTTTCAGTGCCAAGGCAACATTTATATAGTCTTACAATTACAAACGGCCCTTTGAATGCAACCATACTGAAGGATCTATCGTTGTACTGAAGGATGTAGAAATTCCTAGAGATAACGTTATAATCAAATTCATGAATAATCAAATTTGCCAAAGTCAGACCCACAAATGTGGAGGGTTGACTGCATATTTATTGCACTTTAAACTAATTGCTTATCTCTCAGGTATTTTATTGGAACTATGTCCATAGAATGCACATCTGTGATGTTAAAATTATCATCACAGCTCCCTGGGAATAACTGTAAATGGGATGGCAGGGCTGCTGGCTTCAAGATCCAGCGCAGTTAGGAAGCACTCAACAGCGGCTTCATTCTTTCCCTGAGCATGAAGGACTTCTCCAAGGCTGTTCCATGCTTGGTGGCTGGTGCTCTGGACCTGGACCGCATCCTGCAAAACCTTCTGAGCCAAGTCTTTCCGCCCAAGTCTGTTCAAGACCAGCCCCTGCCAAGGAGAAGGAAACCACTGTTAGCATACAATAAAAGTAAGTCATTCAGTAATAGAAACAGTCAGGGATTAATGACTCAGCAGAAGACCCTGAGAATTTAAGTCCAAAAAAGTAATTTTTCTGGATCCTTCTCCTGAATCAAGAGTACTGCTCTATGTATCTCAGTAAGGCTTATATTGACTAGATCTTTGGAGCTTCAGAGATTGACTTTCCTAGTCCTACTATGTCAAGGGCTGGACCCGAGGCCTACTGCTCCCAAACCATGCAATCTACTACTGTTGCCCTACCACAGAGGCAACGTACGATAGAATCATAGAATTGGAAGAGACATCATGGGCCACCCAGTCCAACTCCCTGCCAAGGAGCAGGAAAATCACCTTCAAAGCACCCCCAACAGATGGCCATTCAGCCTCTGCTCAAAAGCCTCCAAAGAAGGAGACTTCACCACACTCAGGGGCCGAGAGTTCCACTGCCGAACAGCTCTCACAGTCAGGAAATTTTTTCTAATGTTCAGATGGAATCTTCTTTCTTGTAGTTTGACCCCATTGTTCTACATCCTAGTCTCCAGGGCAGCAGAAAACAAGCTTGCTCCCTCCTCCCATGACTTCCTCTGACATATTTATACATGGCTATCATGTCTCCTCTCAGCCTTCTCTTCTTCAGGCTAAACATGCCCAGCTCTTTAAGCCGCTCCTCATAGGGCTTGTTCCCCAGACCCTTGATCATTTTAGTCGCCCTCCTCTGGACACATTCCAGCTTATCAACATCTTCCTTCAATTGTGGTGCCCAGAACTGGACACAGTATTCCAGATGTAGTCTAACCAAGGCAGAATAGAGGAGCAGCATGACTTCCCTGGATCTAGACACTATACTCCTATTGATGATGGCAGAGGCATGTTCAGTACATGTTATTTGAACTGTGTGTGGGGGGAGACTTTGGTTTTCCTTAATGAACCCCAGTTCATGCTTTCATCCCAACTCTCCCTGGATACTCAACAATGCAGCACAAACCTAAGGTCATGGATGGAATATCTACAAAGGGAGAATGAAATAACACTCAGTTGACTCTTTACATTCACCACGTTCTGGTATCATAGAGGTGTGTTTTAGAAACCTGCAGGTGGAACTGCACAACCTCTCTTCCCTGCCTGTAAACACATGCTTTGTATGATGCCCACCTCCAACAGATTATGCTTTTAAAAAGCATGTATGTATTACGTGCTTTTTAAAATGATGCATTTTCTCTTCCTTTTTTGGCAATGCATGCATCCACCATCAGCTCCACTGTGTCTCCCAGACTCAAATCTTGCAAGATCGACTGCTGAGTTAAGAATGACTTGTTGGAGAGTCTGTGTTTCTTTGGCTCTTAAGCCCAGCAGTCAAGGAGAGAATTCTAACTCCACCAGTGTGTTTAAAGCCTCACTAACAGATATTAACTAAGGGTAAAAGCCGTGATGTGAAGTGCTGCGCATAGGCAGACAAACTGCCCACCGGTCCACCCACGGCAAGCAAATGGTAATCAAATGTAACCAAAGCTGGTTGGAAATAATAGGAGTGGAGTCCAACTCATCTGAAAGACAATGCACCGAGGAAAACTGGCCTATTCAGTGAGGAGGGATGATCTAAAGGGAGAGAGACAGCTCAACAAAATGCCAACTACCTCGTGCATCTCTGAAATGGGTCAACGAATTACAGCCTCAGGAAACCTTTTCTTTTTGTGTTAAAAAACGCAGTTGTATATTTTTGACTCCCTGAAGTTGGCATGACATACAGCAGCGAGCACAGTGCTTCTCCAGAGAATCCACCCCTTGAGAGCTGCAGTGCTCTGGCAGATTTTTATACATCCCCACGGAGTCTAGCAAGTGGTAAACAATGCCTTCACGCTGTTGCCATGTAAAGTCCAGCTGGGATCGGCCCACAATGCAAAATGGAAACTGGGGGTGGTGCGTGGAAGGGGATGGGTGTAGGGAGAAGAGGGAAAGTTGGGTATTCATATATTTTGCTGCAAAAGGTCAATTTGCATTTTAGCTGGGCACTACTCTCTCTCTTTCTCTCTCTCTCTTTTGGTAGGTTGCCTTATGAAAATCTGGATGCTCAGTTTCCATAGAAACTCCCCTTGTTGAGGTGCATGAATAACTTCATAAAATCAGCTAGAGATCTAGAGAAGATTACCAATTAGTATACTTTCTTTCTTTTTTAAAAAAAGAAAGAGATAATTAACAGCATTGCCTGCCTGTTATTCAAGGCAAATATGGAACTGATTTTCTGCCTTGTTGTTATTAATGAGCTCTATTTATTTTCCTTTCATTAATGTGAAGCCACTGGAAAGCACTCAGGATTTCGTAAGAACACAGGCAGCTGCCCAACAGCAAGTCAGCCCACTGGCTCATCTTGCCCAGTATTGTCAAGGGGCTCTCCAGTCATTTCAGGCAGGACTCTTTCCCAGCTCTAACTGGAGATACTGGAGCCCCCGGTGGCACAGTGAGTTAAACCCCTGTGCCGGCAGGACTGAAGACTGACAGGTCGCAGGTTCGAATCTGGGGAGAGGCGGATGAGCTCCCTCTATCAGCTCCAGCTCCTCATGCGGGGACATGAGAGAAGCCTCCCACAAGGATGATAAAAACATCAAATCGTTCAGGCGTCCCCTGGGCAACATCCTTGCAGACAGCCAATTCTCTCACACTAGAAGCGACTTGCTCCTGACACAACCAAACTGGAGATACTAGGAAATGAATCTAGGAGAAGTACAGCCTGTAGAAAGCAGAGAGCACATTGCCCCCATGGCTGTTTTTGCGTTCTCCAGGAGCCGCCTGGAAAAATGTGTGCATGTGTGTGGTTGCTCCCAAATCTCCAATGGAGCTATGAGGGTATTTTCCTCCCGTTTTAGTCCAGAAGAAGTCCCCAGTGGTGCAATGGGTTAAAACACTAAGCTGCTGAACTTGCTGGCCGAAAGGTCAGTGGTTTGAATCTGGGGACCGGAGTGAGCTCCTGCTGTTAGCCCTCGCTTCTGCCAACCTAGGCAGTTCAAAAACATGCACATGTGAGGAGATCAATAGGTCCTGCATTTGTGGGAAGGTAACGGTGCTCCATACATTCATGCCGGCCATATGACATTGGAGGTGTCTATGGTCAATGCTGGCTCTTCAGCTTAGAAATGGAGATGAGCACCACCTCTCAGAGTCAGTCACGACTAGACTTAATGTCAAGGGGGAAACCTTTACCTTTACCTTTTAGACCAGGAGAGGTCTTAAAAGCAAGACAAGATGCCCCAATCAACTCCAGTTGTAAATAAAGGACTCTCCTGAGCCAACAAACCTGTCAAACATGCCCCCTTCCCTCTTTATAGAGCATTTAGGGGTGCTTTTTTTTGCTTTTGTTGTTGTTGTTGTTGTTACATGGAATGGGTCCAACAGATTATGAACCTCCAAGGTCTCCTGTGAAACTAATATGATTCCTTAGCCTTCAACAACTTGTCCATTTTTGACCCATTGGATGCAAAGCACAGGGCTTGATCATTGAGCTACAACCCTTTCCAAGTTATTAAGAACTATTTGCATCCATTGATGGCCCAAACTGGGAAAAACAGTACACGTTGTATCTGAGCAAAGGTCCAACTGGCACATCATACTGTTTCCTATAGTGAATGAGTTGATGCTTCCACTGCTGTCCATAAAGGCACTTCTTTCATTTAGTTATCCTTGAAGATAAGATATCCATTCTTCCTTTCTTTAGAGTGGACTCAAGGCAGCTCACACCATCTTAAAAATGCATAGAACATAAAACAGCGAGAAGCAGCCAGATTGCTCACCGGAACGGCGTACAGGGAGCATACCACCCCCCTGCTGCATCAGCTCCACTGGCTGCCGATCCAATTCCGAGCACAATTCAAAGTGCTGGTTTTGACCTACAAAACCCTATATGGTTCCGGCCCAGTGTATCTGTCCGAACGGATCTCCCTCTACGTCCCATCTCGGAGTTTAAGATCTTCTGGGGAGGCCCTGCTCTCGACCCGCCACTCTCACAAGTGAGGTTGACGGGGACGAGGAGCAGGGCCTTCTCAGTGGTGGCCCCTCACCTGTGGAACTCACTCCCCGGGGAGATTAGATCGGCGACTTCCCTTCTGGCGTTTAGGAAAAAACTGAAGACCTGGATATGGGACCAAGCCTTTGGACATTCTGGCAGCTAAAGTAAAGATCTAACGATAAACAAGGACAGATGGAATGGAATGGATATATGGACTCTGAACACTGAGCATGAGATTGTTTTGTATATTTTATTATGTATTGATGTTTTAATTTGTTAACTGTTTGAATTGCTTTCTGTATTGCTTGTTAATTGATTCAGGCATCGAATTGTGCCTTCGTCTGTAAGCCGCCCTGAGTCCCCCCTGGGGTGAGAAGGGCGGGGTAGAAGTAATTGAAATAAATAAAAACCGTATCATAGAATTTGGTACGATTCTGATTTGAATTCCCTTACTATTTGTTTCTCTCTGTCATTCTCCTTCCCCTACAGATGCTGAAACCTGAATACTACTACTACTACTACTAATAATAATAATAATCTTTATTTATACCCACCACCATCTCCCCAAAGGGGACTCAGGGTGGCTAACATGAGGCCAAGCCCAAAAATACAATACAGCGAAATAAAATAGAAAGAAACAAAAAATTCCATCAAAATAAGATACATGAAGTAATAAAATAAAATAAACAGTTGCAAAATAACATAATGAAGGGATAGAAGATAAGAAAAAGTAGAACTCAAAAGAAATTGTAGAGTAGAAACCATTTGGGCATCACCTAAGCTTGCCGTAGCTTGCAAGATGTCAGTCATTTAATCTTGCATTCGCTATTTGAAGCAAGGCAGGTCGTGTGACATGCTGGATCTATATCCTTTGAAGGCCTATTATAAAAAATACATGAAACAATAAAACATAAAGCAGTTTGCCTGCCAGAGGACTCAGCAGGTACCTGCCAAGTGCAATGAATCAAGTGGCACACAGCTTAATGTGCGACTTTAGAAGGGCTGGAGCCAAGCCCCAATGGAAAAAGAGGCTTTGCTCTTCAAGGCTGAATATGAGCTTGAAAATCTGCCTGGTTATGTATAAATTGCAGGGGGAGCAAGATGGCAGCCAAGCACTGCTCCATGGGTCATGCAGCAAACAACAGCTCCGTCAACCAGGAGTTGCAGCCTGAAAATCCTGAAAATCTTTTATGATACAAGCTGCAAGGGTGCCAACAGGACTGGCTGAAGGTCCAGCTTGTAATTTTTTATCTTACCCAGAACTAGATATAAAATACTTGGATTGACCTCACCGGTGTTTTATGGTGGATACCATAGTTTCACTGAGATAGTGAAATATGATTAGTGCAGTAGTTCTTAACCTGCGGGCTGAGGACCATCAGTGGGCCGCGAGGATGAAAATCTGGTCCGCAAGCCTCCTTCTTCTTTGTTTTATTTTATTTCCACTCCTTTCACACTGCCTGCCACTCCTTCCCTGTCGCTGACCATGGCATATGTTCTGTAGCAGAAACTAGAGCTGATGTGGTCTATCCAATGCAATTAAAATGTGTCATGGTGTTATTGTTTTTAGAGTTTTATTATTTTGCTTGATGTTTTATTATTTGCTTTATGAGTTTTACTGTTGTATTTGTATGCTGTTGTTTTGTTGGTGGCCTTGACCTTTGTAAGCCGCATCGAGTCCTTCGGGAGATTTTAGCGTGATATAATTAAAGATGATAATAATAATAATAATAATAATAATAATAATAATTTTCTAAATCAGCATCCAAAATAACCAAACTGACTCTAAAGTTTACCAAAAACTGATTTGTAACCCTTTTGGTACTAATGTTGGTGCGTGATCCCTGGTCAAAGTGGTCCCTGGTCAAGTGGTTCCTGA
The DNA here is from genome assembly GCF_025583915.1 of Anolis sagrei ordinatus. Classification (NCBI taxonomy): domain Eukaryota; kingdom Metazoa; phylum Chordata; class Lepidosauria; order Squamata; family Anolidae; genus Anolis; species Anolis sagrei. Next base: position 328,787,179 of record NW_026844366.1, on the reverse strand, counting down.
TCAAAGTGGTCCCTGGTCAAGTAGTCCCTGGTCAAGTGGTCCCTGGTCAGAGTGGTCCCTGGTCAAAAAAAGATTGGGAACTACTGGTTTAGTGGAAGGCAACTCAAATGTTAAAGGTTTAGAAACCAAGCTTAAGGAGCTGGGTATGTTTTGCATGGAGAAAAACACCCTGGGGAGAGACAGAAAAACCATCCTGAACTTTCTAAAGAGATTGCATGTAGAAAATGGAACAAGCTTGTTTTCTCCTTCTCCAAAAACATTAATGTTAACCAGTGGATTCAAATTACGAAAATAGAGATTCCATCTAAACATTACGAAGAACAACAGGGGAAAAAACTGCCTTGGAGGATGGTGGGCTCTCCTCTTTTGGATTTAAACCACGGGTGGAAGGCAATCTTTTGAGGATGCTTTAGTTATATATTCCTGCATCATTAAAGATTGGACTACATGGCCCTTGCAATCCCTTATAACTCTATGACTCTATAAATGGAAGATTAGCCAAACTCAGAATAAGAGATAATTAAATGATAAGTCAGTACGTCTTCTTGTCTTGCTGTTTATATAAGGCACATGTGTCAAATGCAAGGCCTGCCAGCCAAATAATTTTAAGTGGCTTGCGAGGTTTTCAATGCCAGGACAATATAGTTATATTTATACGGTCTTATTATTACAACTGGCCCTTTGAAAGCAACCATAAGGCTGATGTGGCCCTTGGTGAAAATGAATTTGACACCACTGCTCTAAGGCAATCTATTTGACTATCGTGTCACCTCTCCGTCTTCCTCAGCTAAACGTATCTAGCTCCCTAAGTCGTTTCTTATAAACTTGGTTTCCAGACTGCTTGATCTCTTTGGTTTCCCTTCTCTGTACGTATTCTAGCTTGTCAATATCCTCCTTGAACTGCTGTGCTCAGATCTAGAGAAGATATTCCAGATGAGATCTGACCAAAGCTGAATATTGCTTCTCTCAACTGGAACACTATGCTTATGTTGACCACAGCTGATTCATACTGATATAATGTGTTGTGAGAACAGGTTGTAGCTTATCAGCTTTCTCTTCTAAGGTATTAAATGTGCAGTTGTAAGAGAAGGGTGCAACTGAAAAATGATAGTGGAAACAAAACAGCCTTGATCACAAATGCAAAATTAGTTGGAAGGGTGCCCAAGTTAGAGCAGCAAACTACACTCTCCATTCTTGAAGTCATCTTGTTTAGCCCTTAAGTTGGTCAGGTTATTTTGGCAGGTGAGGTGAATGACCTCAGAAGCACCTCTCCTGCTTCCTAACAATAAGTGGAAGGCAAAATAAGGATTCTTTCAATGATATAGCTGAACTACAAGCTGAGGCTAGTTCAAAGCTCTCAGACCAACAACACTCCATGAACCTCTACTTTAAGTAGTACTGGAGGAATCAGAGGATGCCTACAAATAGAAGACTGTCATTTGACAGATCTTCAAATGCAGAACTATCTGTTATAAAGTAGGGCACAAAGAATCACAGAATTGGAAGGAACCTAGTAAAGGTTTCCCCTGACATTAAGTCCAATTGTGTCCGACTCTGTGGTGGTGGTGCTCATCTCTATTTCTAAGCTGAAGAGCCGGCATTGTCCATAGACACCTCCAAGGTCATGTAGCCAGCATGACTGCATGGAGCGCTGTTACCTTCCCGCTGAAGCAGTACCTATTGATCTATTCACTTTTGTATATTAGATTGCTAGGTTGGCAGAAGCTGGGGCTACCAGTGGGAGCTCACCCCGCTCCTTGGATTCAAACTGCTGACCTTTTGGTCAGCAAGTTCAGCAGGAATGAACCTAAGTGGTCTTAAATATAGCCATGCAGGATTTTACATATTCAGGAACCTGTATCATTCCTGAGAGATGCCCATTCAGTTTCTATGTAGAAGAAGTGAAGGAGAGTCCACTACCTTCTGAGGTTGTCTGTTCCACTATCAAATGGCTTGGACACTCAGAAGGTTCCACACAATGTTTAGGTGGAAATCTCTTTATTTGTATCTTGAATCCATTAGTTTGTGCCTGGTCTCTGGAGGAGCAGCAGAGACTTGAACCCATTAGTTTTTGCCTGGTCCCTAGAGTTTCAAAATGTGGACATGAGCCTTGGAATGTGCGCAGCTATGCTGTCCTTAATTCCTAAAATCAGGAATGTGTTCTCTCTCTTTTTCCACTCCCTCCCCACATGTGTGTGTGTGTATGTGGTGTGTGTAATAATATCATTCCCCAATACACCCACATTCTTCCCTGTAATTGGCCCCATGTGCCCAGAAGATCTACACTGGAGAATTCACAGTGGAGGCCGGCGTCTCTTAACTGGGAAACAATGGAAGTGCCGTATATACTTGAGTATAAGCCAAGTTTTTCAGCTCCTTTTTTAGGCTGAAAAAGCCCCCCTCGGCTTATACTTGAGCCAAGGTTATTTATTATTTTATTGTTTGTTGTTGTTAAATTTATTACTTTACTCTATTTATTATTGTTGCATTTATTATTTACTCTATTGTTGTTATTATTACATTAATTATTTTACTCTATTTATTAATATTATTATTACATTTATTGTTTTACTCTATTATTATTACATTTATTATTTTACTTTATTATTGTTATTATTACATTTATTATTTTACTCTATTATTACTGTTATGATTACATTTCCATTATTTTACTCTGTTACTATTATTTTTATTACTTTTATTATTTTAATCTCGTTATTATGAGTAGAAGGATAAATAAGCACATAGACATTGAAGAAGGTTAGAATAATCAGAGTTGGACACTTATCTTAAATTACAGTTTTATGTAAATATTCAAAAACATTTAACCTACTGGTGCCTCAATTAATGTAATTTTATTGATATCTATTTGTATTTGAAATTTACCAATAGCCATAGCATTTCCCACCCTCAGCCTATATCCGAGTCAATACGTTTTCCCAGGTTTTTTTGCAGTAAAATTAGATGCCCTGGCTTATTTTCGGGTCGGCTTATACTCGAGTATATACGGTAATAAGTCTAAAATGGGCTAAATGAACAGAAGAAAGAAATAAGAGGAAGGAAAGAAAAATCTGGAAGAAATAACATTTGTTATCTTCTTATTAGCCCCGTCTTGCCTTCTCAGACACAATTTTCTTGCAAGAAGGACATTTAGGAAAAATGCTGAGATCTTTCGACATGAAACAAAAAAAATCAAAGGAACCTCCTATCGGGAGCACAATGGCTGTGCCCCCACCCCATTCCCTCATTCTTGCTTTCCATCTTTCATTTTGCCAAATGTTAAACAGACCCATTGCTAACACGTTTGAAGCTTAAATATGATAAAACATTTATTGGCATAAAAGGCAGGCCCTTAGGCAGCCTTTCGCAAACCGGGAGGCTGTGATCTCTTCCCAGGGAGCCTCAGACAAAGTTGAGAGACGAAATTGGGGGCAGGAGAGAAAGATTTAAAAAAGAGGAATTTCTCTCTCCCCCCCCCCCCCCAAGCCAGTCCTGCTGAATTCCCTCAAAGCAGAACAGCAGGCTGTGCTGAGCGCTTTGCAGGCACTCCCACTTTTGCAGAGACCTAGATGGAAATGAAGTGGTGAGCAACACAGCACAGAGTAGGATGCCTTGTGCCCAGGTTTAAAATAGACCAAGCACAATGCTCCGTTTGTGATTTTTCTCTTCTTCCCAAGGCAAGGTTGGAGCTCGGAAGGCCATGCGGCACATGTTGCCACAGAATAGCTGTGTTGAGGACTGCAACCGTGGCTGCATCTGGCATAAATAGCCGCTTTTCCTTGGACTTGTCCCTTGGGTCCTACACAACTATTTTTACTTTATTATTTGATTTTGAAAACCACATTGGGGAGCTGCCCTTCTGCATATTCAGTGAGGTCAGCAAGATCCCTAGTTCTGGGAGGAATGAGACTAAACACAGCTCCGGGAGGGCTGGATAGTTGACAAGAAAGGAACCACTATAGCGAAGCATTATTTTTGAAATGTTTGCTCTTTCATAAAATCCTAGAGTTGGAAGAGATGTCGAGAGTCACCCAGTCTAACCCCCTGCCAAGAAGCAGGAAAATCGCATTCAAAGCACCCCCAACAGATGGCCATCCAGCCTCTGCTCAAAAGCCTTCAAAGAAGGAGCCTCCACCACACTCTGGGGCAGAGAGTTCCACTGCTGAACAGCTCTCACAGTTAGGAAGTTCTTTCTAATGTTCAGGTGGAATCTCCTTTCCTGTTGTTTGAAGTCTTTGTTCCATCTCCTAGTCTCCAGGGTAGCAGAAAAAAAGCTTGATCCCTCCTCCCTATGACTTCTCCTCACATATTTATATATGGCCCTCATCATGTAAAAAGGAATCCCACTGGAATCCCACTGGAGTACTGCAGCACACCCAAATACCTGGGAGTCACCCTGGACCGTGCTCTGACCTACAAGAAGCACTGCCTGAATATCAAGCAAAAAGTGAGTGCTAGAAACAATATCATACGAAAGCTGACTGGAACAACCTGGGGATCACAACCAGACATAGTGAAGACATCTGTCCTTGCGCTATGCTACTCTGCTGCTGAGTATGCATGCCCAGCGTGGAACACATCTCACCACGCTAAAACAGTGGATGTGGCTCTTAATGAGACATGCCGCATTATCACGAGGTGTCTGCGCCCTACACCACTGGAGAAATTACACTGCTTAGCCGGTATTGCACAACCTGACATCCGCCGGGAAGTAGCAGCCAATAGTGAAAGGACCAAGGCAGAGACATCTCCAGCTCATCCCCTGTTTGAGTATCAGCCAGCATGTCAACAACTTAAATCAAGAAATAGTTTTCTAAGACCTACAGCGACACTCGCTGGAACACCTCAGCAAGTGAGAGTCCAAAAGTGGCAGGATCAAACCCAGAACCTCAACCAATGGCTGATACCAAATGAGAGACTCCCCCTTGGGCACACAGAAGACTGGGCGACTTGGAAGGCGCTGAACAGACTGCGCTCTGGCAGCACGAGATGCAGAGGCCACAAAGTGGAATCCACGACATGCGAGTGTGGAGAAGAGCAAACCACAGACCACCTGCTGCAATGCACAATGCTACATGCACAATGGAGGACCTCCTTGTGGCAACACCAGAGGCACTCCAAGTGGCCAGATACTGGTCAAAGGACATTGAATCAACTACCAAGCTTGCAAATTTTGTGTTTTGTCTTTGTTTTGTTCTGTTAGAAATGTAATACAATTGTCTGGTTGCCTGACACGATAAATAAATCATGTAAAAAGTTAGCATGTCAAGAAGAAAGCAAAAGAAAAGCTGGTAGGCTGTTAGGAATGGTGGGAGTTGAAGTCCAAAACACCTGGAGAGCAGAAGTTTGCCCATGCCTGGTCTACACTGTAGAACTGATGCAGCTGAAGACCACTTAATGCAACTGGAGACCATAGCTCAATGCTATGGAATCATAAGAGTTGTAGTTTGGTGAAGCACCAGTACTCTTTGTCAGATAAGACTAAGGATCTTGTAAAACTACAACCTCTGTGATACCATATCATTTAGCTATGGCAGTTGAAGTTGTGTCAAACTGCATTAATTCTACAGTGTAGATGCACCCCAGGAAAAGGCTGCACCACATGCTATTTCTACATATTTTAAATCGGCTGCCAATCACTTTCACAATTTATCAGGCTTCAGTGCTGCCACTCTTCCCAGATACATTGTTGTTGTGACAAGGCATCTGATTTTCTGTACTGCAGCCTCATTACACAATAGCACCTGGGTACATGTCATGTAAAATCTGCATTTTCAAGAAAATTCCACAAAAAAGCATTGCCTTCAAACTCCACAGTAATCTGCTTCTGCTTTCCTTTGCCTCTTCAATCCTTCTTTTCCTTTAAGAGCTCTCAAAACACTTTATCCTTTTCAGCTTAGCTTGCTCTCACATGGGCTGAAAAGGGCATCCTAATGCAAGCTGAGTTAGCCCAGGGCCATTCACGTACATAACGGAAAAACTGAATTATTTTGCTTAGTGAATGATAATAAAAGACATCGCCAATGAGAGCAGGGAAGAAAGACACAGTGCACAACACAGGAGTCATCTACTGGTAGCTGTGTATCCAGGTAGTCTGGGATGACAAGCTTAGGATCTCTACAGGAAAAGACAACCAGATGGCACAGACTATATAGAATATATGATCTTACAGGGTGGCTGTAAAATAAGGATGTATCCACACTGTGCCACACCAGTAGCACAGTGGGTTAAACCCTTGTGCTAGCAGGATTGAAGACTGACAGGTCGGAGGTTTGAATTCGGGGGGAGTGTGGGGGGTGAGCTCCCTCTGTCAGCTCCAGCTCCCCATGTATGTCCCCACATGGAGAAGCCTCCCACAAAGATGATAAAACATCAAAACATCCAGGCGTCCTCTGGGCAACGTCCTTGCAGAAGAACAATTATCTCACACCAGAAGTGACTTGCAGTTTCTCAAGTCACTCCTGACACACACACACAAAAAATCCACACTGATGGAATAGCATATGTACCAATGGGAATAATGCCATTATGGGCATGTATGAAATTAGCCCTACCTTTGTGACTACATGATAGAGGGAAGTAATTCAGTTCAAGCCCATTCTTTGCATACAACCCCTAGAAACTTCAATGAATGAGATAAGCAAGCAGATGTTCCTCTCTCTGTGCCAGTCTGTAAGCTATTGGCTGCAGATTTACAGGATTTTTTTCTGGAAATAAAGAAATAATTTTAGCAAATAGGTACAAATATGGCACTAAGTTCCCACACACTGGGGGGAAAGCCTTAGGAAGTGCAGGTTGAAGACAATGTGAAGTTGCAGGGAGCCAAAGTACAGGCAGTCTCCAAGTTACAAACAATATTTCTAGGTTTGTTCTTAAGTTGAATTTGTTTGTAAGTCAGGACAGGTATATTTTTGAAGTGTAACACCAGTTTATACACACACACCCACACACACATCCCACCTCTTTGGATAGCAAAGGAAAGGGTTAACACCCCTGTGGAGTTTGTTTTGCTGTCTGTGTCCCTGTTCAGAAGATTTCACCTGACTTTCTGTCTTTGTGATAACTAAATTTTGAAAAGAATGCCTTGTTGTGGAAACAAGGATTGGAGATAAAGCTTCAGCGGAGACACCTTTTTCCTATGATAGCTCTTCCAAGAGTCAATTTCCCTTCTGAAGGGTAGATTTCTCTCACTTCCTGTTCTCTCACACAGGTTCTTAAATATGAATAGTTTGTAAGTTGGGTGTTTGTAACTCAGAGACTGCCTGTAAATGGTATTGGGGAATATGTGTGTGTTTTTCAGAGTTGAATGTTCATTTTTTATTTATCAATTCAGGTAGGGCCAGGCAAACACTGGAAAAGATTCTTGAAGTACAACAGTGTGGGAAACGAGGTGGGTCCAGAGGACAATTTTCTCACTCTGAGACTCCACAAGATTCGCAAGGTTTACCAAAAATGCCGGAAAACAAGAGAAACAAAACTGAAAACCCTAGAGACAGCCCCAAGTGCTCTTTGGTTTTGAAAAACATATTTTTAGATATTATGTAATGCAGGGATTCCCTACTACCTATTTAAAAGATGACCTGAAGGTGAAGCAGGTGAAACCTCCAGGAGATACAATTGGGGAGGAAGGGTTGGCCACAAAAAAAAGATAATTCAGGGAATCTGGATGAGGTGAACGATGCAAAAACAGCCTATGAAGTCAAATGCAAACTCACAGCCACACTTTGCACACTCTTTGGCTGTGAAAAACATGTCAAACACTACTGGACTATATCTCTCAGAATTTCTCAAGCACAGTGGATAATGGCCATGATGGTTGAGAGTTTCTGGGAGTTGTAGTGCAAAGAAATAACTTTTCTAAGCTGTGGATATATTCCACAGTTATAGTAACTTTATTCTTGAACCCTGCCTCCATCTCCCCAAAGGGACTCGGGGCGGCTTACATATGGCACAAAGTGCCTGAAACAGAGCATAAAATAGACATACAGTACAATAAAGTAAAATATATGGCATATAAAACAACCATTTAAAACTCATAACACTGCCCAATAACCTATGGTGACAACTATCGTAAGACATGGCCAGACTGATAAGGGAATGGGATTATGCAAATTGTAGCTAAGGAACAAGGGAGTGGGTGAAAGTGCAGTGTGGTGTCATTAATTGAGGACCATTGGGGCTAGAGGTTCTCAAAGGCTTGTTTAAACATCCAAGTCTTCAGATCCCTACGAAAGGAGGACAGTGTGGAGGCCTGCCTAATCTCCCTGGGGAATGTGTTCCAAAGTTGGGGGCCACCGAGAAGGCCCTCTCTCTCGTCCCAACCAACCATGCTTGTGACAGTGGTGGGACTGAGAAGAGGGCCTCCCCAACAGATCTTAACACTCACACAGATACACAGCGGGAGTGCCGTCATGAAGATAGGCAGGGCCCTAACTATGTAGGGCTTTATAGGTAATGACCTGACTTTTAATTGAGACTGAAAACGTATCGGCAGCCAATGGAGTTGCATTAATAGGGGCATTGTATGCTCCCTATAGCCAACTCCAGCTAGTAGTCTGGCTGCTGATCTTTGCACCAATTGCAGTTTCCGAACAGTCTTCAAAGGCAGTGCCACGTAGAGTGCATTACAGTAATCCAATTTTGATGTAACTAAGGCATGGACCACTGTGGCCAAATCTGGCTTTTTGAGGTATGGTTGCAGCTGGTGCCCAAGCTTGAACTGTGGAAAGGCCTTTCCACCATTGACACCTGAGCTTCAAGCATCAGCGCTGAATCCAGGAGGACCCCCAGACTGTGGACCTGTGTCCTCAAGGGCAGTGTGACCCCATCAAGCACAGGTAGCCACCCTATACCCCAACTGGCCTTGCGACTGACCAGGAGGACCTCTGTCTTGTTTGGATTAAGCTTCAGCTTGTTAGCCCTCATCCAGTTCATCACTGCTGCCAGGCACTGGTCCAGGATCTGGGGGGCTTCCTTGAGGTTTGGTAGAAAGGAGTTGTAGAGTTGTGTATCATCTGCGTACAGATGGCACCGAACTTCAAAACTCCAGATGACCTCTCCCAGCAGGTTGTCATGTATCATCATACAATTAAAATGGCTCTCAAAGCATTGAATCTCTATAGAGAGGATTTTGATGGACTTCATTTCCCATCATTTGTCCCCTTGACTAACTGGACGGATGTTAATGTTGCTTATAGTTTTCTACTCGGATATCTTATTTCTTTCCCTTAATATTGATGATATTGCGCATATAATATACAGGCAGCCAGGTCCTTAAAACCAACCTTAAATAACAAATAAATAAATAAACCCTTCTGCTGTAGCAAGTATTAAAAATGCAGAGATGTAAGCAAGAATGCATCAACCTTCAGGCCCCTGGTTTTGCTCTGTCTCCAAACCCATTGGGAGCACTTCTTTATCTTTCCTTAACCTGAAATGTTTCATAAATCATGACCCTTTATGCATCAAAAGCCATTGCTGAATTATATATAGCTCTGTATTTTCTATTACATGCCTAAAAGGGAAAGAAAGAGAGAGGGAGAGAGTGTCAACTCAAAGCGAAGATAAAGAATTAAAATCTGCTTATAAATATTGCATGTAACTTGATGGGATGGAGGCCCAACCACCCACGACACATTGATATTAGAGAGCTGCTCTGTACTTTATAGGAGAACACCCTGAGGAGCATTAACTCTGTTTCTCCACAGTTTTTGGTGTGGTTTGCTCAACACAGTTTGATGGTTTACCATGAGGAAATTATGGCAGACTCTGCGACCACATCACTGCCACATTGCAAATGATTTATGCCATAGTATTTGTATGCTTGTAACCCAAAGATTGTTAAATTAAGCAGCGACCTCCCTCACAGACCATTACTTACAAAAAACATTCTTGACCCAATGCCATCATTGACCAAACATAGAGTATTCACTCACCTGATGCAACTAGATAAGGCTAAGGGTTCAGCTGTCTACCTTCAAACGTAGAGAAATTAGTAAATGCTCAAGATCTAAACCTAGCCATGTAAGTTGACTAATATGATGTACCATACCCTGCCGTAATATTAATAAATACAGTGACAGAAGAAGATTCGTAGTAATTTTGGCACAATCCAAGAATCACAAAATATGGATTCAGTCAAATATGGCTTGAAAATATTCAAAAAGTAAATCTTGATCTTGCCATTTTATATGGCATTTTATAGGACACTAGGAGCCGCAGTGGTGCAACGGGTTAAACCAGTGGTTCTCAACCTGTGGGTCCCCAAATGTTTTGGCCTACAACTCCCAGAAATCCCAGTCCGTTTACCAACTGTTAGGATTTCTGGGAGTTAAAGGCCACTGTTTGAGAACCACTGGGTTAAACCCTTGTGCCGGCTGAACTGCTGATCTGAAGGTTGTCGGTTCAAATCTGTGAGACAGGGTGAGCTCCCATGCGGGGACATGAGAGAAGCCTCCCACAGGATGGTAACACATCCGGGCGTCCTCTGGGCAATGTCCTTACAGGCGGTCAATTCTCTCACACCAGAAGCGACTTACAGTTTCTGAAGTCGCTTCTAACAGATTTTTTTTTTAAAAAGGAGACACTTCTTTACTACATCATTGTAGTATCCCCTTATAGCATCCCCTTGAGTATCCCCTGATTTTGGTATCCACATGGGGTCCTGGAACCCAAAGCCCAGTGGAAATCGAGGACACATTGTACTTTATGTACAGGAACTGCTCAAAATGGAAAAGGTCACTTGAGTGAAATGGAATAAAGAATTTGTCAGTATCAGGTCAGGCTATCTGTTCTTCTACCTCACTGAGTTGTCTCAAACTCAATGCTGAGTTTCTGAATGCCACCAATTTACACAAATCTGTTAGCAACAACATGCAGTATTTACAGTGGACTCTGCAGAAAATGCTGCAGTTGTACTCCACATAAAGGAAAATCAGCCTGTTCAACAAACCTTGCAAATGCTGATTTATTATTAGTAAATGTTTGATTGTTATATCTATTTTATATACCTATATACTGAGGTCACATAAAAAAGTATTGGGCAGAAAGAGGTCTTGAGTGGAAAAAGTTTAAGAAGACCTGATATAGTTAACTACTCTCGGTAGTGATCTGGAAGCCCGAGGTGGTACAATGGCTTAAACCCTTGTGCCGGCAGGACTACTGACCAAAAGGTCAGTGGTTCAAATCCGGGGAGTGGGGTGAGTTCCCGTCTGTTAGCTCCAGCTTCTCATGTGGGGACATGAAAGAAACCTCCCACAGGATGGTAAAACATTTGGGTGTCCCCTGGGCAACAACCCGGCAGACACCAGTTCTCTAACACCAGAAGCGACTTGCAGTTTCCCAGGTCGCTCTTGACACATACACAAAAAGTAGTAATCACAACCAGTTCTCCAGATATGAATCCTTTTATCTCTCTCTCAGAAAGGAGTCCTTCTGATTATGTGATCCTTCCAACTGGCGTTGCATGGGATACAACAACACTCTTTTATCTAAAATGTGTTGTACCAATGATAACTAGCCATTCTCCCAAAAACTAAAATGTGAACCAGGTCGCAGGTTCGAATCTGGGGAGCGGCGTGAGCTCCCACTGTTAGCTCCAGCTTCTGCCAACCTAGCAGTTTGAAAACATGCAAATGTGAGTAGATCAATAGGTATGCTCCGGCAGGAAGGTAACTGGTATCCATGCAGTCATGCTGGCCACATGACCTTGTAGGTGTCTACGGACAATGCTGGCTCTTTGGCTTAGAAACGGAGATGAGCACCAACCCCCAGAGTTGGACACAACTGGACTTAATGTCAGGCAAACCTTTACCTTTACCTTTAACATGAAACAATAATAACATTACATAACCCAAGTATATGCAAAATATTTTTACTATTAACAATAGGGGTCTTCGAATGCATTCCCCAAAGATATGGAGACCATATTGTAGTTGGGTTATTGTAGGTTTTTTCGGGCTATGTGGCCATGGTCTAGAGACATTCTCTCCTGACGTTTTGCCTGCATGTATGGCAAGCATCCTCAGAAGTAGTGAGATCTGTTGGAACTAGGAAAAGGGGTTTATATATCTGTGGAATGACCAGGGTGAGACACATATATAAACCCCTTTTCCTAGTTCCAACACACCTCACAACCTCTGAGGATGCTTGCCATAGATAGAGGCGAAACGTCAGGAGAGAATGCCTCTAGACCATGGCCATATAGCCCGAAAAAACCTACAACAACCCAGTGATTCCGGCCATGAAAGCCTTCGACAATACATATTGTAGTTACTTCTTTGGACTGTAACTTCCTGAATTTTCCAACCAGCATAGACACAGTAAATACGCCAGCTAGTGCATACTGGGAAGAGCAGTCCCAAAAAGTAACCTATCCCAAGTTCCAGCCTTTTTTCCCCCAGAATCAACCTGGCCGTTCAGCTAATTTACTGTGTGCAGATATTCCTCTTTTCTCCCCAAAGCCTTCAAACCTGCAGCCCAAAGTCACACAGTCCAAGAAAAGCTGGTGCTGATTTTAAAAACAACCCCACAATTAGGAGAATGTTTGGGGCACAAGGTGTTCTGACTTGGAGACAAGTTCTTCAGCTACATTTTCATTGCTGACACAGTCCAGTTTCCGAAGCCCTTGGAGCAGAAAACATTATCTGGCCACACACATATAAGAGTTCCATAAAATCTGTTTTAATAACAGCCATGTTGACGTTTGAACTGATTTTTACTGCATGCATCCAGGAGACATCACTTTATAGCCAGAGCCAAACACTTTAAGCACCTTGGAACAGGATGAGGGCTTCCTCTCCTTTGACCTCAGTATTAATTCCTTCACGTTTGGATCCTGCTCAAAGCTTGCTCAAAAGATCACTGTTTCCCAAGGATTTTTTTTTTAAAAAAAATTAAAAATACATCTTATTTTGGGATATTAAAAGCAAAGAACATTCTTGGGATTCTGGACAAGTCCTCTGGTAGAAGCAGCCGAGAGAAAGTGCTCAACGAGAAAGAAGATTGCAGATATTTCCTCACTTCCCAAACAGGTTTTCCAGCTTGCAGTCTATGATTGCACACATACACACACACATGCACCTTTAAATAACCCGATTTCATTGTAGTTCTCTGCTTACACTGTCCCAGCACCTCTGTTTCTCTAACTTTTCCACTTCCTGTCTAACAAATCTGGAGCCCTAATTCTAGCAACAGAGAAGAATAGGGGTGGAAGATGAAAAACAATGAGATAGTCAAGATATTTCATCTCCTGCTGCACCAGCTTGTTGAAAAATAAAGGCATATTCTTCAGGCTAATAGTTCTGAATTATTTATTTGTTTATTTATTTGCCATCTTCTTCCTAAAGTGGAGCACAAGGAAGCTAAGAGATAACTTGTTAAAACAATGATGGATTTCAAAAGACACTGGTAGTTTTGGGACTTCACTAGAACCAATGGGATGGGAGATGCATTATTTGGACAGTCACCCCACTCCAATCCCTATGAGAATCAAGAGAAGTAATAGTACCACTGTATTCAGCTTTGGTCAGACCTCACCTGGAATATGTGTCCAGCTCTGGGCATTGCAGTTCAGTAAAGATACTGACAAACTAGAACATGTCCAGAGGAGGGTGACCAAAGTGATCAATTGTTTGGAAACCATGCCATATGAGAAGCGACTTAAAGATTTGTTTAGCCTGCAGAAGAGGAGGTTGAGAGGGGATGTGAAAGCCATGTTCAAATATCTGAATGGATGTCATTTATTTATTTATGTATTTATTTATTTACCATATTTATATACCGCCTTTCTCATCCCTGAGGGGACTCAAGGCTGTTCACAACACACCAATGGCAAAAATTCAATCCCAACATACATGCAAAAAGAAAAATCATGGTAACTAAAAATTAACATATAACTACAAATTGAAACCATTAAATCAATAAAACAGGATACATAAATAACATTTCAACATCAAAACAAAACATTAAAAACATCTTAATATTAATATTAAAATCACACTATCAAAAAATCGTACACTGTAACCATTCCGATTATGACTGCACTTATTTTCTAATTCTTCTTTGGACTGCATTATTTTTAAAGGCCAAAGGCTTGGTTCCACAACCATGTCTTTGTTTTCTTTCTAAAGGCCAGGAGGGAGGGTCATGATCTAATCTCACTAGGGAGAGGGTTCCAGAGCCAAGGAGCCACCACTGAGAAGGCCCTGTCTCTCGTCCCCACCAACCGCATTTGCAACGGCAGCGGGAGCAAGAGCAGGAACTGCCCAGAAGATCTTAACCTCCGTGGTGGTTCACTGAGGAAGATACGTCATACTGAAGACCAAACAGGCTTGTTTTCTGTTGCCCCAGAAACTAGAACACAGAGTAATGGATTCAACCTGCAGGAAAAGAGATTCCACCTGAATATTAGGAAGAACTTGCTCATAGTAAGAGTTGCGCAGCAGTGGCCTACACTGCCTCAGAATGTGGTGGCATCTCCTTTGGAAGTTTTTAAACAAGGGCTGGATGGCCATGTGTCAGATATGTGTTCCTGAATGGCGGAATGGGGATAAACTGGATGGCCCTTGTGATTTCTTACAACTCTATGTTTCTATGAAACAATTCCCACCAAATCCCAAGATATTTGAGTCCTTGGACTGCCAACTTGAAAAGACTTAGAACCATAGAACCATAGAATAATAAAGTTGGAAGAGACCACATGGGCCATCTAGTCCAACCCCCTGCCATGCAGGGAATACACCAACACAGTATTCCTGACAGATGGCCATCCAGCCTCTGTTTAAAAGGTTCCAAGGAAGGAGCTTCCACCACACTCCAAGGCCGAGGCAGAGAGTTTCACTGTTGAACAGCTTGTATGGTCAGGAAGTTCTGGTGGAATCTCCTTTCTTGTAATTTGAACCCATTGCTCCGAGACCTAGTTTCAAATGCAGCAAAAACAAGTCTGCTCCCTTTTCCTTATGATACCCTTTCACATATTTGTAAATAGCTATCATGTTTCCTCTCAGTCTTCAGACTGGATCAATCAAGTACCTGAGTCAAGAAGATATCCCTTTGACATGGCCTGTCTGAACACAAAAAAGGTTTTCTGGTCAACCACTGCCCTCCCAGTGGTAGAAAGCAAAGGAGGCAGCATGGTGATATCTTTTTTGACAGTCTTCCCTTCTTGACCTCTTTCAGTTCTGTGATGATTTCCTGCTTTTATATATATCGCAGATGATTTCCTGCTTGCTTTTATTAAAGCAGAAAAGCACGGGCCAGGTGAGCACTGAGAACTCATCCAGGAAGCATAGTCAGATGGTGTAGTGACTCAAGAGAGAAAAGTCATTGCTCAGAACAGCTTGATGAACAGGCTGTGGGAATACACTGAGGCCTATGGGGTTGTGTGCAAAGGAGTGAGGAAAGCATCCATGAAGAATCATACGGCTTCATCACACTCCCCCACGCTCAGTTTTATGTTGAGACACACCGTGGGAAGAATACCTACTTCACTACTAAGATTGGATTTGACATGACTGACACACAAGGGCTGGCAACCTACAGACTGCGGGCAAGGTGAAGCTCCTCTCTCTGCACTGAGGAGACATCCGTAGAATCAAGGAGAGTCCAGTTAACGAGCAGGAGCAACAACAAAAGACTGAAATCTCTCCACTCTCCTAAAAGGACTGTTCTTATTCATAGGTCGAGTCAGCCATTAACCGCTCTTTAATTTTTAAAAAATCTGACTGTATCTGTTTACGGACCATTTTGAGTCCTTCCCGATGCTGTCTGCCTTTTTTTTTTTTTGGTTGGTATACTAAGGGCCTCCTGATGGTGCAGTGGTTTAAACCACTGAGCTGCTGAACTTGCTGACCAAAAGGTTGGCAGTTAGAATCCCAGGAGTGGAGTGAGCTCCTGCTGTTAGCCCCAGCTTCTGCCAGTTTGAAAATATGCAAATGTGAGTAGATCAATAGGTACTGCTTCTGCAGGAAGGTAATGGGGCTCCATGCTGTCATGCCGGCCACATGACCTTGGAGGTGTTTATGAACAATGCTGGCTCTTTGGCTTAGAAATTGAGATGAGCACCCCCCCACCCCACCCCAAGCGTCAGACACAACTAGACTTAATGTCAGGAGAAACCCTTACTTTTACCTTTTTTATACTAAGGGTTTATTTTAATAAATATTTTTATATAGGTTGCATATTTATTTATTTATTTATTTATTTATTTATTTACAACATTTCTACCCCACTCTTCTCAACCCCCCCGGGGGGGGGGACCTGGAATATGACTCAGAGCAGCTTACACTGGCAACAATTCGATGCTGCAAATATAACAAATAACAGCAATATAAAACAATAAATAGAACAATAGATTAAAAACAATTAAACATTATTATCATAGTCATATATCATTTCCATTGTTATCACAGTCATATAGTTCAGTTCGATGTCCAAAGTGCTATCATGCCTGCTGGCCAAAGGCCTGGTTCCAAAACCATAATTTCAGGGTTTTTTTCTAAAGGAAAGGAGAGAAGAAGCCAACCTGATCTCACTGGGGAGCGAATTCCACAGAGGGGGGAGTGTCACTACCAAGAAGGCCTTGTCCCTCGCCCCCACCAGACGCGTTTGCGAAGCTGGTAGGACCAAGAGCAGGGCCTCCCCGGTTGATCTTAAACTACGAGGTGGAACGTAGAAGGATATACGTTCGGACAATTCCCTTATGTAGAATTGCACTTGCTTACCAGTTCATCTGGCCTCCTCCGCAATCTACATAACCAACTTTTCAGTGGATAAACAAAAGAAAAGAAGAAAATATTGCTCCATGTCATTAACCTGACATGATTGGAGATTAGAGGGAGGTCTGTGTAGGGGTGCAAATGCAAAAGGATGAACAGCCAGGAAGCTCCAGGGTTTATTGTGCCCCTGGCAGGGATTCAGACCTTAGCAGGTGCTTAGCAGTGCCAGCCCTTGACATCAGAACAAAAGTAAATTGTACTCTGTGCTATACAGTGGAAGAGCTCAATTTAACAATGCTTTGCTAACTGCAGCATGCAACTCCACACTCAGTGTGTGATTACATATAAACAAGGGATCTAGACCTGTGTCCTTTTCAAGTACTACCAAGAGCTCGGAAACAGAGTGATATAGATCACAGTATCTCTCCCTTCTTCCAGCTTCCTGCCTTTGTCCTCAGTTTACTTCAGTTGCTGCAAATTGAATTCAAAGGCAAAAAATAGCTAACACTGACCCAAGAGCAAGAAAGGGGCCAGGAGGGACAGAGCCTTGCCCCTCTCAATACAATCAGGGAAGAACAATTTGTTGCAGTCTCTCCTAGCTTGTGTGCTCTTCCTCATTTATATCCCTTACCATTTTGACCGCACTCTGATAATAATACTAATACACTTTATTTATATTCCGCTTTATCTCCCTGGAGAGACTCAGAGCAGATTAGGTAAAGGTAAAGGTTTTCCCCTGACATTAAATCCAATTGTGTTCGACTCTGGGGGATGGTGCTCATCTCTATTTCTAATTCGAAGAGCCGGCATTGTCCGTAGACACATCCAAGTTCATGTGGCCAGCATGACTGCATGGAGCGCCGTTATCTTCCTGCCGGAGTGGTACCTATTGATCTACTCACATTTGCATGTTTTTGAACTGTTAGACTGACAGAAGCTAGGGCTGACAGCAAAAGCTCACTCTGCTCCCCGGATTCAAACCTGAAACCTTTTGGTCAAAAAGTTTAGCAGCTCAGCGGTTTAACCCACTGCGCCACCAGGGGCTCCTCAGAGTGGATTACAATGTACTTTTACACACAGTGAACAATTACATACAACACAGACAAAGGTAAAAGGCCTTCCCCTTTTTTCCATCTTTGGCGTCTAGAGGTGATACTCAACTCTAGCCAGTTTTCTATACCAAGTAGCCCATTGTCCATAGATATCTCTGTCTGTGTTGCTGGCATGTCTGCATATCAGCATGGGGCACCCTTTTACCTTCCTGCCGAGGCAGTACCTACTTGCATTACATGCTTTCATACTGCTAGGTTGACGGAAGCTAGAGCTGATGGTCAGGAGCTCATCCCGACTCGTGGCTTCAAACTGCCAATCTTCCTGTCAGCAGATTATTTTGCAGCTAGCGGTTTAACCTGCTATGCTACCGCTTGGCCATGCATGTCCCAGTTTTCCTTCACGAAATATTGGAGAATATGGAACTGATCATACAAATATAAACATCAGCACAGAGTAGAGTTTTCTCACACTGAGTAAGCAAGAGAAGTGGGGGAAGGGAAGTGGCAATGCTTCTGGAGTGATGAAATGTAGCAGACAAAGTACATAGTCTTATTCTTAGAGAAAGGGGAAAAATGATATTTAATTCAGACAAATGATGGTTCTACTTTCAGATCTTGTTGCCACCAACTTCCTCTTCATTTTTCCCTCCAATCCCATTAAGTTAGAACCTATGGGCATGTTGCAACCAAACTTCAGAAGAACATCCAAGGGCACGAGCCAACAGCACAATCTGCTTAATTGACCTTTGGAACAGGGAAGTTGCTCACTGCGCTCCAATAGGAAAATCTGGGCATGAAACATTTCCTTCTTGAATTAGCTAATGGGACAGACTGCTTGTGCCTTTCCCAGAATCCTCCTGAGCGAGAAGTTGTAGAGAAATGCAGCGCAGGAATCATGCCCTTGAACTCAAGAGAGAAACAATGTGACTTATAATTACAGTAGCTTTTAATGTTATTATTTATGCAGCCAAGAAAAAAAAATGATTAAATGAAATCAGGCAGAAATTGACATTCTAAAAAAGCTCATTAGTATGATGAGAAAGCTTATTTGTTTAAAAAGTCCTAAATTACAGTCTCGGTTCCTCTGAATAAGCTGCATGGCATGGATTGAAAGACATGGTTTTAACTCTTAAAGCGCTGAGCTGCTGAGCTTGTTCCATGCAGTCATGCCAGCCACATGACCTTGGAGGTGTCTACGGACAACGCCGGCTCTTCAGCATGAGCACCACACCCCAGAGTCAGACATGACTGGACTTAATGTCAGGGGACAGCCTTTACCTTTACCTTTAATGTAATGCAATATAATACTAATAATAATATGATATTATAATTGCATATTTTATATTACATCTAATATTAGTAATAATATTACAATATAATGGTATAGTACAATATAGTAATATATAATACTGATATTGTACTATGCTAATAATATAATATACTGTATATACCAGCTGAACTGTTTAAAATCTTAAAAGATGATGCTGTCAAGGTGATGCATGCCATTTGCCAGCAAATATGGAAAACACAAGAATGGCCATCAGACTGGAAAAAAATCAACTTATATCCCCATACCAAAAAAGGGAAATGCGAAAGACTGCTCCAACTTCCGTACAGTGGCCCTTATTTCTCATGCCAGTAAGGTAATGCTCAAGATTCTGCAAGGAAGACTCCAGCAATACATGGAGCGAGAGTTGCCAGATGTTCAAGCTGGGTTTAGAAAAGGCAGAGGAACGAGAGACCAGATTGCCAATACCCGCTGGATAATGGAGAAAGGCAGGGAGTTTCAGAAAAACATCTACTTCTGCTTCATTGACTATTCTAAAGCCTTTGACTGTGTGGATCATAATAAATTGTGGCAAGTTCTTGGTGGGATGGGCATACCAAGCCACCTTGTCTCTCTCCTGAGGAATCTGTACAAGGACCAAGTAGCAACAGTAAGAACTTACCACGGAACAACAGACTGGTTCAAGATTGGGAAAGGCGTACGGCAAGGCTGCATCCTCTCACCCAACCTTTTTAACTTGTATGCAGAACACATCATGCGATGTGCAGGGCTTGATGAATGCAAAGCTGGGGTGAAAAATTGCTGGAAGAAACATTAACAACCTCAGATATGCAGATGACACCACTCTGATGGCCGAAAGCGAGGAGGAGCTGAGGAGCCTTCTAATCAAGGTGAAAGAAGAAAGCGCAAAAGCCGTGTTGCAGCTAAACGTCAAAAAAACCAAGATTATGGCAACAAGAATGATTGACAACTGGAAAATAGAGGGAGAAAATGTGGAGGCCGTGACAGACTTTGTATTTCTAGGTGCAAAGATTACTGCAGATGCAGACTGTGGCCAGGAAATCAGAAGACGCTTACTTCTTGGGAGGAGAGCAATGTCCAGTCTCGATAAAATCGTAAAGAGTAGAGACATCAGACTGGCAACAAAGATCCGCCTAGTCAAAGCCATGGTATTCCCTGTAGTAACCTACGGATGTGAGAGCTGGACCTTAGGGAAGGCTGAGCGAAGGAAGATCGATGCTTTTGAACTGTGGTGTTGGAGGAAAGTGCTGAGAGTGCCTTGGACTGCGAGAAGATCCAACCAGTCCATCCTCCAAGAAATAAAGCCCGACTGCTCACTGGAGGGAAAGATACTAGAGACAAAGTTGAAGTACTTTGGCCACATCATGAGGAGACAGGAAAGCCTAGAGAAGACAATTATGCTGGGGAAAGTGGAAGGCAAAAGGAAGAGGGGCCGACCAAGGGCAAGATGGATGGATGGCATCCTTGAAGTGACTGGACTGACCTTGAGGGAGCTGGGGGTGGTAACGGCCGACAGGGAGCTCTGGCGTGGGCTGGTCCATGAGGTCACGAAGAGTCGGAGACGACTGAACGAATGAACATTATTTATCTATATATATCTTGTAAGCCGCTCTGAGTCCCCTTCGGGGTGGGATGGGCAGCATATACATGTTGTAAATAAATAAATAAAAATCTATCTATCTGTTTGTCTGTCTGTTTTTTGCAAAACAGTTAAAGTACAGTGGCACTAGAAGGAGCCCCCGGTAGTGCAATGGGTTACATTCTTGTGCCAGCAGGATTGCTGACTGAAAAGTCAGTGGTTCGAATCTGGGGAACAGGGTGAGCTCCTGTCTGTCAGCTCCAGCTTCTCATGAGGAGACATGAGATAAGCCTCCCACAGGATGGTAAAACATCTGGGAGTCCCCTGGGCAACGTCCTTGTAGACCGCCAATTCTTTCACACCAGAAGCGATTTGCAGTTTCTCAAGTCGCTCCTGACACAAAAAATATAAAAATCAAAAACTAGAAGAAAGCATCATAAAAGAAAAAAAATGCTTGTTAAATTTCAGGAAAAGAAAAAGGGTTACATCACTAGGGCAAAATGAAGCAAAGCCAATTAGTCAAGATAGACATTTGTTCCTGGATTCAGATGTGGTTCGTCAGTCATGTGCCCATTTCTACAGGCAGAACACTGCAGGCATTCGGAAACTAATTTGCAGAACTGCTTTGCCATTGCCCATGGGATTCTATTGTTGTTTGCAGCTATAATGTTGCCAAACCATAAGCGTCATTGTATTAATAGCCCGCTGAGTGATGAGCACATCAGGCTACCAGACTCACAAAGTTATTATGTACCTTGCTGAAAAACAGGCAATGATACATGTACAATGCCAACTACAAAACCGACAACAAGGGGCTCTTCTGCAGTTTCCGGCAGCTCCTGATACTTTTGCAAGAGGAGATGAGCAACAATTCAACAACGGAATATGTTATGCACTCCAGATGTTTGGGTTTGAAACTGATTAAGTTATCCTGGTTTTCCTAAAAAGCTCTAGGAGCTTTTGTGCTATGGAAATACTGACTTTCTCAAAATATTTTCAGCTTCTTTTACAATACAGTACCACAGTTTTAGGCTTTTATTGATAAGATATTTGACTTTTAAACAGCCCTTATATTAGGCAAAAGGTGCATCTACACTGACATCACATTAATGGCTATGGCTCCATGCTATGGAATCCTGGGATTTGTAGTTTGGTGAGGCACTAGCAGTCTTTGGCAGAGAAGGCTAGAGACCCTGTAAATCTCCAACTCCCACGATTCCATAGCATTGAGCCATGGCAGACAAGGAGCTGTCAAACTGCTTTAATTCCACAATGTAGATGCACCCTAAGTCTATACTGTAGACATGTTATGTTTTTAGCAAAATTCTGAGGATCATCTGGGAAGGAATCCCACTGGAGCACTGCAGCTCACCCAAACACCTGGGAGTCACTCTGGACTGTGCTCTGACCTACAAGAAGCACTGCCTGAACATCAAATAAAAAGTGGGTGCTAGAAACAATATCATACGAAAGCTGACTGGCACAACCTGGGGATCACAACCAGACACAGTGAAGACATCTGCCCTTGCGCTATGCTACTCTGCTGCTGAGTATGCATGCCCAGTGTGGAACACATCTCACCACACTAAAACAGTGGATGTGGCTCTTAATGAGACATGCCGCATTATCACGGGGTGCCTGCACCTTACACAACTGGAGAAATTACACTGTTAGCCGGTATTGCACCACCTGGGAAGTAGCAGCCAATAGTGAAAGGACCAAGGCAGTGACATCTCCAGCTCATCCCTTGTTTGGGTATCAGCCTGCACGTCAACGACTTAAATCTAGAAATAGTTTTCTAAGATCTACAGAGACACTCGCTGGAACACCTCAGCAAGCGAGAGTCCAAAAGTGGCAGGCTCAAACCCAGAACCTCAATCCATGGCTGATACCAAATGAGAGACTCTCCCTGGGCACACAGAAGACTGGGCGACTTGGAAGGCGCTGAACAGACTGCGCTCTGGCACCACGAGATGCAGAGCCAACCTTCAGAAATGGGGCTACAAAGTGGAATCCTCGACATGCGAGTGTGGAGAAGAGCAAACCACTGACCACCTGCTGCAATGCAACCTGAGCCCTGCCACATGCACAATGGAGGACCTCCTTGCAGCAACACCAGAGGCACTCCAAGTGGCCAGCTACTGGTCAAAGGACATTTAATCAACTACCAAGCTTGCAAATTTTGTATTTTGTCTGTTTGTTTGTTTGTTTTGTTCTGTTAGAATTGTAATACAATTGACTGGTTGCCTTGACATGACAAATAAAGCAAAATTCTGTATTGGCTTGTATAGCTCGATCAGCCATACAGATTTCCAGGGCTATTCAAGAAGCACTGTTTTGCTACATTCCATTTGCTACTCGTTTCCCATCAAAAAGTATTGCCAATGAATGCACAGCAAGGAACCTTTTTCCCTCTCAGTCAGCCTACATTTGATGATCCCTGGGGGGAGACTATAAGCCTTTGCTATTTAATGAGGGCTTTGATTAATTCGTTTAGTTCCTTTCACTACCACGGCAGGAAGGAATCTGTCAGGCAGGCGGTGCAGAACACTATTGATCCATTCATCAGGATGTCTCAATCAGCTTTGCCTTTAATGGAAACATGGCCGAGGAGAGCGAACATCTGACAGTGTTGACATTGGCCTTCTAGAAATGCAGAGCTGGGCTGTGGACTACCACTGCAATGTGCTTTCAGCTGACAGAAAAAAATAAACACAAAGGAATATAGCAGACAAGTTCTGCAGTTTGTAGTAACTATACAAACTGTTGCTAGTTTCCAGTCTTAAAACATCCATGCGCAAGAATCATTATGGCATTATACATAAGAATGCAGACCCAGGATGGAAATATTTTGGATTAAATTTTTAGTTCAGCAGTGGACTAATTGAGAATGATATTAAGTATGCCTCCGTCATAGAGGCCACATGAAAACACTGCTCTATGGTAGATCGCCATGATTAATTGAGGTGACCCTGTGTTCAGTCCTTTGTTGTTTTTTTTGTTGTTTTTTTTTCATTTTGTTTTTTGTTAATGCCATCTCAGTTAACAGAACGGGAAGAGATCCTGGCTAGCATCTTTTAGTTAGAGCAGAAAGTAAAATCTATTTTGGAGAAAGGTAATTGCTCAATGGTCCAGCAAAGGATTGCTGCCTTGTCACGGTGCTGGATCTTGAGCACCTCAGTGATGTCACAAGTGAAACCATGAAGATGGGAAGGTCATGGCAGAGAGGTCTGACTAAATACAATCCCTGGGGAATGGCGTGAGCTGGTCCATGAGGTCACAAAGAGTCGGAAATGACTGAACAAATAAACAACAACAATTGCTCAATGGTATAACACACATTTGAACCCAGATAGTTCTATATTCAATATCTAGCATTTCAAAACGGGGCTCAGAAAACCATTAAATATAAATCATATTGATCTAATTCAGTATAAATCAGCTATGGTCAACATAAGCACAGTGTCCCACTTGAGGGAAGTAATATTCAGTTTTGGTCAGATCTCATCTGGAATGGACACAGCATATTATTTGAGAACACATGCTGGACCACTCTCACAACCACCATGTCAGACTACACAGAGAAGCCATTGAAATCCACAAGCATGTGGGCAATTTCAACAGAAATGAGGAAACCATGAAAATAAACAAAATCTTGCCCCAGGCACTAACAAGCCACACCAAACAACTGCCAGGCCATCAAATGCTAATCAAGGTGGTCAGTTGAAACATCCACACCTAGCTCCAACAGACAAGAGTTCTTTTCCCACTCTGGTCATTCCACAGATATATAAAACCATTTTCCTAGTTCCAACAGACCTCACAACCTCTGAGGATGCTTGCCATAGATGCAGGCGAAATGTCAGGAGAGAATGCCTCTAGTACATGGCCATATAGCCCAAAAAAACCTACAACAACCCAGTGATTCCAGCCATGAAAGCCTTAAACAATTCATCTGGAATACTTTGCCTAGATCTGAGCACAGCAGTTCAAGGAGGATATTGACAAGCTAGAACATGTACTGAGAAGGGCAACCAAAGTGTTCAGATGTCTGGAAACCAAGTTTATGAGGAACGACTTAGGGAGCTAGATATGTTTAACTCAGGAAAACAGAAGTGGCACATTAGTCGAACAGATTGCCTTAGATAGCAGAAATGTCAAATTCATTTTCACTGAGGGCCACATCAGACTTATGGTGGCCTTCAAAGGGCTGATTGCAGTCGAAAGACTGCATAAATGCAACTATGTTGCACTGCCATTGAAAGTCTCATGGGTGACATAAAAAGATGTGGTGGTCCAGATTTGGCCTGCGGGCCTTGCACTTAACACGTGTGGCTTAGGTTGGTGGACTCTCCATCTCTAGGAATCTTTAAATAGAGGTTGGATAAGCATCTTTCAGGAGTGGTCCAGTTATTTATTCCTACATGGCAGGAGATTGGACTAAATGGCCCTTGTCCCTTTCAGCTCTAAAATTCAGATTCCAGTGTTCCAAATAGACCAGTGGTTTGGTCATGTATACACATATTTCATAAAATGCTTTTGTGATTCAGTTATTGATACACAGAAATAATACTTTTCTTCCTAAAGGTCTGATGGTAGAAAAGACAACATTAACTCACTTCATCCTCATGGGAATTCTACCTAAAAGGTTAATCTGAGGAGAAAGAAGAAAAAGATAGAGAGAGTAGACCAAAACCGTATTATTAGCTGAATGTAACCACTTGCTCAAAGGCAAACTGCATAGTTTTGCAAGGGCAACAGTTCAGTGACAGAATGCCAACATTCCTGGCATCTCCCACCAGGGCTGGTAAAGACTAGTAACTAAAACTCTTGAGTGCCACCACCTGTTAATGTTAACAATACTGAGTTATCAATCTGACTAATACATGACAGCCTCCCATATATTTGGACTAGAGCTGGAAGTCACAATTCTGTACATAGTTGCCCTGGGGTGGTGAGTCACCCCAGCTACAGGTTGGAACATTTATTTAATCAACAAAACATTTCCAGTTATTGGAGTGTTTCCATCTACCCAGCCTTGCTACTGATTCTCCTCATCAAGGAGAAGTGTATACAGTTCCTGTCTAGGCTGAGACTTTGCCTGGGCAACGGTAGATATTTTTGGCAGTGACTCTCAGTTTGACGTCCTGGTCCGTTTGCCAGTTGCCTAGGATTCAGTTCTGAAAAGCCCTGCATTTTCATGCCATGCACCACAATGGCTTTCTTAAGAATGGGACACTTCATGGGGTTATTGGGAGGATGCCACTGTTTTCAGCTTGAACACAGTGCTGGCATCTTTACTCAGGCCACCTCAAAGAAGACAATTAGGTTGCCAGGCAAGACTGAAAATCTTGACATGAAAGAGAAAAAAATACTATGCAGCCTCAACACTGGGTTATTGGTATGGGTGTTAAATTCTCCCCTTGAGAGGAGAGGGGGTAAACATGCAAGAGATTTGACCGAGTAATGTCTAATGGACTGGAATAGAGCACACAATGGGACCAAAATATTACACTTACTGGGGCAGGGTAACAAGTGGTGCCATCACCAAGGCACATCGTAGTTGTTGCTATTGTTACTTGCCATTAAGTTGAATCTGATTTATGTTAATGCTATAAATGAGAGATCTCCAAGATACTTGGTCATTGGCACACCTTTAAACTCAGGGCCATGCCTTTTTGACTGAATCAACTCACCTTTAGAGTGGTCTCTGCATTGTGTAAGATGGACAAGTGCTTAAGGTCAAGCACATGATATTTTAATAAAACTACAAACAACCATAACTAGTGGCTTAACAAAGTCATTATTTTAGTCTAAACCTTACAGGAGCTTTCTGAGGTACTATATTCATTCCGGGGACTGGATAGCTCAGTAAAAACCCAGAATGGATTCCCTGCCCATTGACAAGGAAGCCATCAAACATTGCTGCTCACAAGTACCTCTCCCTGTCTCTCCAGCAGTAAAACATCCTTCCTTATCTGCTGTCTGCTTCTCCTTATGAGATGGATCTGCTTCTATGATGCCTAGTACTTCTCTTATAAGGCAGGGTCTGGAAAAAAGCGAATATTTTCCAGTTGATTTGACGTATGTTTTTGTCATGGCTCATAGACACATCTGTCAAGAAGCACCTTGGGTGGAAATTCGTTTCCATACAATGATGTTGGGGGTGGAGAAGATGCCGAAAGACAACAGGAAAGCTCAGTGAGTGGCACTACCATTGACAATCAGATGTCTGACAAGTGAGACTCCAGTACCCCCTAACTGTGTCTGACAGCTGTCACCAATACATTCACATCACCTTTAATTTGTGGAGCTGACTGAAAAACCAAGCAGCAGTCTGCATGTTTTTTTTTAAAAAAAACAACCATTTAGCAGTCTTTACAATCCGGGTGCAAAACTAGTGGGTTTGCTTTTATTAGGATTTTAAAAGAGGACTAAAAATGGCCACAGAGATGGGAAACATGTGGTCCTCTAGGTACTATTAGACATAGGATCACCTGCTGGTCATGCCAGCAAAGCCAGTGGTGAGGAATGATTGGAAGTGGCTGAAAGGAAAAGAATACAAACTAAGAAAATCAACCAAATAGAACAAAATAAAAAATGAAGCCGAGAGAGATAACAAAACAGGCTATATACTCTTGACTAGTGGGTTCATTATTTCAGTTCTGTGGCTGAAAAACAACAACAGAAAATGACAAAAAATAGACTACCTCAACTGTGCAATTAAATAAACTGGCAAATAAAATTGGATCTCTTCGTGGAGGAGCTGGCTTCCAAAGACAAATAAATTGATGATGTCCAATGTGCTGCTATACGGCTGTGGCAACAGGATCAAAGGAGCAGGCCCTTTCCCAGGGCTATTTGCAATTAGAAGTGCCATTGCGTTGCCCTTCCGGCTGAGATGGAGATGCTCCTTGAGGAAATGAGGAGTGCACTTTCCAGCCTTCTGAACCCATTTGTATGCCCAAATAAATAATTGCCTCTTCAATGTTTTGACTTTGCATTCAGTCAAGTAGTCAGGAAAACAGAGGACAGTAAAGGGCCACATAAAAAGTTTGAGATGCATAGATACAAACCAAACTCATCCTACCCATAAAAGCAGCAGATGACAGCATCTCAGCCACAACCACTGCGAATTTAGCTTTATTATAAAGTTTGCTGGAGAGTCTGGTAAAACTTTGTTACCTGAATGCTGTCCTTCCAATTGCCAGCAGAACTGCCCCAATAGGGTATCGAAAGACAAGGAGCCACCGATAATTAGTCTCTTCCATCTTAGATACTAGTTTGTGATCTAAGGGTAGTAAGCCTGAGATTACAGGATCTGTAGACAAATACTACCATTTTTTCATTTTTTGGTGTTTCTTCTAGTTTCCATGTCCAGGTATACACAATTCTTGCTGCAGCTGTCATCAGAATGAGAAGTCTGCCATATGTATTCAAAAGCGATCTATCTGCAATGCCTAGTAGGAATGCCTCTGCATGCATGGGTATTTTTAGTTTTAATACAAAATTCAATTCAATGGATCTCAATTCAAGGTTTTTGCTTTCTTGCCGGACCACCACATATGAAAAAACGATCTCATTGCTTGTTTACATTTCCAACAGGTATTTTTCAATGGTGGCTGCATTTTGGCTATTTTTACAAGTCATTTCTGACATGAACTCAAAAGAATTGGAGACGGAATAATGTCCAAGCAAGAAATCATAACCCTTCTGTACAGATATCCTCCTCCTTCTCCTCATCTAGTGGAGCTGAATGTTTGATTTGCAGAACCCTATTCAGAAAGTACCTTGCACTAAAAAAAACCAAACTCTCACACACACAAAAACAATAACACAGCCCCCTTCCCTGGCTATCATTTTTCACTTTTGTATGCATTTATGAATGCACCCCTAGCACAAGACACAGGGGAGTACATTTCTGGACATGTACTGCTTGCCCTCAGCCACTGAATGGGTTCTTCTGATGCAATCTGTAATTCCTGTAGCACTACTGTTGTCACCTAGTTCCTCCTCACAATGAGGACAGTGGTCCCTAATTACAAAATGGACCCTACCTCTAAGGAATAAAGATGCATAGGCCTGAATTTTAATGGCATGGGAATTCATGTTCTAATGTGTGCCAGCAGCATCTGTGGAAGCAGCAGAAGGCAGCACACATTTTTCTCAGGTGTTCCCTCTCTGTGTGTATTAATGCAAGGGATGAATTAATCCCTATCCTGTTGAGGAAGCTTTTCTACACTTATGCACAGTCAAGCACCAATGTCTTCCCAAACAAACAAACAGGAAACTGTACAGCATAATTTGTTCTTTGATATGGGTGATTAGATTAGTCCCCTTCTGGCTCATTTCTATAGCTTCCCATTTCCATTCATAAATTCATTCTGTTTTTTCTCTAGATCAATCTGGTTTTTTTTCCTTTTAAAAGAATGAAAACTGGAATTAGTTTTGAATAATGGTTCAAAAGAATATACATTTTGGATTATGTTTTAGTTTAAAATCATGTTTTGCACTAATTTTACCTTTAAAAGGCATCATGGTGCAC
The DNA here is from genome assembly GCF_025583915.1 of Anolis sagrei ordinatus. Taxonomy (NCBI): domain Eukaryota; kingdom Metazoa; phylum Chordata; class Lepidosauria; order Squamata; family Anolidae; genus Anolis; species Anolis sagrei. Next base: position 328,757,979 of record NW_026844366.1, on the reverse strand, counting down.
ATCTTCAGATGCAATGGGGTCATTTATGTATCATACATGACTACCAGCCTCCTCCCAGTAGACTCAAATCAAGGAAAAGCTTCATGAAAAGGTTCCCCCAGCAACAGCAAGAGTATCCCTTTGGGCAGCTAAACCAGGAAATCCTAGTTGGGAGTGCCCCCCCCCCCCACGAGGGTCTTCCTCCTAGAATGGGCAACTTGGAAGTCCCTGAACAGACTCAGAAATGGAGTGGGCAAATCAAAAGACAAACTGGCAAAATGGCACTACTTAAAAGACTCCTCCACCTTGTGCAACTGTGGAATAGAACAGACAACTCCACATCTGTATGCTTGTCCACTATGCTCTGCCTCATGTACAGAGGAAGAATTGTTTAAGGCTACAGACAATGTGGGCACTGTTGCCCGTTTTTGGTCAAAAGATATTTAGCCACTTGTGTTTCTTCTATTTTTATCATTTTTATACTAATTTATGCAATGCTTTGAATATGAAATAAATAAAATGCATCATGATACATTTCCAAGCTGACAACTAACTACACTGTGCAATTGAGAGACATGCAAAACTATGAGCAACATACTCATTTTAGGAACCATACTGAATTCCAGAGCAACTCTGTTCTCCAGCAGTAAAGAGAAGTATATTTGATTGATGCACTGTAGTACTATAACATGAACAACGAAGAAAGGAACATATATTCTAGTGTCTCAGAAGTAAAAAAAGAAAGAAAAAGAAAGAAACCTGGTTGAGAATAGCACTAAAATGCTGCAACTGGTGGAATGAAGTGCCAGGAAAAGTAATCTGGGCAAAAGATAGATAAATACCATATATAGCTCATGTATAAATGGAGGACAGGCTTGAGGACCAAAATTATGGAGTTTTATATGACTAATGGATAGTTGAAGGTCATTCTGTCAAGAAGAAAAAGCACCAAAGCACCATTTCCCCACAAAAGGCTATGTATATTTCTAGGCTTATACATGAGTATATAGCAGGCATGGACAAACTTCAGCCCTTCAACTCCCACAATTCCTAACAGCCTCAGGCCTTTTCCTTTTCCCCCTCAAGCTGCTTGAGAAAAGGCTGTTAGGAATTGTGGGAGTTAAAGTCCAAAACACCTGGAGGGCCGAAGTTTGCCCATGCCTGCTATATAGGGTAGATTTAGTCATTTATACACTTTTAAAAACCTCTAAGATCTGGTAGACTCTTAGACAATAGTATGGCCGGCTGATGCTCCTCCATGGGGCTCTGTATAAGAAGATTTGGTGGCGACCATCATCATCAGCAAAGAGGCAAGTTCCGTCTGGTCCATTTTGTCCCAATAAAGATGAGAATGGAAGATGACCCAAAACTAGCACAAAAAAAACTTTGTAGAAAGTGGAAATCCAAGTGTTCATGCTCACCTTGCCAAAAGCAAGCTTGTTAAGGACAGTAAGCTTGTCACCTCTCTTTTTTTAATTAGCTGTTCATGTACTATACAGGATTTATGGATTATAATTAAAGGGATCACCGATTCTGCGCTGACCCCATTAGCTCAGTGAGTTGCCTCCTTTTTGGATTAAGAAGTGAGACTGTAAAGATTAAAATTGTATTATATATGCAAAGTTTTAACCACATGTTAAATTAATTGCCCAAAAAGACAAATGGTAAAGTAATATTTAAACTGGAAGTTTCCTCCCCCCCCCCTTTTTTTTTCTATGTGCATAAAATGATTTGAAGGCTCTTATAAGAGCAGGCATTGTTTTGACAAGAGCATGAACTGCATTCATTGGTAAAACAAAGTAAAAGATAAAAACAGTGACTTGGCATTGCTATTATATTAGCACAGTGCTTCCCAACCTGTGGTCTGTCGAACAAAAATATGGTCCGTGGCCTCACCATTACTACTTCGTGCCTCGAAACTATGGGGCAATGAAAGTGACTGGTCTCGCGAAACTCTCTTATAGTGCCAAGGCAATGGGGATGTTGGGAGGGGAGAGGCTGGCTACCCACAAAAGATTGCTACTACCACATCAGCTCTAGATTATTAAATATTGTTTTCTGTGGGCAAACAGATTGCGACTACTGGATGGCAAATGTTCTGTATCAGAAACTAGAGCTGATGTGGTCTATCCAATGCAATTTTCTGAATCAGCACCCTAAATAACCAGACCAAATCTAAAGTTGACCAAAAATGGATTCATAACCCTTTTGGTACTAATGTTGGAGAGTGGTCCCTGGTCAATTGGTCCCTGGTCAAAAAAAGGTTGGGAACCACTGTATTAGCAGAACAATTACTTGGTTACAAAAAAGAGATTGATGGATAGTAAAAATGACACCACTTAGAAAAAAGAATGAGGGTTGTCTGGAGGTAGACCTAGACAATCCAGATGATCAAGTAATTTTTGAAGAAATAGCTGCAGCTATGATAGGTAAGTATAAACTGATTATATGTTTAAATAATTACTGAAAAGACAATGTGGAACTGCACCTATTTTTTCATCCCTTTTGTTATCTTGTTTTTCTTTGTGTTTTGTGTTTTTCTATTTCTGCTTCACTTTCTTTCCTTTTTATTATATGTTGGTATTGTTCTATTTTATGTATTTCAAATATATTTTAAAATGTTTTTTAAAAAAACCTAAAGTTTACAGCATCAAATATCCCAATTTGCTGACACGCTTGCCCTGTTAGGAAGAGCACTGTATGGGTTTTCTTTTCACTAAATGACATTATACTTGCATACCTCAGTTAATAAAACACCAAGAGAGAAGTTCTTTCTTACAACTTTTTTTCCTGCCCACCTAACTCCTACTTTCCTCCTTGTCCTTTGTCTACTTCAGTTTTTCCCAACCTTTTTTTGACCAGGGCCTACTTGACCAGGACCCACTTTGATCAGGGCTCACTTTAACCAGGGCCCATTCCATAGTCATTGCACATACTCCATATCTGTTATTGCACTGCACTATTCTCCGAAAACCTGATCCCAAAGCCAGGTTCTACATATTGGACCATTCTTCTGTCTTTATGAACCTTTTCTTGCTATTTCTATGTTATTTCTTTCTCTGTTGTTATTGTTAAAGAATTGATAATATCCAGAAACACATCTACTTCATTAATTGGGATTAATTGGGATTAAAATGGACTGCATACATAGGAAGTGGACATTTCCACGGTAGGCAATTCATTAAAGTGGGCCCTTGATAATAGCCAGGGTTTGGATCCAGGATCACCTATGGAAACCAAAATATGTAGATGCCAAAAACGCGCATAGTGCAAACAATTTACCTGTCCGAACATATCCTCCCCTATGAGCCATCAAGATTACTAAGATTGTCTGGAGGGGCCCTGCTCTCGATCCCACCGGCCTCACAGGTGTGGCTGGTGGGGACGAGAGACAGGGCCTTCTCGGTGGTGGCCCCTCGACTCTGGAACTCCCTTCCACTGGAGATCAGAACTGCCCCTTTGATCTTAACGTTCAGGAAACAGGTGAAAACCTGGCTTTGGGGATTGGCATTCAACGAATGAGCCATGATCCTGTGATATGGATGGATGACGACGAATAATGACTTTGATGATGACTGACCACTGTAATCATATGATTGTATTTTTGCCATTTTAATTGTTTCAATGTTTTAATGTTTTAGTGTGATTTAGAAATATGATGTTTTAATGATGGTCTGTAATATTGATGTTGGAAACCGGCCCGAGTCCCTCGAATGGAGGTGAGAAGACCGGTATACAAAACTACCAAATAAATAATAAATATATATAATAAAAGAGAATGTTTGTATCGGACAGAGGAAGGAGTATGTGGCAGCGTTCTGATTGGCTGCCGCTGTGAAGCTATTTGCATATGGTCTCTGATTGGCCACCTTCAATAGGAGCCCCTGGTGGAGAAGAGGGCTCATGGCAGAAACGGGGCATGACAGAAGGAAATTTGCATATGGTCTCTGATTGGCCAGCCTCAAATCCAACATTCCGAGATGACAAAGAGAGGAAAGGAAAGGCCGGGGCCTGGGTCAGAACACTCCCAATACAGATCGAAATAGGCACACAGAGCCCCCATCACCCACTCTACATCCTACTGCAGTTTGGAGGACTATGAACCATGGATGATGGGACTTGCAGTACCACCACTCACATTCTGAGACCGCAATAAATAAATACAATGACATAGTAATGTGGTGTCCAAATGTGTGAGGTAACAGTCGGGTATGCCTGCACATCAAAGTTATGTTTGTTGGAAATTATTATTTTTTAATTTTTAAAGATATATTTTCAAATTGTGGTTGGTGGAATTCATGTGGATATGGAGGCCTGACTGTAATTCAAACAGACCTTTTCTGTTTATCCCATCTTGATGTTTATTATCAATATCATTGAATTGCTACCTAGGATGGATGGTCTGTTTTGATGCCATTGTTCCATCTATGTTGTGCTTCATGAGTAAAACAATTCCCAACCCAAAATAATTTGTCACAAAAGAATGAAAAACAGCACAGTATTTCATTAAAGCGTAGCCAATAAAGTGAGCCAACATTTCATATCGTGACGAACATTTTGACCAGACTGCTAGCCAATAAATCACTTGGGAAAAGGTCGACAAGAACAACTATTGGGCGTAATGACGTGTTGAATGTTGCCTGCATATCAACAAACCTGAAATTAGCTGATGCCATAAATCTTGGTGAAAGGTTAGATTAAGAATGGTTGGCAGCACAGAAGAGGCGGGATCATGAAACCATTATCAAAGTAATAATCTCTAAAAACAAGATTATTATCCATGAAGTGTTGTAATAAAGCCAGTTCATTCCACACACGAGTCAACCACACATTCTCTGGCTTTAATCCATGGTCCAGCTCAGAAAATTGGAGGTTGCTTCTTTCAATGAACCCATCTCTATTATATCAAGACCTTTTTGGAATCATGCCTTTTGCAGACTTTCTAGATACAGCATCTACCAATCAGAATCCTGTCTCTTCACAATCAGTTCCAGTATGAGGCAACCAGGCCCTTTAAGAAATCATAGACAGGTCCTCAGAACCCAGATCAGTGACTCTTTAGAAGGCCTTCACATACTGCTGAGACAACTTATCTTGGGAGAGTTCCAGTTGGCATAGGATGATGAGAAGCTGTCTTGTACCGAGTCCAAATTTGATCTGTCTAGTCCTAGACTGTTGAGTAGCAGTAACTCTGCAAGTTTTCAGGTAGGGATTTTTCCACTAGCCCTACCTGAAAACCCCAGGTACTCCTGCTTGGGTGCCCCATTCAAGCAGTGACTAGATCAAAGCCTGTTCACCTACTGAATTAGAAGGGATCAGATGTACTATTCAGGATAGTATGGCTGTGGACCACAGCCTTCAGCAATTTGGCAAGTAGAGTTCCAATTAATCCTCTGTTGTGCTACTTTTTCAGCTGCTTTTAAAATATCTCAGTTTCTGTCTCCCTCTCTTAACTTCATCTTAAAACAACTGGTGAAACCTGAGTTCAGGGAGCAAATATAGTGTGCATTCAAATAACTCAACGAGAGGAGGGGGAAGAATTTTGCCCTTCCTAGTAGGTTCAGACAAAAGCAAACCATTGCACTTTGTGTTCTGCCTCATTAATAACTTTTGAATCTTGATGGCACTCTGATGTTGCTGTTACATGTTGTTAGAGCTGTAGACATTGTGTTTCCTAGGCTTTGTAGTTGTTAATTGTCAACCTGTTGGCTTTGACTTACATGACTCTATGATTGAGAGACCTCCATGAGACCTGATCATCAACAGTCATGCACAGATAGAGCCAGTGTGGTGTAAATGCACTCTACATTGAGCTGCCTTTGAAGATGGCCCGGAAACTGTAATTGGTACAAAGGTTGGTGGCCAGGCTACTAACTGGAGCTAATTATAGGGAGCGCACAACACCCCTATTAAAGCAGCTCCACTGGCTGCCAATAAGTTTCCTGTACGGATTCAAGGTACAGGTTATGACCTACAAAACCCTAAACGGTTCAGGCCCTGCCTATCTTCATGACCGCATCTCCCCCTATGAAGCATCGCAGACTCTAAGATCTGCTGGGCTGACCCTCCTTTCGCTTCTGCCACTGTCACAAGCATGGCTGGTGAGGACGAAGGAGAGGGTCTTCTCAGTGGTGACCCCTCGACTTTGGAACACCCTTCCCAGAAAGATCAGGCAAGACCCAACACTGTCCACCTTTCATAGGGACCTGAAAACCTGGATGTTCCAAAAGATTTTTGGGAATGTTTAGTCCCTAGGCCCAGTCCCTAGGTTATCAGTTAATACTTTGTTCTGCACTTTCTCCACTTCCCCGGCCCTATGATACACTGTTGCACCATCCCTTGCCTAGCTCTTCTATAGTTGACATGCCCATTTTGAGGTTCTGGCCATAGGTTTTGTTGCACCTCGTCTGATGGAGTTATAATTGTAATTGATTTAATGTTTTATTGTTGTGTTTTAGCAGAATTCTTGTGGTTTATGATTTTTTTTTTGTCTGTGTGATTTTCTTCTTCGCAATTGAATGTTTTGCCTTATATGTTGGAAACTGCCCTGAGTCCCTTCAGGGAGATAGGGCGGTATACAAATAAAGTTTTATTTATTACTAGCCATCCCCTGCCACGCTTTGCTGTGGCTCACTCTGGTGGTCATGGGGGTTCTGTGTGGGAGGTTTGGCCCAATTTTATTGTTGGTGGGGTTCAGAATGCTCTTTGATTGTAGGTGAACTACAAATCCCAGCAACTACAACTCCCAAATGTCAAGATTCTATTTTCCCCAAACTCTACCAGTGTTCACATTTGGGCATATTGAGTATTTGTGTAGAGTTTGGTCCAGATCCATCATTGTTTGAGTCCACAGTGCTCTCTGGATGTAGGTGAACTACAACTCCAAAACCAAATACATTGCCCACCAAACCCTTCCAGTATTTTCTGTTGGTCATGGGAGTTCTGTGTGCCAAGTTTGGTCCAATTCCATCATTGGTGGAGTTCAGAATGCTCTTTGATTGTAGGTGAACTATAAATCCCAGCAACTACAACTCCCAAATGAGAAAATCAATTTTTTTGAGTGAAGGACATACATTGGGTTGTTAGGTGTCTTGTGTCCAAATTTGGTGTCAATTCGCCCAGTGGTTTTTGAGTTCTGTTAATCCCACAAACGAACATTACATTTTTATTTATATAGATGTATGTAAAGGATTGTGCATTAGACTACAACCAGGTTTGATTCCCTACTGGGCCATGAAAACCATTGGGTGTCCTAAGGAGAGTCACAGCTCCAGAAAACCCCATGACAGCTTTTCCTTAGAGTTGCCATAAGCTGAAAACTATTTGAAGGCACACAACAATATCTACCTACACATACTCTTCCTTTCTCATTTTAGCACTCTCTACCAAAATTACTATTTACTCACTACTCCAGTGATCTCAGAAGCTAAGTGCCATTGTTTTGTTTTTTTCACAATTAGTCCAGCTTATCAGATGAGTTCTGGGTGAGGTCCCCTTGGCTTCAGGAGATGCACGAAGAACAGCCAAAATCCACATGTGATTCAACAGTCACAATTTTTGCATTCCAGTTTTAATTATTTGATCTGGTGTCAGGAGCAACACCAGATAATGAAACAGCTGCAAGGGTGTAAATATCTGGTGCTGTTCTTTTGGCCCATCTGCCTATTTAATCCACTGGCAGCTGACATATCAAGCAGCAGACCCCTGCATGCTAATGTCCTTATTGGTCCTGGTATGGTTTTTTCCTGTGTTCAATAATTATATGAATGTTCTAGTCTCAGAGATTGAGTTGAGTTGGACATGACCTTTCTCCTATCATCCAAACTTTTGACAGAAAGAGTTGCCACAAAAGTTTGAGTCTAGCAATATCTGTCGATAGTTATGTGAGTACTGATCCTGCTGTGCAGAGACTCATTGCAGAACTGTTCCACAATCCTTGGGGAACAATCTCAGCTGTTGCCAGAAATTCTCCTGGAAAAAAATTGTCTGGTTTTGTAACCAACTCCCCCCACCCGATGGACATTTTCAACTATCTGCCATCTACAACCTGGCATCCTCAAAATCCATTAGATACTATGCAGCTGTGGACTAGTCTACATAGGGACCAACAAATGCAGCATTGCCCAAACATGAATCAAAGAACATGAAAAGCACTGTAGACTAATTCAACCAGAAAAGTCAGCCATAGCAGAGCAACTGATGAACCAACCTGGTCACAGCATATTATTTGAGAACACAGAAATGCTGGACCACTCTAACAACTATCATGTCACGCTGCACAGAGAAATCTTTGAAATCCACAAGCATGTGGACAATTTTAACAGAAAGGAAGAAATCATGAAAATCTGGCGACCAGTATTAATAAAAAATATAACAGTAAATAAAAAAACAACACCCAAACACAGGGGAACTCCAGACAAGAAACAATCAGGGATAGCTAATCACCTCTCAACAAATGATTTCCCCAGGCACAAACAAGCCACACCAAAAAAACTGCTAGGCCATCAAATGCTAATCAAGGTGGCCAGTTGAAACTTTCACACCTAGCTCCAACAGACAAGAGTTCTTTCTCCCACCCTAGACATTCCAAAGATCCAATTTTCCTAGTTTCCAACAGACCTCACAACCTCTGAGGATGCCTACCATAGATGCTGGTGAAATATCAGGAGAGAATGCTTCTATAACATGGCCATATAGCCCAAAAAATCTACAACAACCTATTAGATTATTGCTTCCATCTGACCAAACCCTGTAGGTGGAGATAATGAAGGCAATAGCCCAATCCTTCTGAAAGGCAGCAGGCCTGAGATGGCTGAGTTATGGCAATATTGTCTAATGTGGTGATTCATCATTGAAGCAAGGCAAAAGCAAAAACAAAACATTAAGAGCAAACATGAGAATCTATGTGTTAATATTAATTACACTAAATTACATTTTCTAGGAAAAAATATTAAGCTAGAACATAAAGTGCCCTTTCTCCCAAGGAAACTCAGTGTAATGATACGTAGAAGTATCTTTTACAATGGTTATTCTGTGCATTATTCCCACCCCCACTTCAAAGGGGACAACACAACGCTAGGGTTTGTTTTGTTTTTTACTTTGTGGAGGGTGGCAAGCAGCAAACATGAAGGGTAGCAAAAACAAAACTAGGAAAGGAAAAGATAACAGTAAAAGGTCTCTTGTAGCATTGATGCCTTGTGACACAAACACACATGTGGAAAAGTCTGACTTGGCCACGATGGTCCGCACTCTTGTTACATCCCGAATAGATTACTGCAACGCGCTGTACATGGGGTTGCCTTTGAAGACTGTTTGGAAGCTCCAAATGGTCCAACGGGCGGCAGCCAGGTTACTAACAGGAGTGGCACTCAAGGAGCTCACTACTCCTCTGCTGCGTCAGCTTCACTGGCTGCCAATTTGCTACCGAGCACAATTCAAAGTGCTGGCTTTAGCCTATAAAGCCCTAAACGATTCCGGTCCAGCTTACCTATTTAAATGTATCTCCTCAAGGAGAGGAAAACTATGTTAGCAACCTCAGAATGTGGTCAAAATGGCCAAAGACATAACTGAGGTAGAACACACAAACTGGGAGAGGCAACAGAAGTTTGCTTTTGACTACTCCTACTGGGAAGGACAAAACGTCAGCCCATCTTCTCTTCTCTGATACTGTGATATATTTTTACCTGATGTTTTGTTTTTGATTTGATTGTGCTATGTTTTAAGCTGCATTTTTTTAGGCTTGTCCCTTTGTAAGCCGCCCCAAGTCCCTTCGGGGAGATGGAGATGGGGTATAAAAATAAAGTTATTATTGTATTATTATTCCCATTGCTGAGTTGACTGAGTGGTAACTACTTTTGCAATTCAAACTTAGTCTAGAGTAACTGAAGTAAGTGCAGGACAAAGGGGGAGGAGAAGAACGAAACTGGGATTTAAAAGCAACTGAAAAAGTGGAATGACAGAATTTATCAGAATTACTCCAGCCAATTGAAGGGTATGCTTTACCACTCAGAAAAATGAGATACTTTTTCAGAGACAATATTAAAGAGATGCCCCAACATGTTCCCATTTCTTCTCTTGCGTATAGTTCTCAGAAACTCAAATTCGAAAATGAAACACACATCGTGTTGTCGAAGGCTTTTATGGCTGAAATCACTGGGTTGCTGTGAGTTTTCCAGGCTGTTCCAGAAGCATTTGCAAAACGTCAGGAGAGAATGCTTCTGAAACATGGCCACAGAAAAGTCACAGCAACCCAGAAACACGCATCGTTATTGGGACGGGTTAAAGGGGGTGGGGGTTTCTTATTACATAGTTATTTATATTCATTAAAACACTTCCATCCTGGCCTTTTATCATAGGATCTCAGGGAGGCAGACAATATAAACAATGACAAACATTGATAGCCATAAATGATTTAAACAAGATCAAGACATAACAATAGTTAAAGCTACTATTTTGAAAGCTATAAAAATGTCAATCAATCTTAATCACAATGGATTTTTAAATGACAAGAAGCTTGTGAAAAAGGTTCTAGTTCAGAACTATCTCTTCCACCAAACTATTTAAATAGGGTTGCTATAAGTTTTTCAGGCTGTACGGCCATGTTCTAGAAGCATTCTCTCCTGACATTTTGTCTGCATCTATGGCAGGCATCCTCAGAGGTTGTGAGGTCTCTTCCACCAAACCATTTAAGTAGACACAAAATGGGGACATGGCTATGTTCTTCATATCTCTGTCCCCGCTCCCTAGTCTACATGTGAGCAAGAATCCCACTTTTTGCTGTTTTATTTTTTTGTGTCATCAAAACAGAACCGGCACACATGGAATCCATGGAGGAGACACTGCTGCATAGTTGGGGATGACATTTAAGAGGGCAGGAAGGTTTTCTTCAGGAAAAATGATTTTCCAGATATGACTATTCTCAAAAATACTCATATTTCAGGCTATCATGATTGGGGGGATAGGAGAGACAGCAGGTTCTAGGGTCTTTGGGTTTGTGGGTTGTTGTAGGTTTTTCCGGGCTATATGGCCATGTTCTGGAGGCAATTTTTCTCCTGACGTTTCGCCTGCATCTATGGCAAGCATCCTCAGAGGTAATGAGGTCATTTGGGTTTGTAATGAGGTCATTTGGGTTTGTTTGTTCTTTTACAAGAGACCTAAGAGTAACCATTCAGAGTAACCATTCAGAAACCAGTGCAAAATATTAAAAGAAGTATGCTTTCATTCCTTGAATGTTGCTGAATTTACAGTCCTCCACACAAAAACACATTTCCGATTACTAGAATCCTTCTGCATCTCAGCAATATAATCTGTGGAGGTGGGGAGTCATATTCTACTGCTCTAACTTATGTCTTCTTCTGCATTACAAAGCATTAGTAGAAGTCATCAAAACATATCTTAATTCAAATACATTTTTCCCATCTGCAGACAGCAGGGTGTTGGACTCTTGTGGTGTCTTCCAACGCTATGATTCTATGAGTTTTTAGGTAATTAAATATCGAAATCAGAATAATCCATGATTTAGCGTTTCTGCTTTTTTATGTCTTTGAAAGCTGCCAGGAATACAATCAACTATTATGAAATGTGGTGCCAGAGAACAGTTAGCTGGGCATGATGGATCACTAGAGAGACAAATAAATAGATTGCGTAGCAAACCTTGTTAAATGCCAAAATACCTAAACCGAGGCATTTGTGCATTGGACACATGGCTTGTTCAAAAGAAATAACTGGAGGAAAAACAATAATGTTCTGGAGCTGGACGATAGTAGAAAAGATTCAGATAGTTTGAATCACTCAAGGAAGTGACAATTTTGAGTTTGCATGAGCTGAACAGGGCTGTTGTGGACAAGGCCGCAGGGAAAGTTCCTCGTTCATTTGTTTTTAAGACTTATGGCAACCAATCACAGGTTTTCTTGGCAAAATTTGTTCAGAACAGGTTTGCAACTGCCTTCCTCTGAGGCTGAGAGAATATGGCTTGCCCAAGGTCTCCTCATGGGTATCCATAGGCAAGCAGGGATTTCAACCTTGGACTTCCAAAGTCATAGAATCATAGACTCATAAAGTTGGAAGAGACCTCATGGGTCATCCAGTCCAACCCCCTGACAAGAAGCAGGAAAATAGCATTCAAAGCACCCCCAACAGATGATCATCCAGCCTCTGCTTAAAAGCCTCCAAAGAAGGCACCACACTCTGGGGCAGAGAGTTCCACTGCTGAACAGTTCTCACAGTTAGGAAGTTCTTCCTCATGTTTATTTATTTATTTACAGCACTTCTAACCCGCCCTTCTCAGCCCAAAGGCAACTCAGGGTGGCGAACAGACTAGCAACAATTAGATGCCACAACACACATTCACCAATTAAAAACAGTTAAAACACACAATAAAAACCATGTAAAATCAATTAAAATATAATAATTAGTGTCTTCCAGTTCAACTCCTTATCCTTTTGCATCGTTTAGGCTATTCCGTGTTCGTTATTTCATAATACTGTGTTTATCTGGTTACGCTGAGGTTCCAAAAGCTTGCCAGGTTTTCACTCTTTCCCGAAAGGTCAGGAGGGAGGGGGTGGATCTAATATCTCTGGGAAGGGAGTTCCACAGCCAAGGGGCCATCACTGAGAAGGCCCTGTCTCCCTTCCCCGTCAACCGCCTGTTCAGGTGGAATCTCCTTTCCTGTAGTTTGAAGCCATTGTTCCGTGTCCTAGTCTCCACAGCAGCAGAAAACAAGCTTACTCATTCCACCCTTCACATATTTATGCATGAATCCTGGTCCAATACTCAAATCATTGAACCACACACACTCTCTTAAAGTTACTTGGGATATTGTGAAAGTAAAATCTGAATCCCGTATTTGTACCATCTAAGGCGGACTCATTAAATCAATGCAACTGATTGAAATGTTGAACAGCCAAGTTACCATTGATACAAGGGGAACTGAAATGGGATTAAGGCCCAATATGTATTAGCATACACACACCTTTTTATTATGAGTCATAATTCAACATTACATAATGCATTATCATGGAGTTGATTTTAAAACTCTTACTGTAAAAAAAAGTCTTTGGCTTTTGCTCTCAAATAGTTCTTGTGCCTCACCAAATGATGACTCCTATGAGTCCTGCATTGAATCATAGTACTTAAAGTGGTGCATTAATTCTACAGTGTAGATAAGAGCTTCCCAAACAGTTCATGTTGGTGACACACCTGTTTAGATAAGCATCATTTTGCAACACATTAATGCCACTTTGCTAGGAAACCAGAGGTGAAACCAATCCCTTATAAAAGATATGGATACATACATACATTGCAATAATGAAATGTATGGGGACACAACATATCTTCTGAAAACTTTTTATTAATATTTTTAAATATATATATGATTTATTATTTCACATATACTCAGAGGTTTCTCGTTACATTTCCATGACACACTTACACACTGCAGCTGGCCCATTTGGAGCCATGGAGAAGAAGAACTAAACAGTTTCTTGGACCACCTTAACAGCATCCACCCAAACATCCAATTCACCATGAAAAAAGAAAATGAAGGAAATCTGCCTTTTCTAGATGTCCTAGTCATCCGCAAACCAGATCAACAATTGGGTCACACCATTTACAGAAAACCCACACACACGGATAGATATCTACATAAAAACTCCAACCATCACTCAAGTCAAAGAAGAAGCACAATTAAAGCCCTGGCAGACCGTGCAAAAAGAATCTGCGAACCCCACCTCCTCGAAGATGAACTGAGCCACCTAAACTGGGCTCTACAGGCCAATGGATACTCCATCTCAGACCTCTGAAGAGTTGCAAGGCCGAGAACAAACCACAAGTGTAAAGACAAGGATCCTCCCAGAGGAAAAGTGTTCTTGCCATACGTCAAGGGAACCACTGACTGCATAGGGAAGCTGATGAGGAAACACAGCCTACAAACTACCTACAGACCACTAAGAAAATCCAACAAATGCTACATTCAGCAAAGGACAAGAGCGATCCTTTCACCTCTGTAGGAGTTTACCGTATATCATGCTACTATATAGGGATCACCAAATGCAGCAATGCCCAAATATGAATCAAGGAATACGAAAGGCCCTCCAGACTACTTCAACCAAAAAAATCAGCCATAGCAGAGCACATGATGAACCAACCTGAACACAGCATATCATTTGAGAACACAGAAATGCTGGACCACTCTCACAACCACCATGTCAGGCCACACAGAGAAGCCACTGAAATCCACAAGCATGTGAACAATCTCAACAGAAAGGAAGAAACCATGAACATAAATCTGGCTACTAGTATTAAAAAATCTCTAAAACTATAACAGTAAATAAAGAACAACACCCAAACACAGGGGAACTCCAGACAAGAAACAATCAGGGACAGGTAATCACCTCTCAACAAAGAATTCCCCCAGGCAGTAACAAGCCACAACAACAAAAAACTGTCAGGACATCAAATGCTAATCAAGGTGGCCAATTGAAACATTCACACCTAGCTCTAACAGATAAGAGTTCTTTCTCCCACCCTGGACTTTCCACAGACATATAAACCCAATTTTCCTTGTTTCCAACAGATGTCACAACCTCTGAGGATGCCTGCCATAGATGAAGGCAAAATGTCAGGAGAGAATGCTTCTAGAACATGACCATACAGCCATGAAAGCCTTCGACAATACAGCGAAATATATTGTTTCAGCCTCTATTCCATTTCAAGAGTAGCTAGCAGTATGAGACAAATGGGTAATGGTGACATATGTCTTCTCGGACCCTATGGGTCACAGCCACTGTTTTGATTGCAATCAACACATTAGTTGCTTAATCACACTAATCATTCAATTAAGTCTTTTAGACCTATTATGAAATGTTTGAACTTGCCTGACTGAATCAGAAGCACAATTGTGTTGCTATGGCCAACTTCCTGGAAGATAAAGATTTTCTCCTAATCTCATTCACTGCACCTTTGTTATTAGTGAGGTTGCCAAGGTTTGTAATTATTTGCTTTGGAGTACAAATCATTCTAGCTCATAATAATGTTCAAATTTATCCCAAATCAATTGCCACTTTCCTGGCTTGAAATCTGTGGTGAGGTCCTTAGTGTGCCTGGTCAATTTTCAGCTGACTATGTTCCAAAAGTCCTTTAACATTCGGCATTTACTCATTCTGATAAATGCTGGAAATACTTGTTATAGGGTCTCTGCTGCTTTATATTTTGAAGATTCAGGATTGCTCGTGGATGAGAGACAAAGGACGAATGGCTGAGATCCTACAACAAAGACATGATTACAATTGCGTAAGGATGCATCCAGACAGCACCTATAGTGTGCGCCCTTCCGTGTTTTCCGCTGGCCCATCCAGATTAAGCTTCAGCAAAAAATGAATGCTTTCAGCACAAGGCAGAAAAATCTTGCTTACTGTCAGGGTAATTTCTCTGTTGAAAAGACCAGGGTCTTTCAGAAGACCCATTCTCTCCGGCTGTGGGCGTTGTGTAGACGGGACCAGGGCTCATGTTGCACAAGTTCCGGTGCCCATCTACACATCTGTCTTGGATTTCTTGGGCTGCTGGAGCCCAAGAAACCCAAGATAGCCCCCACTCC
The DNA here is from genome assembly GCF_025583915.1 of Anolis sagrei ordinatus. Lineage (NCBI taxonomy): Eukaryota > Metazoa > Chordata > Lepidosauria > Squamata > Anolidae > Anolis > Anolis sagrei. The sequence continues at coordinate 328,742,408 of NW_026844366.1, read as the reverse complement.
TCCCAAAACGCCTTTAAAAACCTCTGGAGGGCCAATAAAACACTCTACATGACACAATAAGAACATAAATCTAGATGGGAGCACTCTGTATCCACTCACCAAGGAGTTCATGATTTCCACTCCCCTTGGATTGACTGTTAGTGCTTCACTGTACAACTGCTTTGCTTCCTCCAAGCTGCTGTTCATCTCTGCAAGCCTCCCCCGCATGTACAGCACAGCGTGAGAGGTGGGAAAGAGACTGGCTGCCTCCTGGATACAGAAGCCTGCTTCTTTGAGATGCTGTTGGTCCATGAAGAGTTCAGCTAAAACAAAACAAATGTAATTTTTGAAATGTGTAAACACTCCCCACCTCACACCAACATACACACTTTATCTTGGAGGGCCTCACTCTAATACAGTGGTTCTCAACTGGTGGGTGACCCCAGATGTTTTGGCCTTCAATTACCAGAAATCCTAACAGCTGGTAAACTGACTGGGATTTTTGGGAGTTGTAGACCAAAACACCTGTGGACCCACAGGTTGAGAACCACTGCTCTAAAAAGACAAGAATGTTGGTTGCTTAAGAACTGAAATATGCTCCATAAAAATAAAAAATAAACGAGTTTATGATGTAAGAATTTGAAAATGTGCTCCCTGAATTACTAGGATATTGTATAATTTTAATTGCTTTTATTGAATTTTCACAACCAGTTAAAAATAAAAAAGAACAAATAAACACTGACTCTAAAATAAGAACCAAAACAAAAAATCTGATACAATAATAACCCTATAATAATCCACCTCATAACTTCCACCATTCCTACTAACTAAAAATAATAACTGGTTTTTTTTTAAAGATAAGGTTATTGCATATTTTAAGCATTTGGAAACAACTCCTTTCTCGCTGGTCAGTTCAAGGATCCTTCCACGAAATGACCAGCATGGTTCATTTCAATGTTCATTTCAAGAAAAATAGATGAAAAATGGATTCTGAATTTTTCTTTATTTGTGTCAGAAGTGACTTGAAAAACTTCAAGTTGCTTCTGGTGTGAAAGGATTGGCCATCTGCAAGGTCATTGCCCAGGGGACATCGGGATGTTTTACTATCCTGTGAGTGGCTTCTTTTGTATTCACATATAAGAAGTTGGAGCTGACAGACGGGAGCTCACTCCATCTCGCAGATTTGAACTTCCGACCTTCAAGTCAGCAGTTCAGGTGACACAACGGTTTAACCCATTGCACCACTGTGGCTGCCATTATGAATAATGATGGGGGGTTTTTTCCATGTAAGGAAAACTGCAAGTCACTTCTGGTGTGAAAGAATTGGCCATCTGTAAGTATGGTGCCTAGGGGACAACCAGATGTTTTGATGTTTTGCCATCCTTGTGGAAGGCTTCTCTCATGTCCCTGCATGGGGAGCTGGAGATGACAGAGGGAGCTCATCTGCACTCTCCCTAGATTCAAAACATCCAACCTGTCAGTCTTCAGTCCTACCAGCACAAGGGTTTAACCCATTACACCAATGGGATAATTATTAGAAGGTTCCTAGGAAGGACATATTTTGTTGGATGCATGTAGGTGAAATCACAGGTATGGGATAAAAAAACCTTCCCTGAATGTTATTTAATCAGTTTTATACAACTAATATTTTCCAAACCAGATTATGGAAGATCAGAAATTTTATGCTGCTTTATATCAAAAGGCACTGGTAGAATCTATTAGATATACGTGTTAGCTCACACACATTGTTCCTCACACACGACGCATAACAGGTAGATGGAAAACCACCTAAAAAGGGAAAACAGGTTCATAAAAATGAAGTAATTTCTCTGTTTACTTTTCTCAACAAGAAGTAATTGTTCTATCACTTTTTACAATGAGAAATATCGAACAAGAATACAAATGTACCCTCCTGGCATAAGCAATCAATTTCTGTTAATGTAAAGACTAAGATTTATTATGCTCTACACCCAACTGTTATTACGCCCTCATGAAAGCTTCAGAGAAATACATTTAAGTTTTTTTTTTATTAGGCTATCTCACTAAAATGGAAATATCTGACACTAAAAGAAATGTAGTAATTCTTGTTTATAGCTATAGGGGGAAAGCATCATCCATTGGCTGATAAATCTACTTTTGGCTTCCAGATACAAGACAGATTACAAAAGTAAGAGCTGATGCTATTAAGATTAATATTGTATTGAGAACATAAGTATGATATAAAAAAGCAGTCTTAATTTCTGTCATCTTAAATTGAGGAAGGAGAAGTATAGAACTGTAGGAATACCAGCCTAATTCTGCAAATTATCAGTAAAAACACCTTCTGATATTGTACTGTACTTTTATCTCTATTGTAATAATAGAATAGAGATATGTATTTCTTTCTGTTAAAATAATTACTATGTCTGAAGATCTCATTTAAAGATCATTTAAAATAATGCAATCATAGCAGACATGCAGCCCAAATAAATTTGATTTTGATTTACTACAGAAATGATAGCAATGTCAGTACCAATAGCAATGTCAGTACCAATAAATAAATAAATAAAGAGGAAGGAGGCTTGTGGTTTTACAAATATTCTGGGCCTGAACTGTTTAGGGATTTATAGGTAATGACCAGCAGTTTGTATTTAGCCTGGAAATGGATCCACAGGCAGTGGAGCTGCCACAACATGGGAATCGTCCTCTCACGATATGGCACTCCAGTTAGTAACCTGGCTGCTGATCTCTGAACATTTCTCGAATGCAAGAAATGACATCATTTTATCGCTTTCTGCTCTATCCCCCTGACTTTTGTCAGCACTAAAATGCCTGAGCCAATCAGCCTCCCAAGGGTTATTAACTACTGTCAAAGACCGCCAGAAGTGTTTGCAGGGAATGGGCATCGCAGCAATCTCCAACAGGAGAAATTTTATTAAAGCCCTAAATCTTGGCTTGCTTTCTCCTTCTCCCCGAGATCTGACACGATGCAATCTCCTCAAGGTACATGAAAGCACAAAAATGTGTTTCTTACAAAGCACAGCACTGGCAAAGTTGGAAATAAGGAGCTGCGTGAATAACTCTGCACTTGCTAGCCTTCAGGAAAGAGTAATATTATGATTCACACAACCGCCTATGATGCAGAAAAGTTCCATATGCTTCCAAACAAGTCACAATTTCCCTAGCCAGATGTTCAAAAAAGTATTTTGCTCAGAGGAAGAATGGCTTACTTTTTGATAAAGGTTGTTATAGTATTAACTCTTATTATAAAAAAGGAATCACCCCTTTCTCTAAATAGAGTGGTGAATGGTAGGCATTTAGTCCATCCCAGGAGGACCTAAAAGAAGCACCAACCTCCTCTACTCTCTTGGTGCTCCTTTTAGAGGAAGCCCATCCACTGCTACCATTATTTCCCCAACCCGGCATTTTAAAAAGCTAAAAATGGGGCCCCAATAGAAAGAGTAGAAGAGATTGGTGCTTCTTTTAGGTTCTTTGGGATTGATCAAACTTGCGCTTTTCACCACTCAATTTCCCATAGTTTGACTGACTTCCCCAATCTCCAGTATTTCTTTCTGGGGAGTCCTTAAGCATGCTGTCACTCTACAATTGCAAATGTCTTCAGTCACCACTGGCAGCTGCCTATCAATCTAGTTTCAGATTGCTATAGTCTAGGCTTGGAAACACCTATGACCACAGCACCACACAAGAGTCCAAGAATATAAGCGAACAGTTTATTGTAAAACCATATAAAAAAGCATATAAAATCAGAAATAAGAAAGGAAGATACTGGATATAATCCAAAAATGTTTAGCCAAAGGTGAGAACCAAACAATAATCCAAATGTCCCATAAAGTTCCAAAGGTGATTCCAGGAACTTCCAGGAATCACACATAGAGCATAATAAGTCCACAATCAGGAAAATGTAACTAGTAAGACTTGAACAGGAGTACATGAACAGGAACATAGAAAACTTCCAGGATATATTAAATCTGAAATCAAAGCTTGACTTGAACCAGGAACAAGAGCACTCAGGCTTAGTTTCTCACTCTAGCGCAGCATTGCCTGAACTGACCTTAAGGTAAGCAACTTGTTGTTTAATAGGCACCATGAAATCTTACTGTTTCCCATTAATTTCTTTCACAATTTGCTCACGTAATCTCTCTGAATGACGCAATCTGTTTTCGGCTCTGATTTGTAAATAAAGACTTTTGTTGATCTCCTTAGCTGCAGGTAGGTTCCCGAGGGAACCCTCCTTATCACACAACTCTGCACTTGATTATCTGCTATTGCTACTTCTGACTCCTCTGAATGCCCTTGGGGCCCTGCACTTTCCAAGCTGGTTTTCTCACAGAGAGAACCATCATTTTCCAGACTTGAGGTCCCATCACTTTGTGCCACAGGAAAGCTCACAATCCTCTCTGAATCATCCACAGGAAACCTCACAATCCTCTCTAAATCATAAGTTAAACCATCGGCCTCTGGTGACTGATCTACAACACAAATACATATTTTAAGAATAATAGATAAGATCAGGCTTTGCTATCATCAATCGGAGGTCATCTCACATTCTTAAAATAGATTTTGGTACTTTAAAATTGAGAATAATTGAATGTAGAACTGGACAGAACGGGTTTGTGGATGAACATACAGAAACCAGATTCTTTCATTCCCAGTTTATAGAGAATCACCTGAAATCCCTGAAACCTTCTTGCGGCAACACCAGAGGCACTCCAAGTGGCCAGCTACTGGTCAAAGGACATTTAATCAACTACCAAGCTTGCAAACTTTGTGTTTTGTTTGTTTGTTTTGTTAAAAATGTAATACAACTGTCTGGTTGCTCCTGGCATGATAAATAAATAAATAACATGAAATCCCATCCTTTAAATGTTCAGGTAAGTTTTAGGCACCTCATGTAGGTTTTGTACATTTTCAGAGAGGCACTTAAAACATCTGGCAGACTTTTGAGCATGAAATCAGTGGGCTGAACTGACATGTCAAAAAACCCAGGCAGATGCATTAAAATATCTTGCTGAGTTGAGAATGAATGAGGCTCACAGGAGGAATATTGCATAAGGGCATTACCATATTCATCAATCTGTTAGCAACCAACAATTTAATTCCCTTTACCTCTTTTCCCCTCAACCTCAAAACAGAGGAGGGGATGGGGAAATGTGTATCTTTAAAATGCAAGAGCGAAGGAACACTTTCTGGCGGTTCGACTGCCGTGAATCTGTGTGGGCCCATAAATCCCTTTCCGTTGCAACTGTTAAATGGAGGACGGGAGGAATTAAAAACCAGAAGCATAACAAGATTGGATCTAAATGGGAACAACAAGGCATATTCATGTCAGCAGGACTTATTTAAACCCCAGCCTCTGTATCTGTAAGCAGAAGGATCACCAATAAAAGGAGGCGTGGGTGGTTTAATTTGCACAAGGTTAAGTTTCAAAAAATGTTAAAGAGCAGCTCTGACCCTTATTGTTTTTCAACATTGGAAGTAAAATAACACGGCTTGACAAGAGGCAGAATCTTCCTGGCATGAAGAAGAAGAAGGGAAGCAGCTGATGGGCTAGAAAGCTGAAAGGAACCGGGCTCATGCGAAGCCAACAAAGGAGAAAAATGGTATGACAAAGGGAGGTTATTTAGGCTTACAATAAACATGTGCTTCCAAGAAATTAAATTTTATGCTCCCATTAGTCATTCATTCTGCTTACTGTTGAACCAGAAGCACTTCTTCTCTATGGGACTAATTTACAGAGAGCTCGGCAGAAACCGGACTGAGAGAATGAGGAATTGTGAGGCTCAGCATGTAAATCTCCACTCACCTGATGACCTGGAGAGGGCAAACATCCCTTCCAGGAAACCAGGTAGGGACTGCACATGAAATAATTGCCTTTAATATCTGTAGACCAAAGGTGGGGAAAGAGCGGCTCTCATCCTCCATGAGGCCCTTGGGACCCTTTTACCAGCCCACAAAGCCCCCTGACCCCAATCTTTTCATTAGGTGAATTGGTTCAAAACCACTGCAAAAAACAAATAGAATTTCCCAAAAGTAGGGAAATAAAACTGGAAGTGATTTCACATCTGGTCATGATGGGGTGAGGGCAGCGAGGTGAGCATGCGGGGGAAATCACCCCTATTCTAACTAGAGTTGCCCACCCTTATTTTAGGTCATCCATGTGCCGAAAGATGCTTATCCTGGGATGTGCTGAAAGTTACACATGACAAAGGGTGTCTCTATATACTGTACAATGAATGCAGTCTGAAACCACTTTAACTGCTATGACTCAATCCTGCAGAATCCTGGGAATTGTAGTTTGGCGAGACACCAGCAGTTTTTGTCAGAGAAGGCTAAAGACTGTTGCTACTAACAGTTTACTGGTGGCGCAGTGGGTTAAACCCTTGTGCCAGCAGGACTGAAGACCAACAGGTCATAGGTTCAAATCCGGGGAGAGCGTGGATGAGTTCACTCTGTTAACTCCAGCTCTTCCTAGGAGCCTTCTAATAATTATCCCAGTGGTGCAATGGGTTAAACCCTTGTGCCAGCAGGACTGAAGACCAACAGGTCATAGGTTCAAATCCAGGGAGAGCGTGGATGAGCTCACTCTGTTAGCTCCAGCTCTTCCTAGGAGCCTTCTAATAATTATCCCAGTGGCGCAATGGGTTAAACCCTTGTGCCAGCAGGACTGAAGACTGACAGGTTGGAGGTTTGAATCTGGGGCGAGCACAGATGAGCTCCCTCCGTCAGCTGCATCTCCCCACGTGGCGACATGAGAGAAGCCTCCCACAAGGATGGTAAAACATTAAGACATCCGGGTGTCCCCTGGGCAACGTCCTTGCAGATGGCCAAATCTCTCACACCAGAAACGACTTGCAGTTTCTCAAGTCGCTCCTGACACAGAAAAAAAACCTAAGTAATAGAAAGGATCTGAACCATTCTATTACAGCACTAAAGCAGCCATTATGGCTTAGTAGGGTGTGTTATCTACTTACTGTATAAAACAAACCACTGAGTTTGTAGTTGTTGAGCTTTACTTTTGCTTAACTTGGTTTGGCTTGGTTTTAGAGCTGGTAGCTCATCGGAGCTGGAAACAGCAGGTGGCTGTTTTGTTGTTGTGCGCTGACAGGCGGCGTTTGGAAGCTAGAAAACTAAAACGTAAGTCAACGCCAAGAAAGACTGCTTATCTGAACTACAAACCAAGGGCGTCGTATTTTCAACAAAGAGAACAGAAACTGTACCCTGTACTACTTTTGTTTTCTGTCATCAAAGAAAGAAGACTCACTGAAGAAAGTGTTTGTTATTATACTGTGGTGAGATCAACTATTCTGATTTGCTTTGTATCATTGTTATGATAGCCACGTATAAATGTGTGAGAGGAAGCCACAGGGAGGAGGGAGCAAGCTTGTTTTCTGCTTCCTGGAGACTAGAAGCGAAACAATGGCTTCAAACTACAAGAGAGGAGATTCCATCTGAACATGAGGAAGAACTTCCTGACTGTGAGAGCCATTCAGCAGTGGAACTATCTGCCCTGGAGTGTGGTGGAGGCTCCTTCTTTGGAAGCTTTTAAACAGAGGCTGGATGGCCATCTGTCAGGGGTGATTTGAATGCAATATTCCTGCTTCTTGGCAGGGGGTTGGACTGGATGGCCCATGAGGTCTCTTCCAACTCTTTGATTCTATGATTCTATGATTCTAACGGTAAATAACTCTAACAATACTTCACTCGCCTTAAGCAGTATGCTTGGTTGTTTGTTCCCCCCCTTTCAGTTCCCCCCTTTCTCACCTGCATTGCGCACGTCTTCCCTTCATTAATTTGCCCCATGTTGCGCAACCAGCATAGGGTCTCAGCTACTAGCGTAGGGCCCTAGCAATCATACTTTTGCCCGGCATTCATTTCACAGTGCAGATGCACCCAAAGTTTCATTAGTAAGGGGAATTGTGCAAAATCTCTCTGATAATAACTCTGTG
>NW_026844366.1:328683485-328734403 GCF_025583915.1 Anolis sagrei ordinatus | reverse complement strand
CCCCCCCCCTTTCAGTTCCCCCCTTTCTCACCTGCATTGCGCACGTCTTCCCTTCATTAATTTGCCCCATGTTGCGCAACCAGCATAGGGTCTCAGCTACTAGCGTAGGGCCCTAGCAATCATACTTTTGCCCGGCATTCATTTCACAGTGCAGATGCACCCAAAGTTTCATTAGTAAGGGGAATTGTGCAAAATCTCTCTGATAATAACTCTGTGAGGGTTGCCTCTAAACACAAGTGGGAATAGGAAGGCTGTTGGACTGAGTGGGAAGTCACATAATATAATCACCAAGGAGTCCTAGTGCTTTGAAATGTTGAGTTGTGGTTCTACCACATCACTACTTTGGAATTAGTCCACAAAACCAAGCTAGCTATTGACTCTCCCTGATCAAGAAGAATTACATGTTGAGGTTACAGTACTGTTTACTGTGCTTTGTTCTCCCTTGGTGGTTGACTGATCCTAGCCAGAGGAGTATCACCTCCATTCTTACAATTTCTTACCACCTACTGAGCAACCAATCTCAAACGTTTTGCTATTGTTTGCGCTCAGGTTGTTTCAGACTTATGCCAACCATATATGGCAAGATTCGTTCAGAGAGATTTTGCCTTAGGCCCCATCTATATTTCCAGATAAAATCTAGATTATCTGCTTTGAACTGGATTATATGCCAGTGTAGACTAATATAATCCAGTTCAAAGCAGATAATCTGGATTTTATCTGGCAGTGTAGATGAGGCCCTAGTCTTCCTCTGAAACTGTGAGTGTGAGAGCTTTTTATAGGTGAGTGGGGATTCAAAACCTGTTCTCCAGAATCATAGTTCGATGTCTAGCTACTATGCCATGCTGGGGGTACATGCTGCTAAACTCATATCAAATATACCCTGGCTCAATAACAGTGCAAAACTGGCCATACTTTTTCATCAATATGATAGATAGAAAATGGACAGAAGATTGAAACAGATGGGACAAAGGTGATAGTGCAGTTGAGGTAAAAATATGGTGCAAGGCACCAATCCATAGAAAATTAGAACAGAGAGCAGCCATCCTACAGAAGGGAACCCAACTTAAAAGGGACTAGAAGTTGTATCGTCAAAGGCTTTCATGGCCGGAATCAATGGGTTGTTGTAGGTTTTTTGGACTGTATGGCCATGGTCTAAAAGCATTAGCTCCTGGCGTTTCGTCTATGGCAGGCATCCTCAGAGGTTGTGAAGTTCTTTCCAAGTTCTTTCCAAGAGCAGATGTAACTTACAAGTAACTTACAGATTTGGATGGAACTTACAAGTTATTTGTAATTAAAACCTTTTTGTACCGAAGCATAACTGCATTACATCACAACTGTAGCACTGTGAAAGGTAATTTTACTTATTTTGTCTGAATTTTCAATACTTTTCATTTGCTTTAATAACACAGGGCTGCAAAACTGAGTCATAAACATTTTAAAACATATATATGCATGTTGGTTTTATAGGAATTTGGTATTCAAAATCCAAAAACGAGCTCAGATTTGCTCCATCACGAACAGTTTTTCCTCTCCCAACTGCTTTGATGTCTTTGTCTTGTAATAAACCTCTGAGCTGCTGAACTTGCTAACTGAAAGGTCAGCAGTTCGAATGCAGGGAGCAGGGTGAGCTCCCACTGTTAGCCCAGCTCTTGCCAACCGAGCAGAAAACATGCAAATGTGAATAGATCAATAGGTACTTCTGCGGGAAGGTAACGGCAGAAGCCACATGACTTTGGAGGTGTCTACAGACAACGCTGGCTCTTTGGTTTAGAAATGGAGATGAGCCCCCCCCCAAGTCGAACACGACTTGACTTAATGTCAGGGAAAACCTATACCTTTACCTTAAGATTTCTTCGGGGCTTACAGAGTAAACAGTAAGAAAGGGGTTCAGGTTTTCTAGTAGACTTTCAAAACATTTCAGTTTGCTGATGTAAAACACAAGAAGCACAAAAAGAAATCACACTGGAACAAAAGCACAAAGAGAATTCACATTGGAACATTAGCGACTGCACTTAATCACAACTGAGGAACCATTGACTTGAAAAGAAATATAATTTGTGAAAGAATTGTATGCAGTGCAACATTTTTCTAGTGTTTCGTGCACCCCAAAATACATCAAAACCAACTATGATATTGAGACTAAAACTGTAAGCCTATGCATTTACAAGATGCTTGTGGTTTCCTTCTATTAATGTATTTTGAACCACAGTCCAGCCTCTTGTGGCATTCTACACGTAATTATTTTTGAATAGCAAGTAAGTAAAGAATTACTATAACACATCTAACTACAAATGTAGATACTTGATATATGTAATGGTAACGAATTACTTTTTGAAGTAATTCTCCAAGCTATGTAACTAACACAATGTCGAGCTGGGCCAAAACACTAAGAACAATAGAAAAATACTCCATGGAGGAGTACCTGCTCTCTGCAGAACGCATGAAGAGTTTGTGCTTCACTTGCATCACTTTTGTCAGCCTTTTGTTGCTGGGCATGCCATGTCGCCTTGCCATTGATGTACAATGAAAAGAAGCACAGCTTAGTCATGCTGGCTCATGCTAAATTGATCTGCAGCGCTGGATGCTTTCCAAATGAATGTCAAAAATCATTCTCCCTGTCACTACTAAGGCAGAAACAATTGGATTTCTGTCCCTGAAAGCGAAATGGATTTCAAAAAAGGATTTCAGCAAGAAGAGTCACCCAGGATGAAACCCATCAGTAGTTAATGCTGCTACTTGCTGTCCTAACAGAAACAAGTGCAGGCAATGCCGAATTTTGGAAGAGAAATTGGTTATTTCCATTATGAAGGGTGCATCTGTACTGTAGAAGAATGCAGTTTGGCACCACTTGCAGAATCATAGTAATTTTACATGGTCTTTAGCCTTTTCTGTCACATAGTGTTGACGTCTCACCAAACTATAATTCCTGGGATTTATATTGAGATATGGCAGTTAATGTAGTGTCAAACTGCATTAATTTGACAGTGCAGATGCAACTAAAAGTAGATCAAGTGGGTACTTCAAACCTGGATTCTCAATAGATTCAGGCCAACTCCCTTGTATCAGCTCTAGTTTCTTAGATATGGTTATCATGATTTTCTATGGGCAACCAGATGAAGACTGATACATGACATATGTTCTGTATCTCAAAAACTACAACTAATAGAGGATAACTGGTGCCACTTTTGGAATCAGAAGATCAAATATACCCAATCAAATAATAGATTGAAGGAAAAAAGAAAACATGCAAATGTGAGCAGATCAATAGGTACCGCTCCGGTGGGAAGGTAACGGCGCTCCATGCAGTCATGCCGGCCACATGACTTCGGAGGTGTCTACGGACAATGCCGGCTCTTCGGCTTAGAAATAGAGATGAGCACCACACCCCAGAGTCAGAAACGACTGGACTTCATGTCAGGGGAAAATCTTTACCTACCTAAGTTTGCTTGCCTTGCACAGTCTCATTTTTGTTTTCAGTTTGTATTTTGTTTTCTTCACTTCATCACTAGCCACCTTGACCTCTACTTTAGAGAAGAAAAGGTGAAAAATAAACTAAAAAACAACAGGGTGTTCGCTCAAAATGAGATAGCTGTAGAAATTAAAGGCTGGGTATAATCTCCTTGTGCTATCAAAAACCCCTTTCTGCTATCAGAACCTGTACTGCTAGCTAAATTAAATGATCTGCTTAGAGAGAAAACAAAACACTGTGCACCGGGGGTGAAGGAGAAGATAATTTACACCAGATCTAACCCTCCTCCAGTCCAGAAACACAGCCACAGTTCTGCCACAAAGCTACTATGGAAAAGAACAGTTCTAAGTACCACAATTCCCTATTTTTCTAAACTGGAAGGGATTCGATTCAATACAGCTTCTGCAAGACTCGTGGTCTTCTTGGCTGATTAGGAATGTGGTCTCTGTCAAAGGCTATATCCAGACTACAAAATTATAGCCATTCGGCATCTCATTAACTACTCCATTACTCAATATTTGGAATCCTGGAGTTTATGGCTTTGTGAGATATTTACTCTTCAGAAAGCTCTGGTGCCACAACGAACTACGAATCCCAGGATTCTATGGGCCCAACCAGACAGTGCCCAAAATGCGCAAGGTCTCGCGCTTTTACCAGAGGCGTCCAAACGAGGCATCCGGTAAAAGAGGAATAATTTGTGACAAATCAGAAAACCCTGCTTTGTCACGAATTATTTAGACACAGGTCTTCTTTGGCCACGGCATCAACTAGTACAGAAATGTAATAAGGAAGTGCATTCTACTTTGTAAGCAAAAGTCTTTGACAGACTGAAGAGTAGCATGAATATCTGGAAAGCAGGATGAGTCCCAAAGGTGACTTACAGTGGATGGGTGTTCCCTGGAGAAAGAGCGGAATAGGCTAATGCAGTTGTGTGGAACCTGACAGGTCTGACATAAACATTTCAGCTCTTGACTTTGTGAAGCTTTTCATTCTGAAGACAGTCTTTCCCTCATCACTTTTTCCTCGGATTTGAAAATGCGTTTCCCAGGAATTTGCAGCACATTTTTTGAAAAGCAACCTATACATTTAAAACTCTGTATGATGGGATATATTTAGATACAGATATATATGAATGGTCCTAGTGCACACACAACATGAGAGAACAGATGTTTTCCATTAGCTCACTGTGTTATGCTGCCCTCAATTCCAACTACACTGAACACTGATGGTACGTTCGTTCCAATATTCCTTTAAGGACAAATGTTTAATTTGCTCCTGGGGGACAGAAATGACACATTTTTTGCAGGCAATTTGGAGCGAAAATGCCAAGAGACAAGATATTTCCGCTGTCTCTTTGCATGTGCACAGCAGAACATAACTTAATCATCTACCTGGTAAGGTTTGTACGGCTGTATTGCTGATGGTGTTCAGCCAATCCAGGATCAAATTACTAGAGCAAGTTCTTCTGTGAGTGGCCATATTTGGTAAAGCATGGGTTTAGCAAAGAGTACTGGCAGTGGCAAGCGGAGCAGGGCACTGCAGTCAAGTGAAAAAGGCTTAAAATAATACAGTACTGCAAGTTGAAGGAATAAGATGCCAGCTTATGCAACAAGATCTGTGATATTAAAAAGCTCCGACAGGGCAACGGTAACAGCTAGCAGCGAAATCGCAAATGAAATATTGACAAGAAAAGAACCTAAACATTTCAGCAGCCCCTACCTACCATGGAGACACCCTTTTTAGGGTGTTGATCTATTGTAAATCCCATTTCTATTTTTTCCATAGCCTTATTTTTTAAGAAATTTTATTATAGACAAGATATTTCCACTGTCTCTTTGCATGTGCACAGCAGAACGTAACTTTATCATCTACCTTATAAGATTTGTATGGCTGTATTACTGAACAACTTAGCCCACTGGTTCCTAAACTGTGGGTCCTGACCCCAATGGGGACCCCTTAGTCCAATGTTGGTCCAATGGGGACCCCTTAGTCCAATGTTGGTGACCTGAAAAAATTGGCAACAGTAAAGGTTTTCTGAACGTCACCTAGTGGCTGGTTTAGACATTTACATGAATCTGTTATGCAGTGTTTACAGCGGACTCTGCAAACTATGCTTGAGCTGACTTCTTAAAAAAGAATATCAGCCCATTTAGCAAAACTTGCAAATACCAATTTGTTATCAGTAAATGTTTGATTTTATACTTATTTTATATATTTATATACCCAGGGTCACGTAAACATTTATTGGGCCAAAAAGGGGTCGCAAGTGGAAAAGCTGAAGAAACCCTGCCTTTGCCATCATGACCTGTGGATGATAAGTATAGATGGGATTAAAGTTTGAAACCCCACAACCACAACATGAAGCACTATCACAATGTTTGCAACAATGCTTTTTTTTGGGGGGGGGGTGCCATCCAAGTCAGACTCTAAAACCAAAGATAACACCTTAAAAGAAAAAAAAACAATAACAGTGGAACCTCGACTTATGCACGCCTCAATTTACGAGCAATCCGAGATATGAGCCATGGCTCGTCTGATTTTCTGTTCCAACTTGCAAGTGGTGATCCAAGTTATGAGTCGCGGCTGAAGGAGGAGGTTCTGTGCCCTGCTAGCAGGCCCTACACAAGATGGAAGGTGCTCTCGTGTTCGTGTTACCTCTCACGAGAGTACCATAATCTTGTGCTGGTACTACCTCTCATGCTAGTGCTCATGCAAGAGTATGGTACTCTTGCTAGAAGTATCCCTAGTGTGAGATTACCTGCCATTTTGCGCAGAGCCTGCTTGCAGGGCACAGACTTGTGGCCTTTCTTCTGCGGGGTGGCAGATGGCCCCATGGAGCCTCGTCCTCCACCAAGTGCCGCAGGGAAGCCTCCAGCTGGGCTTTAGACAGGTACCAGCCATTGAGGCCTCCAACAGGGAGGGAGGGAGACTAAAATTGTTTTAATTCGTTCTGTGAAAGAGCTCTTAAAGGGAGAAATTGGTGTAGTTTTTGAGGGACTGGAATGCATTAATTGAATTTCAATGCATCTCAATGGGAAAATTTGCTTTGACATATGAGCAAATTGAGTTACGAGCTTGGTTACAGAACAAATTAAACTCGTATGTCAAGGTATTGCTGTACTTACCAGCCTGCAACCAGATCTGTTCAAGAGTAGTCCACAGCTGCAAAGGCCCTTGCTTCAAGGCAGTACTGTGCATGGTTACTTCAGACATGGCTTGTTCCAGTCGGGAAGCTGCGATGGAAGAGGCTCGTTGGGAACCTGAAATTCACACACAACTTTGATGAAACAAAATAAGCCACGGTGATCCTTAAGAAACTGTGTAGAATGCCAGTCAGGTGGATTAGTGCCTGCACTGAACCATTTACAGTGAGGTTTCTGTATACACAGGGGATATGTTCCTTGTTAGACCACGGTTATCTGAAACCATAAACTGAAGATCATTAAATTATCTGATTTCCAGTGCAGCATACCACAGAATCACTTTGGAAAACCTAGAAATTTTCAGAGAGGTATCCTCTTTAGAAATTTGCAACGTTCTCCACGGTGACTCTGTGGTAACTTAAAGGGGATGCATATCGTATAATTGCCTGGAGGACCTAGCAAATTCATCACATAATAGTTGCACTCCCTGTTATGTGAGGATTTCCCCCTTTTTTGTTTTGAAACAGTAATATTTTAATAAAATGATAGAATCATAGAGTTGGAAGAGACCTAATGGCCAACCTGTCCAAACCCCAGTCAAGAAGCAGGAAAATCACATTCAAAACACCCCTGACAGATGGCCATCCAGCCTCTGTTTAAAAGCTTCCAGAGAAGGAGCCTCTACCACACTCTGGGGCAGAGAGTTCCACTACTGAATGGCTCTCAAAGTCAGGAAGTTCTTCCTAATGTTCACATGGAAGTTCCTTTTCTGTAGTTTGAAGCCATTGTTCTGCGTTCTAGTCTCCAGGGCAGCAGAAAACAAGTTCACTCTCTCCTCTCTGTGACTTCCTCTGACATATTTATATATGGCTATCATGTCTCCTCTCAGCCTTCTCTTCTTCAGGCTAAACATGCCCAGCTCTTTAAGCTGCTCCTCATAGGGCTTGTTCTCCAGACACTTGATCATTTTAGTCGCCCTCCTCTGGACACATTCCAGCTTGTCAATATCTCTCTTCAATTGTGGTGCCCAGAATTCCAGGTGTGGTCTAACCAAGGCAGAATAGAGGGGTAGCATTACATCCCTAGATCTAGACATTATGCTCCTATTGATGCAGGCCAAAATCCCATTGGCTTTTTTTTTTGCCCCCGCATCACATTTTTGGCTCATGTTTAACTTGTTGTCTACAAGGACCCCAAGATAGTTTTCACAAATACTGCTCTCGAGCCACACGTTCTCATGTTGAAAATAACATGAGAACATAACTGTGTCTAGAAAAAAATTACTCACTAAAACATTTTAATTTTCCTTGTCTGAAGACTCCGCACCATTGTCATTGCTGGTATTATCTGATGTGCTCTCCTCAGCACTGCACACGGAAGATATTTTTTTCCTCCCCCTCACATGCATCATCTTCTGATCCATCAGGTGCATTATAAATGCTAGTTTTAAAAAAGCTTTTAACCACAATGTCCATTGTGATAAGGCCCCAACTCTCAATGACCCATGTGCACATCAGTTTAAAGGACGGGAGGTTCACATTTTCAGCAGGTATAAATTGGTGATCATCGCTCATCATCCACTCATTATACAAATGGTGCAGTGGTCTTGAAAGGGCTTGTTTACTCACTCACTCTCTCATGCACTCATCCATTAGCTCACCATCCATTCCAAGAACCCAGCTTGAAGCTCACTCTATCACCACGCACTCTCTCACACACTCACAGAAACTTTTCAAGCTGTGTTTCTGGAAGGGATTGGTCAGTGAATGCATGGGTGAGTGAATGAGTGGATGAGAGAGTGGGCTTGTGAATGGGCAGGTGGGTCTTTGGGCAGGCAAGCAGATAAGTGAGTATATGGACCAGTAAATTAACAGTGTGCTTATTGCACGAGGAAAACAGAAATACCAAAACCGAGACCCCAAAAATGGAGGTGCAACCATTACGCGACTGCGACTATTATGCAATAAAATACAGATAAATGACATAATATTGTCATTTTCATCAAATAAATGAAATCCTCAAGGACATAATAGAACACAATACTATCTGCGTGCTGTTTCCAAGAGTTATTTTGTGTATTTCTGGATACCTATCAAAATCAAAGGTGGCTTATGCCCTAAAACAGTTTTTCTGAACTCGGGTCCTCCAGATTACTGCCAAGTGACTGTGGGAACTACAATGAAGCATTTTTCCTGGGCAATGAATTACCAGGGGCTGTCTTATATAATATTCAATTTCCAAATTATTAAGAAGAAGCAACAATAACAACAATAATGCATTTAATTTATTACCTGCCTCTCCCTAAGGATCAAGGTGGGGTACAACATGGTTAAAACAGACAGATAAATGCAACACCATTAAAATGCATATGTCTAAATACACACAGCAAAGACTATCACTAATACCAATAATACAGATGTTATAATTAAAACTGACTGGGTAGGCGAGCCAGAAGAGATAAGTCTTCAGTTATATCCTGAATTCTTGGACAAAAGAATGGCACACATTTTACAGTACACACGTACAATGTAAGGTTCCAGAATCTCCAGTACTCTACTCTGATGAAGAAGTCTCTTTCATGTATAGCTAATACACCAGTGGTTCGCAACCTTTTTTTGATGAGGTACCACTTTGACCATGGACTACTCTCCAAAATGTGTATCAATAGGGTTGCAAATCAGTTTTTGGTCAACTTTAGATTCGGTTTGGTTATCTGGGGTGCTGATTCAGAAAATTGTATTGGATAGACCACATCAGCTCCAGTTTCTGATACAGAACATGTGCCATGCAGTAGTCGCCATCTGCTCACCCACAGAAAACCATATTTAATAAGCCTTGGCAAGACCAGTCACACTCGTTGCAATGGTGTAGTAGCAGTGAGGCTGTGGACCATATTTTAGTTTTTGTGGACCAGTGGTGGTCCATGGACTACAGGTTGAGAACCACTGATCTACACATTCAAATCAAGAGTGGTGTATAATATTAAAACAGAAATTATTCCAAATCATTCTCTCTTTCTATTGTCACTGAGCCATGTATTCCCTGCAAAAGCTATGGGGATATTTGGAGATGGTATATGTATATGTCATTTAAAGACATGTCATAGGGTGAGGGTCATACATTTAAAAACATATATAAAAGCCATGGGTGGTTTCCTCCTTTTGTTTAAAGAACAGCATTGCCACCACCTCATGTGATGGGCTGGATGCTTGCAGCCACATGGCAAAGTTTCCAGGGGCACAAGTCCCTTAGGAATATCTGTACACAATGATGTCAGGAACCGGTTTCCAGGCCTTCAGTTTTGGCGCTGAAAACCAGGGTCCTGACGTAGAGCACTGATAAGGACATTGCAGCTGGTGACTTCGGGGGGAAGCAGTTGGTATTTGGCAGGAGAGTTGCGCGGGATTTCCCACTTGGCGGGAAGAGTGTTTTCAAATGTGGGGGTGGGTATAAAGGAGGTGACCAGCGGCCGCTGGTCAATCTCGGCTTTTGTTATGTTTGAGCATCCAGCAGTAAAGTTTCTAATAGATTACGGATCGGAGTCCTGTGTCGTTATTGGGGACGGCTGCTGTGAGCTGACACAATGATGTAGGGTTATTTCCACAGGCATATTTGAGAAAATAAAAAGATTACTGCCTTTATAACATTGCTTGTTGTCCACTCTTGAAAATGTCATTCTACCTGAATAACACACTTGCCATTCAGTACTAGAACCTTGGTTGAAGATAGCAGACTTTCAAGCATAACCACTGGTTTCCTCATGGATTACCTTTAACAGGATAAAAACAGAGGTATTCCTGAGGCACAAAAGAGCAATTTTGATCAGAAAACACATTTGAACGCAATTCTCTTTCTACATCCCCAGTGCCCCTGCAGTGTCCTTTAGATGTTCCAGCTGCTCTTGCATGGCTGAAATTGTGCTTATATCGCACAGCTACATAGGTGGGGGCTTACTCCCTGGGAGAAATACTGATATGATTATGTGAATGAGTCATTTCAATGTCCTGCCATCTGTGCAGGAACTGCACATGGATAAGCTCTCCAACATCTAAAGGAAATAGAGCCACATGTGCGATGCTCTTCCATATTATTTAACAAATCATGAGCAAACAAATATGACTCAGAATTCAAATGCTAGGAAGCACCACTACTAGAAATGCTGTGTATGTACCTTTGGACTTAAAGACACAAGATCAGTACTGTATAAAAGTGTTCCATAGGTGCTAAATGTGCATATGCTATGCAGTAATTCCACACTATCAGTACAATTTCCAAACTAGAAGAACAATAATGGGTTCTTGGTCATATTGGAGATTTATCTAGGAATTAACACAACTCACTGTGTCTTGTTCTTAACGTAAGCCTGCCTATAACCAAGTGCTGACATGCAATTTCAGCACCAAGAAAAACATAGTTCTTATTTATGGGGAGAGGCAACAATCTCTATGTGTCACTAATAATAATAATAATAATAATAATAATAATAATAATTCTACAGAATTATTATTCTGTATTTTATTATTTTCTGTAAAATCAGTAATTCTACAGAAAACAAACCTGGTCTACCAAACAGCAAGAAATTCGCCAAAAAAATTCCCACTTGCTGTACATGGATGATCTAAAGCTTTACGGAAAATCAGAAACAGAAATCCAGTCACTAACCAACACAGTCAGAATCTTCAGCACAGATATCAGTATGGAGTTTGGCCTAAACAAATGTGCCACAGTGGCATTAAAGAAAGGGAAAATTACTCAGAGTGAGGGCATAGAGATGCCAAATGGACAAACCATCAAGTGCAATCAGCCTGAAGCTTATAAATATCTGGGCATACTACAGTTGGACAATATCAATGTGAAAAATGTGGTCAGCATTTAAAGACGAAACAACCAGTCAAGGTGGTCCCAGTGGTGATCGGCACACTGGGTGCAGTGCCTAAAGACCTTGGCCTGCACTTAAACACAATCAGAGCTGACAAAATTATCATCTGCCAGCTGCAGAAGGCCACCTTACTGAAATCTGCACGCATTATGTGCCGATACATCACACAGTCCTAGACACATGGGAAGTGTCCGATGTGTGATCCAATACAATAGCCAGCAGAGTGATCTTGTCTGCTGTGGATTCATCTTGTGTTTCTAGTAGTAGTAGTAGTAGTAGTAGTAGTAGTAGTAATAATTTATTTGTACCCAGCTATCATCTCCCATAGGGACTTGGGGCGGCTTACAAAATAGCACACAAAGGAGCCATATATAAAATACATAACACATAAAATACATCAACATGTGAAAATAATAATACATTACATCGTGATAATACATTACTATGTTTTAACCTGTGAAGGGAAGTCATAGGGAGGAGGGAGCAGGCTTGTTTTCTGCTGCCCTGGAGACTAGGATGAGGAACAATGGCTTCAAACTGCAGGAAAGGAGATTCCACCTGAACATTAGGAAGAACTTCCTAACTGTGAGAGCTGTTCAGCAGTGGAACTCTCTGCCCTGGAATGTGGTGGAGGCTCCTTCTTTGGAGACTTTTAAACAGAGGCTGGATAGCCATCTGTCGGGTGCTTTGAATGTGATTTTCCTGCTTCTTGGCAGGGGGTTGGACTGGATGGCCCATGAGGTCTCTTCCAACTATGATTCTATGATTCTAACCACTGGTTACTGGAGAAACATATTCAGGTTTTTCAGACTTTGCAGCATATATGAGTTCAACTCAGTTTCGATGCACTGAGATGACGTACGGTATTCAATAAATGCTTTTAAAGGAGGAAGGCAGTGCTATAACTACCTTAAAGGTAAGAATAGCAGGGGTTGGCAGCCATAGATTTTTCAGGGGCTGTACCCAACCTAGTCCTTCCCTCTAGTTTTCAAAGGTTACTTGGTAAACAAAAGTAGGTATCTTAAAACTTCTGGGAGTTGTACGCTAGAACAGATTGAGAACCACTGCCTTAGAGACTGAGATAATAAAATTGGTACCATAAGCTTCCATAGACTAAATCTACTTCCAGACACACATGGATCTTTGAAAAATGTCTCAGTTTAGTCATTTTTGTTTAATTACCCCTGGTATATTTCTTGGAACTCAACAGAATCAAACAATAAAATTCTTTCAAAATAGGACACACACACATGAAACTGACATCTCTAGAATTTGACAATTCTTCTATATCTGAGAAGATAGGAGAGAGGAAATGCTCCATTTAGAGATAATCAGGTGAACCACGGTGTCAGAACAGATGGATGTGACTCATTTAGAGATGCAACAGACTGCCTCCTCTGTGGGTGAAAACTTTGGAATTCCTTTAACACATCAATGTATTTCTTGATCTCATACAACTAGGAAGGGGAAGGAAACTTGTCAAATCATGGATGGAGAGATGGTCTGTCATCACAGGAAAGTCTGCATGGAATTTAGGCTGCCAGAAGTCTCTATTATGTTGTTCTTACCAGAGTCTGTATCATGGGCATCTGGGAGCGTGAGATACATGCTGTTATGCTTCTTGGTTGGCAGTGTCTCCGTCAGGCTGCTTGCTTTCTCTGAATCTCTGCAAATGAAGGACAACAGCAGCATTGTGAAAGATGGCCGCTTATGGAAAGCACAGGGTACATCAGGCCTACAAAATGAGCATCAGTCTGATCCAATTGCCACCAGCTCTGAAAGCTGAAACATCTGTGCATGTGAGATAGTTGCCGTCAAAATTCGCTGGAGGGTGGGAGGGCGTTCTGTCAAAGGGATGGGAATTGGTTGTGTCAGTAGCGATACCATGCAAGACATTTTGACAAAGCAAATTGGCAAGGCAGAATGGGATGGTGATGCTGGTGGTGAGGGGATGCTTTCTGGGCAGTCCGGCGCATTTCAGGAAAGCATGGCTTTCTGCTGCTGAAAATCTGGCTCTCTGCTCTCTGCTCCTCTCCTAGTTGCACTAGAGATTCTGCTCACATCCAGAATCACAGTCAGGAATCAATACTTGTTTACAGAGCTCAAAAACAATCTGGGATAGACATTTGTCTTATTAACAAAAGTTAATCTATTTTTTGAGGGGTTATTTTTAGGAATCAAGCTGATGGATTTTTGGAGATATGGTGCTGAATGTTTAATTTGTTTGCTAATTGTTGCATTTGCTCCAGCTTTTTTTAGGAGCTCAAGATGACAGACATGGTTCCAACTCTCTCTGCTCCCATTCTATTCTTGTGAGAAGCTGAAAAGAGATCTCAGTCTGTAAACTTGATGACTAAGTGGGAATTTCAACTTACGTCTTCTCCATCCTAGTCATAGAATCATAGAATCATAGAATCAAAGAGTTGGAAGAGACCTCATGGGCCATCCAGTCCAACCCCCTGCCAAGAAGCAGGAATATTGCATTCAAATCACCCCTGACAAATGGCCATCCAGCCTCTGCTTAAAAGCTTCCAATGAAGGAGCCTCCACCACACTCCGGGGCAGAGAGTTCCACTGCTGAACGGCTCTCACAGTCAGGAAGTTCTTCCTAATGTTCAGATGGAATCTCCTCTCTTGTAGTTTGAAACCATTGTTCCGTGTCCTAGTCTCCAAGGAAGCAGAAAACAAGCTTGCTCCCTCCTCCCTGTGGCTTCCTCTCACATATTTGTACATGGCTATCATATCTCCTCTCAGCCTTCTCTTCTTCAGGCTAAACATGCCCAGTTCCCTAAGCCGCTCCTCATAGGGCTTGTTCTCCAGACCCTTGATCATTTTAGTCGCCCTCCTCTGGACACATTCCAGCTTGTCAATATCTCTCTTGAATTGTGGTGCCCAGAATTGGACACAATATTCCAGATGTGGTCTAGTCCAATGCTACAGCCATTATACTATCAAACTGGGTCTTCTTTTTTAGAACAATAATGCCTATGTTCATGTTCAGCCAAGTTTCTACACTCTCCATATGTTATGAGTATCTGGCTTTTCTTCGTGTTAAAACTGCTAGTGCTTATCTTGAGTTTTAGACATTGAAACTGCTCTCTTAGATCTACCACAGGCTGAGTATAATTTATTTGAAAATGTTGGGACATTATGAGCCCAACTGCTCATTGGAGGGAAGGATAGTAGAGGCAAAGATGGAGGAATTTGACCACATAATGAGAAGACAGGAAAGCTTAGAGAAGACAATGATGCTGGGGCAAATTGAAGGAAAAAAGAGGAGGGGCAGACCAAGGGAAAAATGGATGGATGGTATCCTTGAAGTGACTGGCTTGACTCTGAAGGAGCTGGAGGTGGTGATGGCCGACAGGGCGCTCTGGCGTGGGCTGTCAATGAGGTCACAAAGAGACAGAAGCTACTAAATGAATAAACAACAAAGTAGGCCAAAATACCTGGAGACCCACAGATTGAGAACTACTGCTCTTAGGCAATGATTCCCAAACTTTGTTTTGGACTTGAGTTCCCAGAATTCATTATTGTTGATCAAGATGAAGTCCAAAACATCACTGCCTCAGAGCAGTAGTTCTCAACCTGTGGGTCTCCAGGTATTTTGGCCTACTTCGTTGTTTATTCGTTTAGTAGCTTCTGACTCTTTGTGACCTCATTGACAGCCCACGCCAGAGCGCCCTGTCGGCCGTCACCACCTCCAGCTTTTTCAGAGTCAAGCCAGTCACTTCAAGGATACCATCCATCCATCTTTCCCTTGGTCTGCCCCTCTTCCTTTTTCCTTCACTTTTCCTTCAAGCTTTCCTGTCTTCTCATTATGTGGCCAAAGTCCTCCATCTTTGCCTCTAATATCCTTCCCTGAGCAGTCGGGCTTTATTTCCTGGAGTATGGACTCCCAGAAATCCCAGCCAGTTTACCAGCTGTTAGGATTTTTGGGAGTTGAAGACCAAAACATCTGGGCTGAGCACCACTGCCTTAGAGAAAGAAAGGCAAGGCTGTGATATAGTACTCATGAAGAGGATCCACTGTTAGAAGTCTGATAGAAAGAAAATCCTTATTAAACCAGTAAGTTCTCCTAAATTAATGAACCTGTCACAGGCTCATGGAATTCTAGGAGCTTGATATCCCAAGAAATTGAATATCTATTTGTTGTTGCTGTGAGCCTTCAAGTCGTTTCTGACCTACGGTGGGTGAGCCTAATGTGATCTTAGCACAAGTTTTCCTTGGCAAGATTGGTTCAGAGAAAGTTTGCCATTGCCTTCCTCCGAGGCTGAGTTAATATTTTATAAAGAACCCAAAGATCGATAGATACTGCATTGTCTTTCCCCCCACAGGACACACTTTGTGAGATTCAACTTTATCAGCCAGTTTCTCCTGTTACTGTGCTAGATTACAAGAACATTCTAATACACACTCTGATCTTGCAGTATTGAACAACTTTGTAGTTTTATAAAAACATGTCCATTTTAGACTGTGAAGTTCACAAGGTCTTTTTCTAGGCATGAAGAAAGTCATTCTTCTATGGAAGAAAGCTTTCTGTGGAAGTGGGCAGGAGGGCAAAGTTAGAATGGTAAACTGGGGCTGGTTACCAGGAGCCCCCCGTGGCGCAGCACGTTAAGCCGCTGAGCTGCTGAACTTGCTGACCAAAAGGTTGGTGGTTCAAATCCGGGGAGCAGGGTGAGCTCCCACTGTTAGCCCCAGTTTCTGCCAACCTAGCAGTTCGAAAACATGCAAATGTGAGTAGATCAATAGGTACCACTCCAGTGGGAAGGTAATAGTGCTCAATGTAGACATGCCAGCCACATGACCTTGGAGGCGTCTACGGACTACGCCAGCTTTTCGGCTTAGAAATGGAGATGAGTACTATCCCCCAGAGTTTGACATGACTAGACTTAATGTCAAGGGAATATTTTTACCTTTACCTTTTACCAGGCAGAAAGAGGAAAATACAGTGGGATTTGGTTCCCCAACACCTTGTGGATACCAAAATCCATGGATGCTGAAATTCTACCATATACAATGACATAGTAAAATGGCGTGCCTTATATAAAATGGCAAAATAAAAGTTTGCATTTTTAGATTAAAAAATATTTTCAAGCTATGGGTACCTGAATACATAGGTGAAGAATCCATTGATATAGGGGGCTAATTGTACAGGGAATATCAGCTAAAATGGACAGTTGGGAATGAGGTTAATTTATTGTACTTTAAATATATACTTCATGCTTCAATGCTGTTATACTTCAGGGGACGTTTGGGGGCCTATGACCTAAATTGGAACATATGTATATCTATACACAATCTATTCCTGTCCAAGCATTAACTAAACGTGTTTACTCAAACTCCACATCCTCTTATATCTAGAAGATAAACATTTGAAGCACTCAGTCAAGAATATTAAGTCCAAAATGCTGAGAAATTGTAGTTGCTGAGGGCCATACTGGAATAATAGAATTACAACATTGGAAGTAATCACAAGAGTCATTCAATCCCACTCTCTGCTATACAGGAATACTCTTATGGCTGCAGTTGTTATTTCTGATTTATGTTGACCCTAAGGTAGTGTTTCCCAAACTTGGGTCCTCCAGGTGTTTTGGACTTCATCTCCCAAAATGCTGGTAAACTGGCTGGGATTTCTGGGAATTGAAGTCCAAAAACAACTGGAGGACCTAAGGCTGGGGACCACTGTCCTAAGGTAAATGTATTACAGGATTTTCATGTTAAGGTTTGTTCAGAGGGGATTTGCCACTGTTGTCTCCTTAAGCAGAAAGCCGGCGACTTGACTAAGGTCACCCAGTGGTTTTCCATTGTTTTATGGGACTTCAAAACCTCAAATTCTGGTGTCCTAGTTTGGAAATAAACTGACACTGGCTCTTTTCCCAGATTCCTAATAGGTGCACTATTTAAATTCCTTCTAATAGGTGCACTATTTAAACCATATGCATATGGCATGCTATTCTGTGCTGTGATTAATTTCAGTTTCATTGCTCTCTTGGATTTAGTTGGTGGCTTACTGGCACACCTAGACCTGTTCCTTGCTTGAAACAGATGCATAAACTCTGTCTAACCGACTTACGGCCTTATTTTTCCTACCAATTACCTAGGTCACTTCCTCTAATAGGCCCTGAAAATGAACAGCCATAGACCCGTACCTATTATTGTTGTTGCCTGCTATAGCACTACACTTAATTCCTGGGCCCCCTAGAATTTTTGAGCTTGCACTAAGCTCGGCCCGGCCTTTTAAATTGCCTTGAACAGGCAGTATTACTTTTAATATGTATGTGTTATGGTGACAATTTTTATGCTTATATTGTTTTGTTAATCTTATTGTTATGTTGTTTATACTGTATGTATTGATGATGTTACTTGGAAATCACTCTGATTCCCCTTGGGGAGATAGAGCGGTATATAAATAAAGTTTTATTATTTATTTTATTATTATGGTGCAGTCAGAGCTTTCATGGTGAACATACAGATGAGGCAAAGATATAACTGGAGGGGACAAATAAAAGCAGGAAACATACACAATTCCCCCAAACCATGGTACTTTATTTTGTTTTTTATTTTTATTTTTGGCATAAAATAAATAAAAAGATAACAGAATCAGAAGTTTGCAATGGGAAGAAATAAAAGGTAGCTGCTGCCAGCATGGCAATCACTGGCAGTTCACCTGTTAACTTTACTGCAAAGGTAGGCAACTGGTAGGACAGTGGTTCTCAACCTGTGGGCCCCAGATGTTTTGGCCTTCAACTCCCAGAAATCCTATTAGCTGGTAAACTGGCTGGGATTTCTGGAAGTTGTAAGCCAAAACACCTGGGGACTCACAGGTTGAAAACCACTGTGCTAGGAGCACACATAGGAAGGTCTGCCAGCACTATCCGGATACTTCTCCCCTGGGTGAAACAAGAAGGGCCAATGTATGTGAATAGCAGTTAGAGGTGGGATATCTGGGAAGGCTTCTGTTCTCAACTTCCCTTTATAGACCAGCCTGGCAATGGGACTGGCCTCAGATTGGACCTGCACTATGATGATTTATCAACAAGAACGTGTTACTTTGGGG
Organism: Anolis sagrei ordinatus; assembly: GCF_025583915.1. Lineage (NCBI taxonomy): Eukaryota > Metazoa > Chordata > Lepidosauria > Squamata > Anolidae > Anolis > Anolis sagrei. The sequence goes on along the minus strand of NW_026844366.1, from coordinate 328,715,849 downwards.
CCTTCCACATAAACCAGAATATCAAGGCAGGAAATCCCACAATATCTGCTTTGAACTGGATTATCTGAGTCCACACTGCCATATATTCCAGTTCAAAGCAGATACTGTGGGATTTCCTACCACAATATTTTGGATTTTATTCGCTGCAGAAGGGCTCTTTAGACAGCGATGGTAGGACAGCTTCCTCCCTGAGATCTCCTTTCTGGTTCAAGATTTTGCACTTGCTTTTCTGCAACCACAATAGTTATTTCTCGACCTCTGGTTATTAAATACTTCAGTAGTTACATGACACAACCTCCTCATCATTTCCAAATGGTCTAAAATAACACAGCTTCATTTTCTTGATGCTGGATACATAGCCATTTCTGCAAATTTCAGGTCACTTACTCCGGTACCTATATATAGACTCAGGCGGGAATCCTAGACCCACTTACAGGCTTGTAAATCCTATTGACCTCTATAGGATTTACAAGCATGTCAGTGGGTGCATGACCATAACCTTAAATGCTTCACCTAATTTTGTGTTCCTTTCAGAGTTATTTTCTGTCATTTTTGGAATGATTCTGAAATTGCTACTTGGAGTCAGGCAGACTTGCAAGTATGTTTAGACATGGTAACTATAATTAACTAGGGCTGGGCGGTTTCGTTTCGTTAATTCGTAATTCGTTAAAAAATTCGTTAATTTTTCAATTACAAAACGATAACGAACCAGTCTGGAGCGATTTTTAAAAAAACGAATTTTTAAATCGTTTCGTAAATGTTTTGTATTTCGTTATTGTATTCGTTTTGTTATCGTTTTGAGGTCATTTCGTTATTATTTCCGCATGTCTGGGGCAAGTTTTATAGTTGTTTTTGGTTTTCTAAGGGTTTTTATAGTTGTTTTTGGTTTAATTAAGCTTCAGAAGTTCCCCCTGTCCCATTTGGAGGTTTTTTAGCGTATTGCGCGGTCGCGTCCGCCATTAACGAATCGATTCGTTATTGTTTCGGAAATCGATTAGTTATTGTTTTGTAATTTTTTCACATTTACGAAATTTCGTAAATATCGAACTTTTTTAAAGGAAAATTTTGTAATTATTTTAAATAACAAAAAGCAAAAACCCCCAAAAAACGAATCGATTTTAGAAACAATTTTTTCCGTTGTTAGCCAGGCCTATAATTAACAGTTAATTAATTTCATGCCCATCGGCAGAAATGCATTTTGGTGGATTTGACATTCTTGCCAAAATTAGCAGTTTTTAACCTCTTGAGAATTGTTGCCAGGAAATATGAACTTTGTCTGCAAAAACCAATACTTGGGAGCTACTTCATTGTAGTATGTTTCAAACAACGAAAATATGTGTAGATGGAGAAAACTGAACAAATACTTACAAACCATTTCAGCTGAGGAAGAAAATATATACACTAAGAAAAGTGTGTAATTTGAGCCTCACTCAGTACCCCTCCCATCCTCTCCATCCCTAGTTGCCCTTTTCCCAAAAGCCACTATGATGCCAGTCCTGGATGGTGTTGAACTTACTCATTCACTCCTCCTTTCCTGCTGCCAGTGTGGTACGTCTGCTGGTGCTCTTCGCTCTCCTCCTCACTGTAAGGCAAAAAAAGAAAGAAAGAAAAGAGGTGGGTTGACTACTCTGAGCCTCACGCTTTTCTTTGTTCTGGCAGCTGGCCAAGTGTAATCACCTCCACCTTCTCCTTGGTCGAACAATATCAGCAAAAGTGCCCAACGATAGTCAGGATCTGTCCTGAAGCTCTGTGGTTAGTTGCCAGTGGCGACAGGCATGGCATGCGCCCTATACACCCCCTTTCCCCTACACTGTAGTCCAAAAGAATAACATTTCCAAACTCTAGTTGGGACCATGCCACTTCAGACTGCAGGTGTGTAATTGTTACCACATAGGACCCTCCGTCAAAGAAAATTGCATGTAGAAAACTAGCTTATCAAGATGATGGAACAAAGCTAATTCTTTCCATCCCCTTGATATAATTGCTACAAGGACTGTCACATTGTGACCACGCACCACAAATCCATCCCTAGTATGCATACTGGGAATTGGGGAGATACAAGGGAGCACTAACTCAGGCAAGAGGCTCAAACCTACAATCTAAATTGGCACAATAGATTTATCACCTGGATGACAACCAAGCTCTATGCAAAATGGGAAATTGGTATTGTTCTGTCGTGTGCTGGGCCTGTAAATAGTTGTCTTTAAAACAGGATGTACAACCTTTGCCCAACGGGAAGCCAGGGGGCCTAAAGAGAAGTTCTCAGAGGTTTCCACCACAAACGGTCTTTAGATGTTTGAGAAGTACAACAAAGTCTTTTATTAATGAACAATCAAACAGAAACTTCTCTTGTCTTCAGTAAAGTTAAGTAAATGATTCCAAGCTTTTGGGMAACTGGTGAATTCCTAAACTTGCCCACGAAGGACAGGCAACTRTCTTCAATAACTTCTTCTTTAAAGGAAAATCCCCTTTTTAACTTCTCCCAGGCTGACTGTAATCTAACCCYTACTGATGTGRGCTCYRCTACYGGGTCGAAMTGCDTCTYRAACRYCGARTRGACCTAYYAGYAARGSMKTAGATGTTSTCCAGCTGGAGTTCTTTGGTCTTTTAKGGCTGTTTTCCTGGAAATTCTTRAAGGTTGAAGCTTTTGTACAGGGGAAGCTTGCAYRCRTCCTATACATWAGCTTWCCTTGYTGAGACTAACTAAATAATGGCTCCCTTCCCTTCCCAATTGCCCTGAGCAAGGGGCRGGACCAAAACTTAATGATGWTGGACAGGTGGCTTGCCCTATAACTGCAACCAAAAGAAGCCACCTATCTGCAGAGTCCCTGAAACCTAGGACTGCAAACAAACATTTAATGTAAAGCAAACAAAATTGGAGCTCCTGGTACAGTTGTACCAGAACAGGTATGTTTAACTTAAGAGAAAACTGAGAAAGAGCATCTTCGCCATTTTAAATACCTGTAGAAGATGGAATGAGCTTCTTTCGTCTCCTCCTCTAATGGCACAAACTAATTTATTTACTGTATATACTCGAGTATAAGCCTAGTTTTTCAGCACATTTTTATGCCGAAAAAGGCCCCCTCAGCTTATACCAAATGAGGGTCCCGGCAGGAAGGCATGGGACTGAAAGAAGCTCTTTGCAGGGCTTTACAAGCTGCATGCCTCCTCCCCTTTTGACACAGCAACCCAGTTGGATCTCTGTGCCGAGAGAGGAGGAGAGGAGGGCACCTGGCCTCTCCTCTCGGCATAGCAACTCAGCTGGGTTGCTGTGCTGAGAGGAGAAGCTGTATTCCTCAATGTCATTTTATTCGTATCTATTTTTATTTTGAAATTTACCAGTAGCTGCTGCATTTCCCACCCTCAGCTTATAATCAAGTTAATAAGTTTCCCAGTTTTTTTGTGCCTCGGCTGATATCCGCGTCGGCTTATACTCGAGTATATACGGTACTCTATTTCCCCCTTTCTTTCAGTATAGGGACTCAACATGACTAACAACATGGCTAACAATGTGCTTATTAAAAATGATGTGAATCCATTTAAATATAAAAACAAGTACACAAAGGGAACCTAATGGCTTGTAACAGCAAGAACAGAGGTTCTTTACTGTAAAAGTGGTTTCACAGTGGAATAGATTCCTGGGTGCGGTGGTAGTGGACTCTCCTTTTTTGGAGGTCTTTCAACCAAGATTGGATGATCCGCCTTAGTTGTATTCCTGCATCACAGTGTTGGACTACTGTATATACTTGAGTATAAGCTGACCGAAATATAAGCCGAGGCACCTAATTTTACCACAAAAACCCTGGGAAAATGTATTGACTCAAGTATAAGCTGAGGGTGGGAAATGCAGCAGCTACTGGGAAATTTCAAAATAAAAATAGATACCAATAACATTACATTAATTGAGACACACAGCTTCTCTTCTGTCATCTCAGCACAGCAACCAAGCTGAGTTGCTGTGTCGAGAGGAGCGGCCGTACGCCTTCCTCTCCTCCTCTCTTGGCACAGAGATCCAGTTGGGTTGCTGTGCCAAAAAGGGTTCTTTCAATCCCACGCCTTCCTTCCGGGACCCTCACTTGAGTATAAGCCAAGAGGGCCTTTTTCAAGCATAAAAAATGTGCTGAAAAACTATTCCTATACTCGTGTATATATGACCCTCCTACATCAAAGATAATCTGGAAGTGATATTCCGTTTTAAACAGAAACCTACCTGTGTTGTGAAACATTATACAGTGTTTGCCACTGGTGCAACATATGTCTGCAGGTCACTAAGGCTTCTTCTGGTCCTTTATGCACCAATTCCAGCTTGACTTTGGTGAAGAGTAAACTGTACAATAAAAAAAGAAAAGGAAAAACCTTACTGTTTGACTTCACAGGTTTATGACCAATGTACACATATGTATACACAAACACCAGGGTGGCATAACTATACAAGGAACAATTTGGAGGGGTGAGCATTTAGTATGGAATGCGAACATTTTGTTCTTTGTGGTTGTTATTCATGTTGATTGTTCAACGGCATTTTGTTCTGAAATTTCTAATTTGCCACATTTATAAGGCCTTCTAGTCTCCATATTAACTGTTTGGCCATCCCCGCCTCATAGATTTTGTCTAACTTGCTGACTGGTGTAATTTGTAAAATTCCAAAGGTATGGCAATTTGGTGCAAAGGAAGTGGTCATAAAATAAAGCTTATTGATTTAAGTAAATTTAAAACTAAAGGTGATTAAGGATGCTTTATAACATATCTTAAAAGATCTAGTAATAGTAAAAAGGGAAGAATGTAATTTTCTTTATAGATGGTTTGGAGACATAACTGATGTTATGATAGATTGATTCTTAATGGGGAACTGGAGGAGATAATTTGATTAATCTATATCTAGCATATATAGTTAGGAGGGGGAGCAGTCACAAAAAAACCCCATAGTAAGGAAGATGATGCTTCTACGCATTATTTCATATATGTACTCACTCTCTATATAAATAGGGGCAAAGTCTTGCTTTCCCAGCAAACTCTTCATTATGTTTTTTTTCTCAGTCCAGACATTCCTCTCTGTTTCTGGTTTTTGCGTGTGTGTATGTGTGTGTCAGAAGCAACTTGAGAAACTGGAAGTCACTTCTGCAAGGACGTTGCCTATGGGACACCCAGATCATCCTGTACAAGGCTTTTCTTATGTCCCCGCAGGGGAAGCTTGAGCTGACAGACAGGAGCTCACCCCGTCTCCAGATCTGAATCGCCGACCTTCAGGTCAGCAGTTCAGCCAGCACAAGGGTTTAACCCATTGCGCCATCATAGCTCCAGTGTTGTTTCTAATTTATTTCTGGTTTTGGAACCAAAAAGCATGTGAGATTCATCTCTGTGACATTTTCTCCGTGACACAGTTTTTCTCATGTCTCTGACACTTTCTTTGACATGTGTACTAAATGTACTGGAGCCCTGTCTCCTGTAATAGATGAAGACTAAACTTTGCAGGCGCAGTCTTCATCAACCTGATGTTCTTGAGATGTTCTGTGCAACTTCCATCAGCTCCTATTAACATGTTTATTATTTAGAGGTTTGCCCTAAACCAGACATGGGCAAACTTCAGCCCTCCAGGTGTCTTCGACTCCCACAATTCCTAACAGCCTCAGGCCCCTTCCTTTGGCTGTTAGGAATTGTGGGAGTTGAAGTCCTGGAGGGCCGAAGTTTGCCCCTGCCTGCTCTAAACCTTACTACAAGGCAACCTGAGCCCTGCCACATGCACAATGGAGGACCTTCTCATAGCGACACCAGAGGCACTCCAAGTGGCCAGCTTCTGGTCAAGGACATTTAGCATAATGCCAAGTTTTTTTTTTAACTTTGTGTTTTTAAATTCATTGTAACTATACTCTCAACTCACTTCTGACATGATAAATAAATACATTTAGAGGTGCTGGGCAGTTTAGTCCAAAACAACTTTAGAACATAGTTTGGGGAAGTTCTCTCTCCCATGTACGTCTCCCTCTAATACATTCTCAGTAAACATAACTAAAGCATACAACCTCTGCCCCTTTTTAATAGCCTATTAAAGCAATGTTGACTCTCAGGTCAGAACATACATTTCTTTTATAGATTCATCGGTGAAGCTGAAGCTGGTTTTCAGCTTAATTGAGAGGGTTTTTGGAAACTCTCTGCACCCTTTTCCAAACATCCTTTAGAACCTATATGTTAGAGAGGATGTGATATTAAGAAGCCAGGTCTTTTCCCCCTTATTTTCTAAAATAAGCCAGACTTCATAATGCCACACAAGAAACCGTTCTTTTGGTGCATAGCCCGAAGCAACGAACAAGGGCAAGTCTGTGGTACTAATGTCTGTGGTAACATCCAGCAAAGTCATTCACCGAGAAATTGTGGAGGCTGGTTATTTTTCCCTTTCCTTCCTTGATTATAATGGCAACCTGCCAGAAGTTTGAACGGAAACCTGGGTTTGGCTGAACAGAAAAGCCTGTTATTAAGCACAATGCGTTCTTGAGGGAGGAGACCAAATGGACTGGCGGGAGAGAAGAAAACTAGCATTATGAATCCATCATGTCTAAGGCATACTCTTTTTAGTAAGTTACGAGCAGCTCCTGTAATGTAACCTCCCTAGAAAAAAGGAATGCTCCTGTTCGTGCCTGTATCCACTCATTCATTACAAGCTGGGCATTCCACTCCATTTCTGCCAACTCCTGTTTGCCTTTCTGAATTTTACTCTCTATTTCACAGATGCTGGATATGCTCAGCCGTCGCTGGGCTGGGCTTTTGGGGGGAAAAGGTTAGTAGCATTCAAGGTTTTTTAAAATATTTATTTATTTATTTAGAACTTTTATATCCTGTTCTTCTCTACCTCCGTGAAGGGACTCAGAATGGCTAACCACAGCAAAAATTCAATGCTACACAATAAAAAACATTTTAAAAGCAACATACATAATAAATCTATATAATAAAAACGTAATGTTCGTTTGTGGGATTAACATAACTCAAAAACCACTGGACAAATTGACACGAAATTTGGACACAATACACCTCTCAGGCCAACAAAAATACAGCAGAAGAGACTTTAAAAGCAAAAAAAAATTACAACACCTGTGCAAAACCACATATGTACACAAACACACATATATACACATATACACAAATATATACAGACATATATACACACATAGATGCACACACAAAACACGTACATAGAAAAGGAGGGAGGGAGGGAGGGAGAGAAGGAAAGAAAGAAAGGTAGAGAAGGAAGGAAGGAGAGAAGGAAATAAAAAAGTGAAAGAGACAAGGAAGGAGAGAAGGAATGAAAAAGAGAAAGAGGGAAGGAAGGAAGGAAGGAAGGAAGGAAGGAAGGAACCAAAGAGCAAAGGAAGCGAGAAAAGAAACAAGTAGAGAAGGAAGAAAGAAGAAGGGAAAGAAAAAAGAGGAAAGAAAGGAAAGAGGGAGGAAAGGAGAGAAAGAAAGAAGGAGAGAAAGAGGGAGGGAAAGTTGGCCACAGTAACGTGTGGCGGGATTCAGCTAGTAAGTTATAAAATACATATAAAAAACAGTTTGCCAAGTTAAAAACATCATCCAACTCAATCCAAACATTGTGGTCCAATAACTCTTAGTCTTTGCCGGTTCAATCCATCAGTTTGCGAATGCCTGATTCCAAAGCCAAGATTTCAGTTTCTTCTTGAAGGTAAGGAGGGAGGGGGCAGACCTAACCTCATTGGGGAGAGAATTCCATAGCGCAGGGGGGGGGGGGCACCACAGAGAAGGCCCTGTCTCTCATCCCCACCAAGCGCGACTGCGAAGGTGGTGGGACTGAGACCAGGGCCTCTCCGGAAGATCTTAAAGTCCTTGATGGTTTTTGTTCCACTATATCCAGCATACTGATTCTTTCTTTTCTGGTTCTGTTTGGGTCCAATCCTGCCAACATTCAACTGAGCTAACTATCAAATGAAGTTTTATTGTTGGCCTTAGAATCACCAGCAAGGACATGAATAATGTACCCAGAACACGAACATAACAAGTCTCCATAGGGACCACCAAATGCAGCATTGCCCAAACACGAATCAAGGAACATGAAAGGCACTGCAGACTACTCCAACCAGAGAAGTCAGCCATAGCAGAGCACCTGATGAACCAACCTGGACACAGCATATTATTTGAGAACACAGAAATGCTGGGCCACTCTAACAACCACCATGTCAGACTACACAGAGAAGCCATTGAAATCAACAAGCATGTGAACAATTTCAACAGAAAGGAAGAAACCATGAAAACAAACAAAATCTGGATACCACTATTAAAAATTCTAAAATTATAACAGTAAACAAAAAACCACACGCAAACACAAGGGGAACTCCAGACAAGAAACAATCAAGGACAGCTAATCACCTACCAACAAAGGATTCCCCCAGGCAGGTACTAGCCACACCAAAAAACTGTCAGACCATCAAATGCTAATCAAGGTGGCCAACTGAAGCATTCACACCTAGCTCCAATAGACAAGAGTTCTTTCTCCCACCCTGAACTTCCACAGATATATAAACCCAATTTTCCTAGTTTCCAACAGACCTCACTACCTCTGAGGATGCTTGCCATAAATGCAAGCGAAATGTCAGGAGAGAATACTTCTAGAACATGGCCAGATAGCTCAAAAAACCTACAACAATCCAACGAACATAACTGTTTTTATAAAACAAAATATTATATCTGGAGGAGTGAGGAGAAAACCTATAGACCTATATCCTTCATACTGACAGGCTCTTTGAAAGTTCTGAATCCTTGGGATATTTGCCTCTGGCTAACTTCACTAACTGAGAACCTCCTTTTAATCTGCCACTGGAATTTCAGATAATTAATGGCCCAGTACAATTGACTGATTGCTCTGTAGCCCTCTTGGCACATTTTGATACATTTTTTGGTCCTGCCTTCTAAAATTGATAAGTGTGCCCTCAGTCGACCACTTTAGAATGCAAAAAACCCCATAGTTTCTTTAAAACTGATGTTTTATGCCTTGCATTTTCTATGAAGTCTTCTGAAACAAACTGAGGCCCCTTTCACACAGCTGTATAAAATCCACATTAACAACAACAACAACAGCAACAGCAAGAGTATCCCTCTGGGCAGCTAAACCAGGAAATCCCAACCAGCGTGATTTTAAACAAACATTTTTAATGCAATGTATTTTTAAATGAATTGTTTTAACTGTATTTTATGATTGTGATTAGCACTAAAACGGGTGCTTGTTGTGAAGCCATCCTCAGTACCCACCCTTCGGGGGGGGGGGGGGGGGTGACAAATGTACGAAATGAATAAATAAATAAATAGATGGATGTCTGCCTATGAGGGTCTTCCTCCAGGGGCAAAGCAAGAATGGGTAATTTGGAAGTCCCTGAACAGACTCAGAAGTGGAGTGGGCAGAACAAAAGACAACCTGGCAAAATGGCACTACCTGAAACAAATCCTCCACCTTGTGCGACTGTGGAGCAGAACAAACAACTCCGCATCTGTATGCTTGTCCACAATGCCCTGCCTCATGTACAGAGGAAGAATTGTTTAAAGATGGAGATAATGTGGTCACTTTTGCTCGTTTTTGGTCAAAAAATATTTAGCCGCTTACGCTTCTTCTATTTTTATCAGGTTTATACTTATTTATGCAATGCTTTTGAGACAAAATAAATAAATAACTGGGAATACTGGAGAGGACCTCCTCCATGGTTGCTCCTACACTCTGCCCTAACCTTCTACACTGTGAACAATAAGTACAAAAATGAGAAGGGAGAGTTGGAATTGCCTTTCAACAATTATCATATGTTTATATTAAAGTGTATCTTTGCTTTTATATATATCTAGAAGACTGCTTGCTCATTGCTTTATATCCAAAGGAAGGTTTGTTCTGGCTGGATCCCCAGCCCTGCAGCAAATGTGCAAGGTGTTTGAGGTTAAAGCTGCCAGCTCTAAATCTTGTCCAAGAAGAAAGATGGAATTAGATTGCCCTCCTTCCTTCACATCACAGCTTCTGTCAATGTGACACCCAGCAACCCTCATCTTTATTCTATTTCCAATGTGCCATTAGTCACAGAGACATAGACAGAGAGAGAGAGAGAGAGAGAGAGAGAGAGAGAGAGCGCGAACAGAGGGCAGGGAATACACACTCAGGCACTAATATGTTCTCAGCATAGGCCATCCTGAAAGGGCGCCAAAAAACACTTGAAGACTTGTTGTTTACCATTCATATTTTCAGATTCCATAATAAAATTCAATTGACAAAGAAGCAGCAGACACCGTTGAACTGCGCTATTATTTGTGATAGGAAGGCTGCCTTCCTTTTCAGGGTTAATGAATCAATGCAGCAATTGCCGGAGAGCTTAAAAAATGAAAACTAGCAAGCTTACGTAACTCTTTGTTGGCTTTGTGGTTTCCAATAAGGTGGTTGCCCACTCGATGCAAATATATCTGTGGATAGGGAGATGGGTATAGAGAAGATGAGCCACAGCTTGGTTCCTTGGGATTTCTCTCTGATTTATGCCTACCCTGCTCTCATTTACTGATGCCCTTTTCCAGATGTCCTTGGGTTCTGAAAGCCTGTGAGTTTAGAGCAAGTGTTCTCATTTATGGCTTCCTATTATTAAAAAAATATTTGATATTGTAATCCCTTTTACAGGCCAGTAGTTTTATTTTGTCTCCTATTGTGGGGATGTTTTTATCTTTTCTTCTCCTATATTTCTTTCTGACTTTCTGAGTGTGGTGGAATTTTCTTCTTTGGAAGCTTTTAAACAAGCTGGATGGCCATCTGTCAGGGCTGCTTTGATTGTGCTTTTCCTGCATGGCAGGGAGTTGGACTAGATGGCCCATGCGGTCTCTTCCAACTCTATTATTCTAGGTTTCTATGATTTGTTTAGTTGGGTTTTTGTCTATACTATATTCATATGTAATTATGTATGAGTCTAGAAATATTTGTAAAAAAACAACTCCAAAAAACATTGATCAACTTATCCACAAGTCAATGTAATAACCTATCTTCATACATACACACACACACACACACACATGGAACCATTCTATTCTCTGAGTAGATTATTGAAAAGCAAGAGTTTATTGTGCCCTGGAAGAACCTAAAAGAAGCACCAATCACCTCTATTTTGAATGCCTGGATGGGGAAATTGTGATAGCATTGGTGCTTTCCCCAACCTGCAGAATGACCCTTGACTTATCAGTTCATCATATTAAAATCTGCAATTTTGGCCCCAAAAGTTACCCTTAACTTAATACATGAGGTTGACTTACACGTGAGCATAGGTAAAGTAAAGGTTTCCCCTTGATATAGGGTAGGCGGGAGGGAGGGGGGACCATATAAGGAGGGGAAAAAATCCTACCCAGCCCTAGTGCAATCAGTAATGACTCATATTAAACTGATGGCAGGAGGGAGGATTGTGCTGCCTGGAACTGAATGCAGCAGGGAGAGGCTAACACCCAAGAAGGCTTCCTTAAGCCTCTCCCCGCTACAGACTGGCAGCAACACCAGTCTCCAGAGACTACTGGTCTCACTGACAGGGGAATTCAAAGATTCCTCTCTGGCCATATGTCTGGCCTTTCTGGCTGGATGTGAGTGTTACAATGACTTACTTCATCTCTCACACCCCAAGTGGGTTCATCATAGTATTGGTTTGCCCCTGCAAAAATTATTCAGATGGTGAAGTGAAGCGTTGCCTCCAAAAAATCCTGCAAATATCTTGGGAAGACAAGTGGACAAATGTCAGTGTGCTGGAAGAAGCAAGGACCACCAGCACTGAAGTGATGGTCCTCTGCCATTAACTCCGTTGGACCGGCCACATTGTCCGGATACCCGGCCACTGTCTCCCAAAGCAGTTGCTCTACTCTGAACTCAAGAAACCAACCCCAACCAGGACTGCCTTTCACCTGGAAACCGATGCCCTCGCTTCAGAAGAAGATGCAGATCAAGAATAGGGCTCCACAGTCACCTACGTACCCACCACCAGTACACCAATCTTGGAAGACAATCCTACTCGAACAATGAGGGATCATCTAAGTAAGTGAGTAAGTAAGTATGAATGCACATGGTCTCCAAAATTATAAGTGCCCTTCCTGCAAGCTTGAATAAAATATGCTGCAGAAGCTACTATACTGTTTTAATAGCTGCCTCTAAAATTCAGTGGCATCTGTTAAAATGAATGTAAGTGTGACCGATAAGGATGTATACTCCAGACTACAAAGCTGTTCTCCTTGTTGGAAATAGCCTTTCATCAGCTGGAAGCTTTGTTTTGTTGCTATAGCTACTTTTATTACAACTGGCCTTGACTAAGGCAAGAGGTATTTAGTATATATAAAACAAAATGCCATCTCAGTTGCAGAGAGTTAAACATGAACTCAAGGCAAATGCAGCTGGATCAGACTTAGAACCCATCTAGTCCAGCTTTCTGTTCTCACAACGGACAAACAAGATTCCTATAGGAAGTCCACCAGCAAGACATGGGTAGACCTTCTTTTCCTCATGTCCCTATGGCGCAATTGGTAGTAAGAAGCTTTAAGGAACCATCGTTGGGTCATAATCTCAATAGCTGTATGATCCCTGAATCTATCTAGCCCCCTTTTAAGGCTATGTTATGCCAAGAATGACAAAGCACACTTTCCAACATGACAGAAATTGGCCCAACCCAGAAATATGGGGGTTTGAGTACAACACGTCTGAAGGCCACCAGCTTAGGGGAAGATATTCTAAATGCAGTTCATATTTTCTATCAAATGGAGTATAAGAGGTTTGGCATGTAATTATAAAGCCAGCCTTCTATATCTGTGGATTCCTTTATCCATGGCTTGCAAATACATTTTTTTAAAAAAATCCAAAAAACAAATGTTGATAGTGCAATTTATATAAGGGATACTATTTTACAATGCCATTGTACATAATGGTCCTTGATCATCAGTGGAATTTGATATCCATGGGAGATTCTGGAACAACTTCCAGAGGCTGGGTGGCCATCTGTCAGGGGTGCTCTGAATGTGATTTTCCTGCTTCTTAGCAGGAGGTTGGACTGGATGGCCCATGACATCTCTCCCAACTCTATGATTCTATGGCCATAAATTGGAATTAAATAGAGGGCACACAACAACAATCACAAGAAAATAACCAAATAAGTGAAATAGGGAACATTTTCATGGAGTTAAGCACTTTGGTATGGTACTATCTTCTCTACAGAAAACAAACGGCTGCCCCTAACACTATTATTAAGCACAATTACACAGAATTTCAGAGTTTACAGATAATAGATTCAAGGATTCCATTATCCATGACTTCAAACTACTATTGAAACAAATCTCAAAAGCAAACTTAGAGTTTGCCATTTTATATAAGGGACACTATGTCAGTATACCATTTATTTATCATATCCGGAGCAAACCAAGGGTACAAATGTAATGTATTTTTAAAAAACACAAAGTTTAAAAACTTAGCATTATATTAAATGTCCTTTGACCAGTAGCTGGCCACTTGGAGTGCCTCTGGTGTTGCTATAAGGAGGTCCTCCACTGTGCATGTGGCAGGGCTCAGACCATTATGTACAATAGGCACTGAGCATCAATGGAAGACATGGGCGAAATTTGGCCCTCCTGATGTTTTGGACTTCAACTCTCACAATTCCTAACAGTGGTGGGCCTACCAGCTGTTAAGAATTGTGGAAGTACAAAACACCTGGAGAACTGAAGCTTACCCATGGGTGATCTATGGATTCTGGTAGCAATGGAGGGTCCTGTAACTGAAGAACCCTTACAAATTAAAGATATGAATATACCCACCAATATTTCACAGAGGAAAACCGGGATGCATGTAGGCAAGTTACATGAGAGTGCCCTCAATATAGCAAAAAATATTACCAATATTGGAGAAAAGAAGGACGTTAGGAGAGGCCACAGTAGTTTGCTTTTACAGGGGTCGATTTGGAAAGGAAAGATTATATCCCCTTCCCTCTCTCCGGCTGAATTAACTGAATGCAAACTACCTTTGCATTTTGAACTCAGTTTGCAGTGACTGAAGGAAGCTAAAGACTACGGGGAAAAGTTAGAGGAGGAGTCAAAAACTGGGACATTTTTAAAGTAGCTGAAAAAGTGGGATGGGAGATTAACTGGAACTGTCCATGTTGAATTGGGACGATTGGACAATACATACAAAGCCTTCTTCGCAACTGTAGGCTTCCTTCTTCCGCTATCAAGAAGCATGGCCAAGATCCTAAAATCACTGTTTCCTGTTACTTTTACATTATTCATGAATGGGTATTTAATTATATGCCTAGACACCAGTCATTAGTCAAAAAGCATGCGTCTTTTTCCATTTGGAGAATTGACCTCACAGGAAGAGAGTTGCAACAAGGGGTGCATGTACACCGCAGTATTAATGCAGGTTGGCACCACTTTATCTGCCATGGTTTAATGCTATGGAATCCTTGAAGGAGGAGTTTTACAAGGTCATTAACATTCTTTTCCAAAGAATGCTGCAGCAGCATCAAATTACAACTCCCATGATTTCATAGCATTGAGCCAAGCCAGTTAAAGTGGTGTCAAGCTGCATTTGCTCTACAATGTAGATGCATCCTGAGAATGGCCACACTGATGCAAATGTATCCTGACTATATCAGATCACTTCTTTTATATGAGATTCTATTCATGTTGACTTTTATGTTCTTTTTGCATTCGGTTTTTAAAAACTTTTGGTTTTTTTTAAAAAAACCTATGTTTTCATATTATAGTACGTACTATGTTAAATTGTATAGCCAGCAATGGGGAAGCTTTTGAAGGGCAAGGGAAATCCCTTAAGTAAATATATAGATTAAACTGATGTTTAAGTTGAAAGCCAGTCTTATTGAGGTCAGATGTGGTTTCCCGCTTCTGAAAGTGTTTAGGGTTGCAGACTAACCATATTCAGGCATTTGGGATGATCTTGATTAAACATGCTTTTTTAATGAAAAAGCCTCCTTGGAGCCAAACTTGCTGTGACACTAAATGCATCATTAGCAGCCACATCTGTGTATGTGTTTTAATTAATAACAGAAGTAGGTGGTCCAATTATCATTAGGACTACAGTGCACAGAAAACAAAATAACCCTTCTCTCCTCTAGTGCAGTCCAAGTGCTGTCAAGCTCACCTCAGTTTATGGCAACCCTTATGAATGTTGACTTTCAAGTCTTGTAAATTAAGGCCAATGGCTTTCTTTGAAGCTGCAAGGCCATTCAATGCTAATCAAGCTGGCCAATTGCAACATTCACACTTGTCTCCAGCAGACAAGAGTTCTTTCTCCCACCCTGGACATTCCACAGATATATAAACCTCACTTGCCTAGTTTCCAATAGACCTCACAACCTCTGAGGAGGCCTGCCATAGATGTGGGTGAAACGTCAGGAGAGATTGCTTCCGGAACATGGCCATACAGCCCGGAAAACTCACAGCAACCCAGTGATTCTGGCCATGAAAGCATATTGTCCAAAGTATGACAGCCAGGTTTGCTTTGCTTTAAGACTCATTAATTTGCCATTCTGGCAGTGCACAATTATCCTTCGGCACCACAATGCAAATGGCTCGATTCTCTTCTGGCCAGCATTCTTCACTGTCCAAGCTTTCACAACCATACATAGAAATTGGAAATACAATGACACAAACAATCTTGACATTGGTATTCCATGATATAATCCTTGCACTTTAGGAGCTTGTCTAGTTCTTTGATACCTGTCCTTCCAATTTAATTATTTTATTTATTTGAAATACGTTTTTAAAAGGAATTTAACACATTAATAAAATAAAAACTAAAAGTGTTCCAAGCCCTAGGTGTTTTCTAATTTTTGACTGATGTCTGCATTCTAATGAATGACTCAGCCAAGATAGGAAAAAAATCTATTGAAAAATATTACTGTTCAAACACTGTGACCTTGATATGAATGTTCCTAATGATATCAATGATCTGGAGAGGGGTGTGTTGTTACATATTTCAGCAGGAAAGGAGTGTTATAGTTCATCCAGGGGCTGATGAATCAGAAGGGATTGTGGGATTTCCTGGGATTCATAGTAATGAAGATTTAGGCAAGGTTCAAAGTGTTGATGATTCAAGCCAGGGAAATGAAACTGGCTCAGGCAGTGCAGAACTCCAAGGTCAGTCAGTAGAGTCAGAAACAACATCTTTAGATAAGGAGTCCATTGAAGAGCTAACTGAAATGGAAAGCTCTCAAAGGAAAGCACCTGGAGTTACAGAGATTAGCAAAGGTCTTTGTTTACAGTTCAGAGCTGAGACCCAGCTCCATAGGTCAGAGAAATTAAATGGGAGAGAGATAGAGAAAATTAGTGGGAAACGAAATGATTTCATGAGTGCCTATTAACAGCCTGTTGTTTAGCTTAAAGTTAGTTCAGGCAACATTGGCAACATTGGTTTTCGAGGGAGAAGCTAGGCTGTTCTTTGGTTCTTGTGTCAAGTCCAGTCCTCGTTTTGGATCTAAGTATCCTGGAAGTTTTCTATATTCTTGTTTTATGATTCCTGCTCAAGTTTTTTCAAAGTATACCTTTTGTTTATGGATTTATGCTGCAATTCTGATTTTTGACTATTCCTGGACTGTATTACCTTTGAATTTTTATGAGACATTTGGATTCCTGTGTGGTTATCATCTATTGCTAAGCCTTTTTTTTATTATTCCTCTGCTTTCTTTATTCTTGCTTTTTTGTATATTTTATGTATTTTACAATGAACTGTTTGCTTAAACTCTGAACGTTTGTGTGTTGCTGTGGACATAGGTGGCTCCAGGCCTGGGGTGCAACAAGGAGAAGGTAATTCAAGAGTGTTCTGTTCCTGTCCTCCACTTTTTTTCTAAAATCCCACAGCAGTTACCAGTGATATCTATAGATCTAGGGCTGAGCAATGTGTAGGTTACACAGAAATAGCACCCCGATTCAAGAGAAACAACACCAAATCAATGGGCCATAATTAGAAAAGATCAAAGCAGTTAGTCGCCACTAAGAGAAGCACCTTCCCTAAAAGATACAGCTATAAGCCAACTGCAAACTGTGTTCAGTTCTTTGAGAGGGGAAATATAATTTTTCAACATTAATGGTTAGGCAGCGATGGAGAAATCTCTCTGCTTTGTTTTATGTAACATTTGCCTTTCTTTGAAAACCAAGTACAATTTCATTGCCTCTTGTCTCTGAATCCATTTGTTCATTTACTGACAATAGCACATACAAATTTCAAGTACAATTTTGGGAACAGACACAAAAATGGTACACTTTCCCCTAATATATGCCCACGGCTTTCTTTTCTGGGTGCATTTCTGCATAAAGTTACTCTTAATATACATTTTTGTGTCTTTGTACTCTTTTTGAGATTGGCGTGTGGCAGGATGGTATAATGTTTGAGTGATGGTTTAAGACTTTGGAGATCAAGGCTCAAATCCCTGGTCAGCTTTGAAAACTCACTGGGTGAGTGTAGGCAAGTCATCCTCTCCCATATGGAGCCCCCGGTGGCGCAGTGGGTTAAACCCCTGTGCTGACAGGACTGAAGACCGACAGGTCACAGGTTTGAATCAGGGGAGAGAGTGGATGAGCTCCCTCTATCACAGTGGTTCTCAACCTGTGGGTCCCCAGATTTTTTAGCCTACAACTCCCAGAAATCCCAGCCAGTTTACCAGGATTAGGATTTCTAGGAGTTGAAGGCTAAAACATCTGGGGAGTCACAGGTTGAGGAACACTGCTCTATCAGGTCCATGTGGGGACACAAGAGAAGCCTCCCACAAAGATGAAAAAATATCAAAACACCCAGGCATCCCCTGGGCAACGTCCTTGCAGACAGCCAATTCTTTTACACCAGAAGCAACTTGCAGTTTCTCAAGTTGCTCCTGACATGACAAAAAAAAATCCTCTTCCAGGAGTGAAAATAGCCAATAGGAAACTACTTCTGAATAAATCTTGCCAAGAAAACCCATTGATAAACCCAGGCCCCTTCTGCACTGCCATATAATTGAGATTATCAAAGCTGAACTGGATTATCTGAGTCTACACTGCCATAAAATCCAAAACTGGATTTTATATAGTAGTGTAGAAGGAGTTTTTGTTAGCACCCACCTAAAGGGACATAGCAAAAAGGACAACATTGCAAAGTCTAGGTAAGTGGAGATACCTTTATTCATAAGATTTTGGAGTGAAAGGTCGCAGACCAAGAACTGTTGCACTTTTACTGCTATTCAAACTGGCATTTTAAGGCTTATATATTAATATAAGACTTATACATTAATATAATATATTATAGTATTAATAAATTACTCATGTGCTGTGCTAATAATATATTGTATACACATATACTATTGATAATAATATTATGGGGTAATACAGTGTGGTACTAGTAATAATACAATATAAAGATTATATATTTTAAGTTACATGTAATATTACTGGTGATGTTGCAGTGTAGTGGCACGGTATAGTGGCGTATGGTACTGGTATTGTGCTGTGCTAATAATATGATATATTGTATACATATATAATATTGATAATAATGTTATAAAGTAATACAATATAATACTGGTAATAATACAATATAATAATGCTATATTTCATATTATATGTAATATTACTAATAATATTAAGTTATAGTGGTGTAGTACAATATGGGAATATATGTTACTAATATTGTGCTATGCTAATAATATAATATATTGTATTTACATATAACTTGTAAGCCGCTCTGAGTCCCTTTCAGGATGAGAAGGGCGGCATATAAATGTCGTAAATAAATTAAATAAATAAATAAATAAACTGAATAATTAAATTGTAATTTGGTTAATAAGAATGAGGCTAGTACATATTGCAAACTACAATTGGTTTGACTTTTGCAGATTTGATTCAAATGTGCTCTCCAGAAATCTCTTGGCCTTCCAGGACATTTCTCTGGATAGCTTCCAGGGAATGTTGACCATAGAGTCATACTGGAGGATCTGGAAATTCCTAACAAGGTCTTTTCTCAGGTTAAAAAAACCTAGCAATTTTTATTAGCAATTTTTCCACTTTCATGGGGGTCCTATGGCCTTATTCGCAGTGAATGTGGAGGGCTGACTGTACATGAATTTTGTTTTCATCTAGTCACAGAATGCTATTTTTATCTAGAGCATGGGTGGAATACTAAGCTCATATCTGTTTGTTTTTAATTGTTTTTATTTCCGTCTTTACAGCTCTTGATGCTAATCTTTAGTGAAGGAAGCGCTGTGCAGCTGAGTTGGCTTTATAAACCATGATGAAGTTGTACAGATGTTAACAGCTGTCTCAGTTCGGCTAGCGCCTGGGACTAGAGTTATTTAATTCACTCCTGCAATGAAGCTATCAGCCTCAGTGCTATATATCTAGAGTTTACAACAACAAAGGCCTATAGAAAATTGAAAGGCCGTGTTTTATGTTCACATCACTTCACCACTACTACCACTTCCAAAGCTCTGTGGAGCAATTGATGGAATTTATTGCTGTTTGTAAAACCTTAGTGCTGTGGAGCGGGAAGAGTGCGGTTAAGACTGTTGCTGAACCACAAGGCTTGTTGAGTTATGTTGCTCTGTCTCCCAAACTAATCTACATCACAGGGCTGTAGGAAAATTACAGCAAACTTCTGTATCCTCAAGGCACTATTGTAACAGTTTACCTACCATGGCTCTATCCTATGGAAGGAAGTTCAATGAGCAACTTATAATTCAATAGAAGACTTTGTTGGACATTCCACAGATATATAGTTTTCCTAGTTTCCAACAAACCTCACAACCTCTGAGGATGCCTGCCACAGATGCAGGCAAAACATCAGGAGAGGATGCTTCTAGAACATGGCCATACAACCCGAAGAAGCTACAACAACTCAGATTGTTACTGCTTGGCAGGGAGTCAGACTAGATGGCCCTTGTGGTCTCTTCCAACTTTATGATTCTATGAATTTCAGCAGGAAGCTTTCCTGGTCAAAGGATAAATTCCAGAATTCCAAAGGATGCAACCATGCTTGTAAGAGTGCTATTATTCTGCTGTCTTGACTATTACCTAAGGCAGTGTTTCTCAACCTTCCTAATGCTGACCCCTTAATACAGTTCCTCATGTTGTGGTGACCCCCAACCATAAAATTATTTTTGTTGCTACTTCATAACTGTAATTTTGCTCCTGTTATGAATCGTAATGTAAATATCTGATATGCAGGATGTATTTTCATTCACTGGACCAAATTTGGCACAAATACTCAACATGCCCAAATTTGAATGCCGGGGGGGTTGGGGGTGGATTGATTTTATCATTTGGAAATTGTAGTTGCTGGGATTTATAGTTCACCTACAATCAAAGAGCATTCTAAACTCCACCAACGATGGAATTGAATCAGTCTTTTTTTTTAAATATATTTTTATTAAGGTTTTTTTCCCAAACAATCCAATTATATACACAAACCACATAATACAGTATTAACGCAGCTAGTACATAAAACATATCTACCAGACCTCGAAACACCTAAAATTCATGCTTCTCAACTTCCTGCCAGAGACCTTGCTGGTAGTTAGGAGAAGAAATTAGCGATAGCCCAGGATTTGGGAAACGTGGTGGTGGAACATGGTGTGTCGAGGGGGGGGGGGGTTGGTGGGGGATGGGATGGGGTGGTGGGGGACAATTACATTACAATACAATACAATGCACACAATACAACAAATGAACTTCCTCAACCTTCTGCGAGGCCATGTCAACTTTGTAAATATATTGGATATACTTTCCATAAATAAACATAATTAAGCATCGTAACCTTTCCACTTTAGTCATAATATATTCATAAAACAATACTTTTCTTCTCCCTCAAGTATTGTCTCAAAGGAAGCCAATCAATCCTCTTTTTTTTACTGGTATCATAAACAATACTTGCCATAGAGTCTAGTTCCATGACCAGGATGAATTGGCTGACGGAAATCGAGCCTGACAACACATGCAGAGACACATGCAGTTTGCACTCTGTATCCACATGTTCAGCACTCATGGATTCAACCAAACAATATTCAGAGAAAAAATTCTAAAAGGAACATTGATTTTTCTGTGAAGGCACATACTGCTTCGCTTCCCATCTATTAACAGATCCTTAGGCTCTTTCCAATGCTTGACCAGTTCACTATTTTGCCTAAGTGATGTAATTTTACTAGTGGATGTTAAGAGCCCACCATAGTTGGCAGTTAGAATTTATTTATTTATGTATTTACTATATTTCTATACCGCCCTTCTCAGTCCTTAGGCAATTCAGGGTAGTTTACAATGGCAACAATTCGATGCCCAAAAACACCATAAAACATTAAAAAAACATAATATAAAACCATAACAAGTATACTAAATGCATACATCATTTGCGTCTCCTAATAAAAACACTGTCCCGTCTTATCGTCCAGTCATTCCAATTCCTGTGTCTTTTACCTTGCATTATCAAACACTTGCTCAAAGAACCAAGTCTTGAGTCTCTTCCGAAATATTAAGAGGGAGGGGGCTGATCTAATGTCCCCAGGAAGGGTGTTCCATAGCCGAGGGGCCACCACTAAGAAGGCCCTGTCTCTTGTCCCCACCAAAAGTGTTTGTGACGCAGGCGGGATTGAGAGCAGGACCTCCCCGGATGATTTTAAAGTCCTAGCAGGTTCATAAGGGAAGATGAGATGAATGTCACCAATTTTTGCACCATGTAACTAAGCTCAAGTGTTACTGAAAAGAGAAATTGGTGACATTCATCTGAACCAGGCATGGGCAAACTTTGGCCTTTCAGTTGTTTTGGACTCCAACTCCCACAACTCCTAACAGCCTCAGGTCCCTTCCTTTCCCCCCTCAGCCGCTTAGGAAAGGGACTGAGGCTGTTAGGAATTGTGGGAGTTGGAGTCCAAAACACCTAAAAGGCCAAAATTTGCCCATGCCTGCTCTGAACCAATGTGAGACCCTGGCCAATAGTTGCAAAAAATACTTTGCTGAAGTCATTGCTGCCCACAAAGGGATGTCATCAGATAATAAATCTAAAGGCTCACATACTTCTCCACACAATTTATTGACTCTTCAATCAGTTGCAGACACACAAATATTGGAAATGCATCATGTTTGCGTGTCATTTCTTTAAGCAGTTTATCTATTGTTTTTATCTAGAATTATGGGGCCAGATTAAGATCTAATAGCCTTTTCAACTGGAAATATAATCCTAAGTGGTTCACAAACTTTTTTTTAGCGCTGCAGTAATTCTGCTGCTTACATCTCATTGAATAGTACAGGATTTCAAAAAACCTTTCTACTGAAGCTGGCAGCTGTTTCCTTTTTACATCAATGTCTTTATCGTTTAATTAGATGGTTTTTCCTGCAGACTGCTTTGGACATTTTAATAGAAGGGCAGCACAGAATCAGTGAATTGGAAGGGACCTTTGAGTTCATCTAATCCAGTCTTCAGAACAGTTCATGATTCAGCTACATCATTCCTGACAGATAGCAGTCCACCAACTCCCAAGGCAATCTACTCCACTGCCAAGCAGCTCTCTTACCTATTAGGATATTTATGCTAATATTTACTTAAAACCTGCTTCCTAGCTTTTTTCACTTATTGGTTCTAGCCTTGCCTCCTGGAACAACATATTATCTCTCTACTCCTTCTCCAATGTGCTGTTCATACAAATATTTGAAGACTGCTAGTATGCATCCCATTAAATTTCTCATTTCTAGTCAAAAGTCAACATAGGGCAATGGCTTGAGTGTTGGAGTATGAATCTGGAGGCCAGGGTTTGAATTCCTGCTCATTCAGGGAAACCCACTGGGTGACCTTGGGCAAGTTATATTCACTCAGCTTCAGAGGAGGGCAAAGGCAAAACCCCTCAGAAGAAATTCTGCCTACAAAACCCATGATACGCCATATTTTTTTCCTGTGTCATTAGTAGTTTGAGAAACTGCAAGTCGCTTCTGGTGTGAGAGAATTGGCTGTCTGCAAGGACATTTCCCAGAGGATGCCCGGAAGTTTTGATGTTTTACCATCCTTGTCGGAAGCTTCTCTTATGTCCCCACATGTGGAGCTGGAGCTGACAGAGGGAGCTCATCCTCGCTCTCCCTACATTCGAACCTCCGATCTATCAGTCTTCAGTCCGGCCAGCCACTGAGGCTCCCATAAATGAGAAATGACTTGAGATTGCATAAACACAACATAATACACCCCCTTAATTCTCCTCATTCCCAGCCCAAACATACATGGCTATGGGTTGCTGTGAGTTTTCCAGCCTATATGGCCCTGTTCCATAAGCATTCTCTCCTGACATTTCACCCACATCTATGGCAGGCATCCTCAAAGGTTGTGAGATATATTGGAATCTAGACAAGAGAGATTTATATATTTGTTGAAGTTCCAGGGTGGTAGAAAGAACTCTTGTCAGTTGGAGGCAAGTTTGGACCTTTGAGGATGCCTACCATAGATGTGGGTGAAACATCAGGAAAGAATGCTTCTGGAACATGGTCAAACAGCCCAGAAAACTCACAGCAACCCAGTGATTCCGGCCATGAAAGCCTTCAACAACATGGCTCTTTCAATTGCTCCAGTTTGCCAAGGTTTGCCTTCAGCATCCCACTCTCAACATGACACCATACTCCAAAAATTATCTCAGAATAGAGATTTGTTACTTCCCATAAACTGGATAATATGCTTCATTTAATAAATAAAAATGTAAAGTTCGTTTGTGGGATTAGCAGAACTCAAAAACCACTGGACGAATTGATACCAAATTTGGACACAATACACCTATCAGGCCAACGAGTGACCACCACTCATAAAAATACTGAAAAACACAGCAGAAGAGACTTAAAAAGCCAAAAAACAAAAATTGCATTACAATGCACGCACAAAACTACCTATGTGTGTGTGTGTGTGAGAGAGAGAGAGTGTGTGTGTGTGTGTAAGCACACATATACACAAATATATACACACACATATACACACACAAAACACATATACACAGACTGGGCCACAGCAACGCATGGCAGGTGACGGCTAGTGTAGATGAAAACTGTATTCATTTTTAAAGCAGATACATCACATTCATGGTCAACTTGAGATCCATTAAGACACTTAATTATCAATATTATAAATACATAAATAGAATGTATATATGTGACTAGTATATAGATCATGGGGAATACCTTTCTCATCCTTTCTCTCTTGTATGTGCGGTGAGAATAATCTGGAATCCATATAACATCTGCAATTGCTGCCATTCATGTATGAACATAGAAATACGGAGCAACGGATGATGAGATTGGATCTTGATTTTGTTTGAGATGCTAATGAGATGTTATATTGATGTTTAACTGTTTATTATGTTACAATTTTCTAATCGTTTTAAACTGTTTTTCTATGATGTCAAGCATTGAATTTTTGCTATTGTTAACCGCTTTGAGTCGCCTGAGAGCTGAGAAAAGCGGTATATAAATGAAGTAAATAAATGAAATAAATAAACCCTGGTTTCACTAATTTTTTGCTAACTTATATGTTGATATTTTGCATTACAGAGCCACAAGGGAAACACATATAGCTGTTGTTGTTTTTTTCTTAATCAAAAAACTCTGAAGGTAAAATTATTACAAAATTGGCTATACAGATTTATGGAAGTCTACTCAAAAGTTAGCCCCGCTGGGTTCAATGAGACTTGCTCTCAAGAAATTGTGTGGAACATTGAAGTCATAATCTTTTAAACGTATGTGGAGAGAAAGCTGGATACATGATCAGAAGGGGTAAATGTGCAATTCTGTAATATTTGAGAAGGAGCAGGTGTGCATGTAATTAAAGAGGTCTGTAATGCACACTCCCATCGCAGAAGGGCTCAAGTAGCCCAAGCATGAGGTGTGCAGAGTCCGGTTCGCTCACATCACACTCTATAAAGGGATCAAGAGCGATCAAGGGCCAACTGGATTCTCATGTAGAGATTATTTTCTTTTTCTTGTGCATTAATCTGAGGTTGTGAGCAGCATCTAACAAGATGTGGCCTTTCTTGTCAAACAAGCCAAGACTGCTCATGGTTTCACATCATCGTTCAGGATGTGGCAATATTCACATGAAGAAGCAATAATAAATACTCTAGAATATTTGCCAAGTAATATCTGTACCCGAGTACATGATAAAACTACACATCACCAAGATATAACAAAAGTATTTATTTATATTACAAAGATAGGCAAGCTCTGGATACAACAATGAGTTATTTAATCAGAAAGCCCATAGGTTGTATTTTGAACACTATGCAAACAGAGCTTGGATTCTGCAAAATGTTATATCATCTCCCAAAGTTTATTATTATTATCTTTATTTATTCTCAAACTGTGACTCAGGGTTTCAAAACGAAAACTCTGAAAAGTAGATCCATATCCAGAAAAGCTATCATGCAAAAATAAGAATCAGTCAATCTTAAAGGTACTGGCACATTTTTTTTCTTTTTCCTCCCCCTATAAAGAAGTGCAAATCTGTTGTTGTTTATTCATTCAGTCGCTTCCCACTCTTCATGACCTCATGAGCCAGCCCACGCCAGAACTCCCTGTCAGCCGTCGTCACCCCCAGCTACTTCAAGGTCAAGCCAGTCACTTCAAGGATGCCCTCCATCCACCTTGCCCTTGGTTGGCCCCTCTTCCTTTTTTCCCCATTTTCCCCAGCATCATTGTGTTCTCCTAGCTTTCCTGACTTCTCATTATGTGGCCTAAGTACTTCATCTTTGCCTCTAGTATCCTTCCCTCCAATGAGCAGTTGGGCTTTATTTCCTGAAGTATGGACTGGTTGGATCTTCTTGCGGTCCAAGGCACTCTCTGAATTTTCCTCCAACACCACAGTTCAAAAGTGTTTATCTTCCTTTGCTCAGCCTTTCTTATGGTGTAGCTCTCGCATCCATAGTTTACCATGGGGAATGCCATTACTTTAACTATGTGGATCTTTGTTGCCAGTGTGATGTCTCTACACTTCACTATTTTATCGAGATTGGTCATTGCTTTCCTCCCAAGAAGTGCAATATTTATTATATATGTATTTACCACATTTATACTTCACTCTTCTCAACACCAAGTGGCCTTACACATCGGCAACAATTCAATATCTTGAAAACAACAACATACAATCTAAAAACATTTATGTTAAAAACCAAAACAATTAAAACATCAAACATTAAACCAATTATTGAAACCACACAGTCCAAGATCGTAACCCAGAGCTATTCCAGTTGTCATTGAACAGATTCTACATTCATTTATTGCACTGTGGTTATTATCTGAAGGCTTGGTCCCATAGCCATGTGTTTACTTTCTTACTGAAGGCTAAGAGGGAAGGAGATGATCTAATATAACTGAGGAGGGAGTTCCATAGCTGAGGGGCCACCACTGAGAAGGCCCTGTCTCTTGTCCCCACCAACCGTGCCTGCGAAGGAGGTGGGAATGAGAGCAGGGCCTCCCCTGAAGACCTTCACCCATGAGGGGTTCATAGAGGGAGATACGTTCAGACAGGTAAGCTGGGCCAGAACCGTTTAGGGCTTCATTGGCTAAAGCCAGCACAATATAGTTAAATCATACAAAAAGAAACATTTTAAACCCAGTTTAAAACACACAAAAAGCAGTTTAGCAAGCAGGAACATTAAAACTGCAAGATATGCACTTGAAAGCCCTTTCTTTAGAAATCTTCTGTTCTCAAAAGTCTGCTGGAAAAAAAACCTTCGCCTGCTGATGGAAGGACAGCCGGCCTCCCTAGGAAAGGAGTTCCTGAGTCTAGAAGCTCTCCATTATTAATGTGCATCATTTATTACATTTATTATGTATTACTTTATAAGGGTAATAAATAATGTAATACGTAAATAATGCATTATTGATTACTTTTATATCACATGTTTCCTCCAAGGAGCATACAGCACTGTATGTAAGCTCAGAGCAATTTACAGGGGTGTCATAGGGACTAATTTTAGCCTCACCACAACCCTGTAAGGTAGGTCAGAATGAAAGAGAATGACTGGCCTCTCAACTTCCCTATTGATTCTCAATAGTGAAAGAGCTGTCATTTTCCTAGATCAGACATGGAGAGCCTCCAGCTCTCCTAGTATTGCTACAACCCCCAGCATCCCTGCTCATTAGTCATGTTGGAGCTGATGGGAGCCAAAATCCAACAACACCCCAGAGTCACAGTTTCCTTGTCTCTGTCTGATATATGCTTAAATGATTGAGAATTTGTAATAGTGTTGAAAATAGGAAGTATCCTCATTGCTGCTTACCTAAAAGAGTCTGGATATTCTACAAGGGCCATGTTGACGACATCTAAGGCATGCTGATAGTGTTTTTGGGCCGAAAAAAGGAGTGCCAGCAGATGGAGAGAATTCATGTCATCCTTGCATAGTTTCAGTGCTTCCTGGAGTTGTTCTATTGCATCACAAATCTGGAAAATAAAAATGAAAGATTTCTCTCACTTAAGTCTGGCATTCACTTCTGTGCAGATGCATCAGGTCTGGCCTCTGAGTATAGCAAAACAAGGCAAAACTAAAACCCTAAGCTAAATTATCAGTGAAGGCAGAATCAATAACATCCAATATAGGTTGAGAATCCCTTATTTGTAATTCTAAAATCCAAAATACTCCAAAATCCAAAACTGTCAACATGGGTGGCTGAGATAGTGATACTTTTATAATCGTTTAATATAGACAAATGTTGCTCCATGCACAAAATGATTCCAAATGTTGTATAATGTTACTTTCAGGTCATGTATATAATGTGTATCTGAAGCATACATGAATTTTGTGTTTAGATTTGGGTCCCATCTCCAAGATCTTATTATGTTAATATATATATCTCAAATACAGGTATTTCAAAATGGGAAAAATCCAAAATCCCAAACACTTTTGGCACCAAGCATTTTGGATAAGGGATACTCAGCCTTTAGCAAGAAATGGAGGCAACTCACTGGAAAAGCAGGGATACAAAAGCTATCATCTTTGCAGATGAGTACTCTGTGCCTTATTTATTTATTTTTATATTTACCGTACTTGTATCCCGCCTTTCTCAACCCTGAAGGGAACTCAAGGCAGCCTTACAAAAGCAACAATGCAATGCCTCATGTACACATACATCAATGAATAAACAAACATTAAACCCAACCAATTAAAACATAGCATTAAAACAACGATTAAAATCACATAATCCAGGTCATATTCCAGAGTCAGTCCAAGTTGTCATTAAGTTAATTTATAGTTTCTTATTGCACTGCTCCCATTATTGACCAAAAGTCTGATTCCAGAGCCATGTTTTCAGTTTTTTCCTGAAGGCCAGGAGGGAAGGGGCCGGTCTAACCTCACTGGGAAGGGAGTTCTGTAGATGAGGGGCCACCACTGAGAAAGCCCTGTCTCTCGTCCCCACCAGTTACACTTGCGAGGGGGGTGGGACCAAGAGGAGGCCTTCACCACCGATCTGAGCCTCTAGGGTGGACCATAGAGGGAGATACAGGTAAGCTGGGTCAGAACCGTTTAGGGCTTTATAGGCTAAAGCCAGCAATTTGAATTGTGTTCGGTAGCTGAATGACAGCCAGTGGAGCTGACACAACAGAGGAGTTGTATGTTACCTGTACACTACTCCAGTGAGTAATTTGGCTGCTGCCTGATGGACCATTTGAAGTTTCTGAGCAGTTTTATTATTTATTTATTTGTTTATTTCCAACATTTTGACCCCACCCTTCTCAACCCCCGAGGGTGGGACTCAGAGCGGTTTACACTGGCAAAAATTTGAAGCCAAATGAGCAAACAAATACAGCAAATATAACAATGATTTAAAATGATAAATAAAACAGGAAGTTTAAACAATTTAAGGCATTATTATCAAGCCATATAACCATTTCCAATTCAGTTCAACCTCCAAAGTACTGTCATGGCACAAATATCCAATATGCCCAAATATGAATACTGGTGGGGTTGGGGGAGATTGATTTTGTCATTTGGGAGTTGTAGTTGCTGGGATTTATAGTTGTCCTACAAGCAAAGAGCATTCCGAACTCCACCAACGATTGAATTGAACCCGACTTGGCACAAAGAACTCCCATGACCAACAGAAAATACTGGAAGGGTTAGGTGAGTTTTGGAATTGCAGTCCGCCTACATCCAGAGAGCACTGTGGACTCAATCAATGTTGGATCTGGACCAAACTTTGCACGAATGCTCAATATCCCCAAATCTGAACTGGTGGAGTTTGGGGGAAATAGACTTGACATTTGGGAGTTCTAGTTGCTGAGATTTATAGTTCACCTACAATCAAAGAGCATTCTAAAGCCTACCAACAATAGAATTGGGCCAATCATTCTACACAGAACCCCCATAACCAACAAAAATATTGTATTTTCTGATGGTCTTCTGACACTCCAGGGGTCCCGACTCCCAGGTTGAGAAACACTGCTGTACAGGGATAAATGTAGCAAAAGGAAATACAAAAGTAAATGCTCCGGAAACCAAGCCCTACGAGGAGCAGCTTTGGGATCTGGGTTATGAAGAGAAGGTTAAGAAGGGACATGATAGCTATGCTTAAATATTTGAAAGGCTGTCACATTGATGAGGGAGCAAGCTTGGTTTCTACTGCTCCAAATACTCAGACACAAAGCAGCAGATTCAAACCACAGGAAGAGAGATTTTGCTTATACATTAGGAAGAACTTCCTGACAGTAAGAGCTGTCGGACATTGAAATATGCTGCCCTGAAGGATGGTGGAGTCGCATCTCAAGGTTTTTAAGCAGAGGCTGGATGGTCATCTGTCAAGAGTGTCTTATGCAATCCTGCATGGCTGGGGGTTGAACTGGATGGCCTTTGTGGTCTCTTCCAAATCTATGATTTGATAAAAGAAACAAGCAAACAAATAAAAGGAAGTGTCTCCCGTAAAGATTCTGTGTTTTCACTTTTCTGAATGTGAGAATCTTATATAGCAGTGTTTCTCAACCGTCCTGATGCTGCAACCACTTAATACAGTTCCTCATGTTGTGATGAGCGAAACCGTGAAGGGCTACCCAAGACGGGACGGTCGTGGCAGAGAGGTCAGACCAAGCGTGATCCCTGGGGAAGGCAATGGCAAACCACCCCAGTATCCTTGCCAAGAAAACTAAATGGACCAGTACAACCAGAGATATGTCGGTATGCCATTGGAAGATGGGACTCCCAGGTCGGAAGATGGCAAAATGCTACTGGGGAGGAGCAGAGGATAAGTTCAACTAGCCCCAGATGTGATGACGCAGCTAGCTCAAAGCCGAAAGGAAGGCTAGCGGCCGACGGTACTGGAGGTGAACGACGAATCCGATGCTCTAAGATCAACACACCATAGGAACCTGGAATGTAAGATCTATGAGCCAGGGCAAATTGGATGTTGTTATTGGTGAGATGTCAAGACTAAAGATAGACATTGTGGGGGTCAGCGAACTGAAATGGACTGGAATGGGCCACTTCACATCAGATGACCACCAGATCTACTACTGCGGACAAGAGGAACATCGAAGAAATGGAGTAGCCTTCATAATTAATAAGAAATTCGCTAAAGCGGTGCTTGGATACAATCCAAAAAATGACTGAATGATCTCAGTTCGAGTTCAAGGCAAGCCATTTAACATCACAGTGATTCAAATATACGCCCCAGCCACAGCTGCTGAAGAAGCAGAAGTAGATCAGTTATATGAGGATCTTTTGTACCTACTGGATAATACACCAAAAAGAGACATTATTTTCATTACAGGAGACTGGAATGCCAAGGTGGGAAGTCAAATGACAACTGGGATCACAGGCAAGCATGGTCTGGGAGAACAAAATGAAGCGGGACGCAGGCTGATAGAATTTTGCCAGGAAAACTCACTGTGTATAGCAAACACTCTCTTCCAACAACCTAAAAGACGGCTTTATACATGGACTTAACCAGATGGTCAGCACCGAAATCAGATTGACTACATCCTTTGCAGCCAAAGGTGACAGACATCCATCCAGTCGGTGAAAACCACACCTTTCATTAACATGCAAAAAAGAATGAAATCTATATCTATATCTATATCTATATATATATAATAAAGAAGAGTGTTTGTATCGGACAGAGGAATTGTGGAGGGAGGGCGGTGTATGTGGCAGCGTTCTGATTGGCTGCCGCTGTGGTGCTATTTGCATATGGTCTCTGATTGGCCAGCTTCAATAGGAGCCCCTGGTGGAGAAGAGGGTTCATGGCAGAAACGGGGCATGACAGAAGGAAATTTGCATATGGTCTCTGATTGGCCAGCCTCAAATCCAACATTCCGAGATGACAACGAGAGGAAAGGAAAGGCCGGGGGCTGGGTCAGAACACTCCAATACAGACCGAAAGAGGCACACAGAGCCCCCATGACCCACTCTACATCCTACTGCAGTTTGGAGGAGGATGAACCATGGATGATGGGACTTGCAGTACCATCACTCACATTCTGAGACCGCTGTTAACCTCATCCAATGACTGATCAGGACCAAACTTGGCACATAGACCTCTCATGACCCACTTTACGCTCTGGTGTGGTTTGGCCGGGGATGGACCATGGATTATGGGACTTGCAGTACATTTGCTCAATTCTTGAGACCACTGCAACCCTCATCCAATTACCGATAAAGACCAAACTTGGCACACTGAGTCTCCATGATGCACTCTACATCCTGGTGTGGCTTGGAGGAGGATGCACCATGGACGATGGGACTTGCAATACCTGCACTCCCTTCCTAAGACCATTACAACTGCCAACGATGATGGATCAGGACCACAATTTACACAGAGAGCCTGCATAACTCACTCTACATCCTGGTGCGGTTTGGAAGAATTTGACAATGGATGATGGGACTTGCAGTCACTTCAATCACTTCCTGAGACCACTGAGACCCTCGCCAATGACACATCAAGACTAAACTTGGCACATGGAGCTTCAATGACCCACTCTACATCCTGGAGCAGTTTGGAGGATGACAGACCATGGATGATGGGACTTCAAGTACCTCCACTACCCAAGACTGCTGCAAAACTCATCTAATGACCAATCAAGACCAAAGTTGGCACACAGAGCCCCCATGACCCACTCTACATCCTGCTGCAGTTTTTGAGGAGGGTTGACCATGGATATGGAACTTCCAGGACCTTCACTCACATTCTGAGACCTCTGCAAACCTCATCCAATGACGGATCAAGACCAAACTTGGCACATAGACCTCTCATGACCCACGTTACGTCCTGGTGTTGTTTGGAAAACTTTGGAGATGGATGATGGGACTTGCAGTACCTTTGCTCACTTCCTGAGACCACTGAGACCCTCGCCAATGACTAATCAGGACTACACTTGGCACATGGAGCTCCAATGACCCACTC
>NW_026844366.1:328438030-328683385 GCF_025583915.1 Anolis sagrei ordinatus | reverse complement strand
CCGGGTCCCCAAGCTAGTATATAATAAAGAGATCAGGGAAAATACACAGACCAGTTAGATATGATCTCACTAACATTCCTAGCGAATATACAGTGGAAGTGAAGAACAGATTTGAAGGACTAGATTTAGTAAACAGAGTCCCAGAAGAACTATGGACAGAAGTCCGCGACATTGTTCAGGAGGCGGCAACAAAGTACGTCCCAAAGAAAAAGAAAACCAAGAAGGCAAAATGGTTGTCTGCTGAGACACTGGAAGTAGCCCAAGAAAGGAGGAAAGCAAAAGGAAACAGGGATAAGGGGAGATATGCCCAGTTAAATGCGCAATTCCAGAGGTTAGCCAGAAGAGATAAGGAACTATTTTTAAATAAGCAATGCATGGAAGTGGAAGAAGACAACAGAATAGGAAGGACAAGAGACCTCTTCCAGAAAATTAGAAACATTGGAGGTAAATTTCAGGCAAAAATTGGTATGATAAGAAACAAAGATGGCAGGGACCTAACAGAAGCTGAAGAGATCAAGAGAAGGTGGCGAGACTATACAGAAGATCTGTATAGGAAGGATAATAATATTGAGGATAGTTTTGACTGTGTGGTGAATGAATTGGAACCAGACATCCTGAGGAGTGAGGTTGAATGGGCCTTAAGAAGCATTGCTAACAACAAGGCAGCAGGAGACGACGGGATCCCAGCTGAACTGTTTAAAATCTTAAAAGATGATGCTGTCAAGGTGATGCATGCCATTTGCCAGCAAATATGGAAAACACAAGAATGGCCATCAGACTGGAAAAAATCAACTTATATCCCCATACCAAAAAAGGGAAATGCGAAAGACTGCTCAAACTTCCGTACAGTGGCCCTTATTTCTCATGCCAGTAAGGTAATGCTCAAGATCCTGCAAGGAAGACTCCAGCAATACATGGAGCGAGAGTTGCCAGATGTTCAAGCTGGGTTCAGAAAAGGCAGAGGAACGAGAGACCAAATTGCCAATATCCGCTGGATAATGGAGAAAGGCAGGGAGTTTCAGAAAAACATCTATTTCTGCTTCATTGACTATTCTAAAGCCTTTGACTGTGTGGATCATAATAAATTGTGGCAAGTTCTTGGTGGTATGGGCATACCAAATCACCTTGTCTCTCTCCTGAGGAATCTGTATAAGGACCAAGTAGCAACAGTCAGAACTGACCATGGAACAACAGACGGGTTCAAGATTGGGAAAGGCGTACGGCAAGGCTGCATACTCTCACCCAACCTTTTTAACTTGTATGCAGAACACATCATGCGATGTGCGGGGCTTGATGAATGCAAAGCTGGGGTGAAAATTGCTGGAAGAAACATTAACAACCTCAGATATGCAGATGACACCACTCTGATGGCCGAAAGCGAGGAGGAGCTGAGGAGCCTTCTAATCAAGGTGAAAGAAGAAAGCGCAAAAGCCGGGTTGCAGCTAAACGTCAAAAAAACCAAGATTATGGCAACAAGAATGATTGACAACTGGAAAATAGAGGGAGAAAATGTGGAGGCCGTGACAGACTTTGTATTTCTAGGTGCAAAGATTACTGCAGATGCAGACTGTAGCCAGGAAATCAGAAGACGCTTACTTCTTGGGAGGAGAGCAATGTCCAATCTCGATAAAATAGTAAAGAGTAGAGACATCAGACTGGCAACAAAGATCCGCCTAGTCAAAGCCATGGTATTCCCTGTAGTAACCTACGGATGTGAGAGCTGGACCTTAGGGAAGGCTGAGCGAAGGAAGATCGACTTTTGAACTGTGGTGTTGGAGGAAAGTTCTGAGAGTGCCTTGGACTGCGAGAAGATCCAACCAGTCCATCCTCCAGGAAATAAAGCCCAGACTGCTCACTGGAGGGAAAGATACTAGAGACAAAGTTGAAGTACTTTGGCCACATCATGAGGAGACAGGAAAGCCTAGAGAAGACAATTATGCTGGGAAAAGTGGAAGGCAAAAGGAAGAGGGGCCGACCAAGGGCAAGATGGATGGATGGCATCCTTGAAGTGACTGGACTGACCTTGAGGGAGCTGGGGTGGTAACGGCCGACAGGGAGCTCTGGCGTGGGCTGGTCCATGAGGTCACGAAGAGTCGGAGACGACTGAACGAATGAACAACAACAGGAATCGTAATGTAAATATCTGATATGCAGGATGCATTTTCATTCACTGCACCAAATTTGGCACAAATACGCAATACACCCAAATTTGAATACTGGTGGGGGGGGGGTTAGGATTTTGTCATTTGGGAGTTGTAGTTGCTGGGATTTATAGTTCACCCACAATCAAAGAGCATTCTGAACTCCACCAATGATGGAATTGAACCAAACTTGGCACACAGAACTCCCATGACCAACAGAAAATACTGGAAGGGTTTGGTGGGCATTGACCTTGAGTTTTGGAATTGTAGTTCACCTACATCCAGAGAGAACTGTGGACTCAAACAATGATGGATCTGGACCAAACTTGGCACGAATATTCCATATGCCCAAATATGAACACTGGTGGAATTTGAGGAAAATAGACCTTGACATTTGGGAGTTGTAGTTGCTGGGATTTATAGTTAACCTACAATCAAAGAGCACTCTGAACCCAGCCCACAATGGATCTGCACCAAACTTGGCACACAACCTACATGGCCAACATTGAATACTGGTGGGGTTGGCGAGGGATGTTTTTGAATTCTGAGAGTTGTAGTTCACCAACACCAAAAAGGAAGACAAGGGCAGCTGAAGAGATCTTCTTCCTTCTCTGCCAAAAGGGTTTCTAAGACCATCAGAAATATGTGTTTTCTGATGGCCTTTTGTGACCTCCCCCACGACCTCCCCAGGAGTCCTGACTTCCAGGTTGAGAAACACAGTTATATAGTATCCAGTATTTGTTTATCAGAATGTGCTTCTAAGCTTCATTGCTGGCCAGTAACAGCTTGGCAATAAATAGATCTGAGAAATAATCTTTAAGGGGTTCACTGGGGTTCAGATTCACAAACGGATTTGACCAAACTGTCACACCATTTGCCAGGGTTAGACCAGTTTTCAGGTCCTTCTAGAACACTGTCCCCAACGTCAGTAGCCACCAAATTGACTGCTGAAAGCCTTAATCTTGCTGCTCCCTGGTAAATATAATCTGCCAGGTACATTGGTAGTATCATTTAGCCTTCAGTTAATCAGAAAGAGAATACATTAGATAGTTTAAATTATTAAGGATATTAAAAATGCATTACGAAAATGTTTATCATGAGCCACATTGGCAAAAGCAGAGGAGGATATATTAGAGGCCTAAAAATAAATATGTCTCGGGTATCAGCAACACACTCCAAGCATGCTTTAAAGATTTATATCCTGTTAAATGGAGGGAAATAGGGCAGCCATCGGAGAGTCCAGCTCACACCAATCGGCACCAGAATATTGCTCACAGAATCTGACCTGGAACTCTATTCTGTATTCATTTGTCTTTGAGTGACATGTAGAGTTTTCTTTTTAGTATGTATTTTCAAAGACAGATAGCAGCTCATGCACAGGTAAGCATGATTCTCATTCTTCATACCTGAAACTGAGCCTAGGCAGCCTTTGAGACGTTCTCAGCATATCCCTGTCTGCTGGGAAATCTAGTTTCCGACAGAACTGGTGTAACAATGAACCAGACTTGCAAATGTTGAACATACTGAATTTCCAATAGAGAATTGTCCTTAAGAAGCTTCTGCCCAGCTTTTTATTTATGGGTCCTTAAAGGTACTGAAAGTTCTTAGCTTCTGATGCACAAGTCAATATAGATAAAAACAACTTGAAGATCGAAGGTTACAAAATATATCCCCAAAGAAAAAGTCTAATCGAAGATGGTTGTAACCCAGAAAACCATCTATAAATAGAAATGTTGGTAAAAAATATCAACAGCAAAAACCTGAGTCAAGTTATCCACAGGTCAGTGTGAGCTAAGATGTCCCGTTCTCTGAGTAAAGTGGTAAAATGAAAAGTTTACTTCAGGCATGGGCAAATGTTGCCCCTCCAGGTGTTTTCGACTTCAACTCCTACCGGTTGTTAGGAATTATGGGAGTTAACATCCAAAACACCTGGAGGGGCAACATTTGCCCATGCCTGGTTTAGTCTGTTCTGAGAGCATCTCATGTATCATGTTCCGCAGTTGATGGTGGTTGATGGAGGCAGGCTTAGCAGTTGGTGATGGAAGGGGTTAATGTAAGTCTTAGTTCTGAAGAGCTGAGTAATCTGCAATCTTGTAGTCTTTTACCTATTTTTTAGCCAACATGTTTTTAAACCAGTTTTTGCTGTTGTAAATTTTATTCATTTGTGTGTTGAATCAACTGGATGTTCCTAATCCCATTCATTACTTGCATACTTTTTATGCCTACAGTGAGTCTTTGGACCATAATAAAATGTTGTTGTTGTAATCTGTAAGTAAGAGTTTAGGGGTGAAAGCAATTAAGGGTGGAGGTATGCAAGACATAGGCTGCAGCTGAGTTTTACTGGTTATAAGGAGCTAGCCTGGAGACTGATCTGGGAGAAACATATTTGTCCTATTTTGGTGGTAGATGCTGCTGGTTTTCCCCAGGTCTGTCGATTTTCAGTATCCTGACCTGTCTCCTGAACTCCTGGAACCCTGAACCTTGAATATCTGGACTGGCTATTGACTACTTTATTTATTTCAATTTATTTCAATTACTTCTACCCCGCCCTTCTCACCCCCGAGGGGGGACTCAGGGCGGCTTACAAGCGAAGGCACAATTCGATGCCTATATCACATTATACAAAACATACAAAACAATTTAAGCAAATTAACAGGTTAAAACATCAATACAATATCAAAACATAAACAATCTCATGCTCAGTGTCTAGAGTTCCGAGTGTCCATTCCGTTTCATCAATTCCTGCTCATCGTCGGGTTTTTTTTCCTTTAGCTGCCAGAATGTCCAAAAGCCTGGTCCCACATCCAGGTCTTCAATTTTTTTCTGAATGACAAAAGGGAAGTCGCTGATCTAATCTCCCCAGGGAGTGAGTTCCACAGGTGAGGGGCCACAGAAGGCCCTGCTCCTCGTCCCCGCCAGCCTCACTTGTGATAGAGGCGGGGTCGAGAGCAGGGCCTCCCCAGAAGATCTTAAACTTCGAGGTGGGACGTAGAGAGAGATCCGTTCGGACAAATACACTGGGCCGGAACCGTATAGGGTTTTAAAGGTCAAGACCAGCACTTTGAATTGTGCTCGGAATTGGATCGGCAGCCAGTGGAGCTGACGCAGTAGGGGGGTGGTATGCTCCCTATACGCCGCTCCGGTGAGCAATCGCTGCTTCTCGCTGGACTAATTGAAGTTTCCGGGCAGTCTTCAAAGGCAACCCCACGTAGAGTGCGTTGCAGTAATCCAACCGGGATGTGACAAGAGCGTGGACCACCGTGGCCAGATCAGACTTCCCAAGGTACGGGCGCAGCTGGCGCACAAGTTTTAATTGTGCGAAAGCTCTCCCGGCCACCGCTGAGACCTGGGGTTCCAGGCTCAGCGATGAGTCCAGGATCACTCCCAAGCTGCGAACCTGCATCTTCAGGGGGAGTGTAACCCCGTCTAACACAGGCTGTAACCCTATACCCTGTTCGGCCTTACGACTGACCAGTAGGACCTCTGTCTTGTCTGGATTCAATTTCAATTTGTTAGCTCTCATCCAGTCCGATACAGCCAAACACCGGTTCAAGGTCTGGACAGCCTCCTTGGTGACAGGTGGAAAGGAGTGACAGATTTGGACATCATCTGCATAGAGATAACATCTCATTCCGAAACTCCGAATGCTCTCCCAGCGGCTTCATGTAGATGTTAAATAACATCGGGGACAGAATTGAACCCTGTGGGACTCCACACAACAACGGTTGCGGAGCCGAACAGGTGTCACCCAGTAACACCTTCTGGGTCCGTCCCTCAAGGAAGGATCGAAGCCACCGCAGAGCAGTGCCTCCGAGCCCCATATCCATGAGGCGGCCCAGAAGGATACCGTGATCGACGGTATCGAAGGCCGCTGAGAGGTCCAGCAGAACTAACAGGGACACACTCCCCCTGTCCAGTTCCCTGCGGAGATCATCTACCAAGGCGACCAAGGCTGTCTCAGTTCCATGTCCCGGTCTGAAGCCAGACTGTGCCGGATCCAGATAATCAGTGTCTACCAGAAACCCCTGGAGTTGTGTTGCCACCACACGTTCCATGACTTTGCCCAAATAGGGGAGATTGGAAACTGGCCGATAGTTGTCAAATTGAGTGGGATCCAGTGATGGTTTCTTCAACAGCGGTTTTATAACAGCTTGTTTTAAGCTCGCTGGAAACTTTCCTTCCTGTAAGGAGGCATTAACCATCACCTTCACCCACTCTGCCAAACCCCCTCTGGCTTCCTTGATCAGCCAGGAAGGGCAGGGGTCTAGGATGCATGTGGTGGGTCGCACCTCTCCAAGGATCCTGTCCACATCCTCAAGCTGAACCAATTGAAACGAATCCAACAAAACTGGACAAGCAGATGCTCTCGTTACATCCCCAGAGACTGCCGTTAATGTGACGTCAAAACCTGACCGAATCCGCTCAATTTTATCCGCGAAGGATCGAGCAAATGCTTCACAGCGAGCCACCGAGTTATCCGAGGCCTCGCTTTTTGGCGGATTTAACAGGCCTCTGACAACTCAGAAAAGCTCCGCTGGACGATTCTTCGCGGATGCAATATTGGCTGTGATGAATGTTTTCTGAGCCGCCGCTATTGCCACACCGTAGGACCTTAGGAAGGCATTCAGATGTGTTTGGGCTGGATTGGTGGGATTCAGGCGCCACACGCACTCTAACCTCCTCTTCTTTCGCTTCATTGCTGCCAGCTCCTCAGTAAACCAAGAGGCTGGTTTAGCTCGGTTACTCGAGAGGGGGCGTTCCGGAGCGATAGTGTCGATTGCCCTGGTCAGCTCACTATTCCAGCCAGAGACCAGAGCGTCGACAGTGTCGCTAGCCAAGGAGGTGGAAAAATCCCCAAGGGCCGTCAGGAAACCATTTGGATCCATCAGTCTCCTGGGGCGGACCATTCTAATGGGTCCACCACCCCTGCGAAGGTTAGAAGGCACAGTTAGTCTAAAACTGATCAGGTGGTGATCGGTCCATGGCAAAGGAGCGATGGTCGGCTCCTCCATCCCGTCACCCTCATCTCATCCCTGGGTGAAGACCAAATCTAAGGTGTGTCCGGCACTATGGGTGGGACCAGATATTAGGCCTATGGTTGCCATGGTGGCCATGAAGTCCTGAGCCGTGCCGGAAAGAAGGGCCTCGGCATGGATATTGAAATCTCCCAAGACCAAGGTATAGACTCATGATCCTTGGACTTTATTCATTGAACTCTCGGCGTCTGACTACTGAATTGGATATTTTTTACTACGGTGCTCTCTCAAACCTGCATCAGCATTTACTGTCAGTCTTTGTTTTATATTCTGTGGCTGAGTGCTATCTTTATGTTTTGTATTTTGGACTATGAAAACAGACAGTAAGTGTTGTTTTTTACACAAGCTGGGTGTTTGTTTTGGTTCACCTTTGCCTGTGTACCGGCAGAGCCATGGCAATGTGACAGAGAACCTAAAAGAAGCATCAACCTAAAGGAAGCACTTCTCTCTCTCCAATGTAGCATTTTTGATGCCTCGACAAGGGAAATGGCAGCAGCCAAGGGTGGCTGGACCACTAAGGTGGAAATGGTGCTTTCTCCTTTCAATGGAATGACTCATGTAAAAATCCATAATTTTGACCCCCCCAAACCTACTCTAGACTTATACATGAGGTTGGCTTACACGAGTATATATGGTGAGTTTTTACTTCTAATGTTACAGAGTCACTGGCCTTTGTACCTACCTGCCGCACAAGTGCCAGCTGCAGTGAGACATAGAGGATAATTTGGTGGTCTTCAGGTGCCAAGTCGTGCGCTCTGTAAAACACAAAGGTTGCTATACAGTAAGCCTTGTTATGAGGAAATCACCTTGATAGTAATAAAAGTCATATTTTATGAGCAACCACAGCATACCAGGCTTAGCAAACAGAAGAGGTTACTGCCATAACTTAGGTGTTGGAGCACCATGGAAACAACACAATTACAGCACTGTCATTCCATGCTTACACCATTGTTCCATTCTATGGGACCATGGGATTTGCAGTTTAAAGAGAGGTATTTAAATCAGTCAGCCAGCGAGATCTAGTACCTCACTAAACTGCACACCAAAGGATTCCTTAAGATGCAATCATAACAGTTAAAGCGGAATCATAGTGCTATAACTATGTAACATGAAAGGGCTTCTGGATTTGGATGCCTGATCAACTTTAGAGCTCAGTTTGTCAACCAGCACAAAATGGATCCATCTGAAGATCCGTTCTGTCCACTATCCTGTTTTACACAGAGATCATCCAGATGTTTCAGGAGAGGTTCACAACTGGGATATAATCAAGGCCTCTTTTGTGGATTTTATCCTTTCAGCAACTGCTCTTCTGTGTGGACTCTTGATATCTCCTGTGATTTGGCTGTAGGATTCTAGTGTGGATATCAAAATATATGCATGCTCAAGTCCCAATATACACAATGGCACAGAAAAATGACACCCCTTATACAAAATGGGAAAAATCAAGGTTTGCTTTTTGGAGTATTTCGTTGGAATATTTTCAAACCGAAGAGCCATGGACACTGAGGTCCAACTGTATTGTATTTTTAATATGGAGTTCCTATTTAGTTATTATAAGAAGCAAAGCTTAGGAAAATGGAACACTACTGCCAAATCTTCAGCCAGAATAGGCACTTGGTGGGAAGATACAAGATTACCAACAAACACCAGGTAGGCTGTATTTCATAGGAAGGAACTGGCAAAACCAGATTCCCCCAGGCAGCAACCAGTCAGCTTTTGAAGCTACAAGGGCATTATATGCTAATTGAGGTGGCCAATTGCAACATTCACACTTGCCTCCAACAGACAGTTCTTTATCCCACCCTGGACATTCCACAGATATATAAACCTCACTTGTCTATTTTCCAACCGATCTCACAACTTCTGAGGATGCCTGCCATAGATGTGGGTGAAACACCAGGAAAGAATGCTTCTGGAACATGGCTATACAGCCCGGAAAACTCACAGCAACCCAGTGATTCTGGCCGTGAAAGCCTTCAACAACCCACCTCTAACTACTCCTGGGTCTAGGAAAACCCAATGAAGTGTATAGGGCTGCCATGAATTGACAGGCACTTGAAGACACATAGGTCCCCTCTACACTGCCATATAAAATCCAGGTTATCTGCTTTGAACTGGATTATATGGCTCATATAATTCAGTTCAAAGCCGATCATCTGGATTATCTGCTTTGATAATTTGGATTATATGACAGTGTAGATCCAGCCATGCACATTTTAATCAACTACCAAAATTAAAAGCTGAAAAAGAAATACCATTTGAAGATATATTACTATTATTGAATGGTAAGCTGTACACCGTTCTGTTCTTGGAAGTCTTTTGTCTTGTCAGTCAAAGAAATCTTCTAAAATTATCATGTTTTGTGTATTTCTTTGGAATATTCTACCTCGATAGCTCTTTTGTATATAAGCTTGATGGGCATTTTCAGTTCTCTTTATCTACATCTTTATAATTTGTCCATAAAGACTCTTCATTCTAGTATGTCTGGATTGAGTATAAGAGGTCTTTCCTTGTAAGGAGCCAGCTCTCTGTTCCTTTCTCCTCTCTGGAGAAGTCAGATATTTAATCCTAATATAAATCATGGATTATTTCTTTTTCTCCTTAAAGGAAGGTAGAGCCAGAGAGCCTGTGCCTGCTGGATTTGCATGATGCAACAAACAAAACACAGACCAAATGTCCAGAGTTTGTTTATCTAGTCCCACTGCATATGGGAGCAATTTATCAGCATGAACAAGCACAGCAGTTCATCCTAAACAAGCAAGAATTCTCCTGAATTCCAGCTTGTTGTGATGTCCAAATGAGGCCATGCGGTACTCAGACCTCTTTTTGACATTACTTGTAGTCATTTTCAATTAGCACATGCAAACCTATGAATTCAGCTCACTCCCTTGAGCCACAGAACAGGAACAGAGCTTGAAAATGTCACTTTTAAAAGATTTTTGGGAATTATAGTGCAAAAAATTAATTTTTTCAAACTCTACCTAAGCAATTGAAAAGCTGGAACACTCAAACCTGAATGTGACGACAGGACATCCTCTCCCATACAAAAGGGATGTCAAGATCATTGTGGGCATACATGGAACTCTGACTAATTCAGCATCATCACCTTAGACCAGTGGTTCTCAACCTGTGGATCCCCAGATGTTTTGGCCTACAACTCCCAGAAATTCCAGCCAGTTTACCAGCTGTTAGGATTTCTGAATGTTGAAGGCCAAAACATCTGGGGACCCAAAGGTTGAGAACCACTGACTTAGACTGGAATGTGTCCAGAGAAGGGCGACTAAAATGATCAAGGGTCTGGACAACAAGCCCTACGAGGAGCGGCTTAAAGAGCTGGGCATCTTTAGCCTGAAGAAGAGAAGGCTGAGAGGAGACATGATAGCCATGTATAAATATGTGAGAGGAAGTCATAGGGAGGAGGGAGCAAGCTTGTTTTCTGCTGCCCTGGAGACTAGGACGCACAACAATGGCTTCAAACTACAAGAAAGGAGATTCCACCTGAACATTAGGAAGAACTTCCTGACTGTGAGAGCTGTTCAGCAGTGCCCCAGAGTGTGATTAAGGCTCCTTCTTTAGAGGATATAATCAGAGGCTGGATGGTCATCTGTCAGGGGTGCCTTGAAGATGATTTTCCTGCTGCTTCGGAGTTGGACTGGATGGCCCATGAGGTCTCTTCCAACTCTATGTTTCTATGATTCTATGGCTAACGGTAGCACTCCAACATTTGAGTCACATAGGGCACATCTACATTGTAGGATTAACACAGTTTGATACTACTTTAACTGCCATAGCTCAATGCTGTGGAATCTTGGGAATTGTAGTTTTAAAAGGTATTTAGTCTTCTTTGCCTATGAGTGATGGTGCCTCACCAAACTTCCTCTTGTGGATTCACAAAACTATTTTAAAGCAATACTGACCTCCAAGGAGAGAACATGATCCAGCGGTTTTGTACACAAACACCCATAAATTTAGTTCCTGGTCTCTCTATCATTCATTTTAAAGACTTTTAACAAGCCCTTCTCCTACAGTATTAGCAAACATATGAAAATACAGCTGCTGTTACTGAAAAAACATTTTTAAAAGACATCAGTTAAAGCTACTTTTCAAGTTCCAAATTCAGAATGAAGCAGTCTTCAGACTTCTGCTGTTAAACAATGCATTGAGTCCCTATATCGGGAGAAAGGCAGGAGAAAAATTAAGTAGGTAAGTAAATAAATTATAAGGTCATATATTGCTGCAGGAAGTTCTTAAAGGCATGAAGCCACTGCTAACGACGCTCTATTCTTAGAGCCTGACAGTCTAACACTTCTTATGAATGGTATTCAGAAAACGGTCTCTGATACTGTTCCTAAGGGTGTGTTTATACTGTAGAATTAATGCAGCTTGACAATACTTTAACTACCATAGAATCTTGGGATTTGTAGTTTGGCAAAGCACCAGCACATTTTGGCAGAAAATGCTAAAGAGCCTGTAACAACCAGACAAACCAAATGGGCAAATGTGTTGTCATTAACTGACATTGAATCAACTTTAACATACGGTGACCCATGAATGAGAGATCTCCAAATCACTCTATCATCAACCGTTCTGCACAGGTCTTGCAGACTAAGGGCTGTGGTTTTCTTGATTGGAATCTGGAATATGGTTCTCCTCTTTTTCTTTTGGTAGAAACTTTACTATTATTGTAAGGTTGGTAGAAACCTTCATGGAACCTCAGGTCTCGGCGGTGACCAGGGGAGCATTTGCACAGTTAAAACTTGTGCGCCAGCTACACCTGTACCTTGGGAAGTCTGACT
The DNA here is from genome assembly GCF_025583915.1 of Anolis sagrei ordinatus. NCBI lineage: Eukaryota > Metazoa > Chordata > Lepidosauria > Squamata > Anolidae > Anolis > Anolis sagrei. The sequence goes on along the minus strand of NW_026844366.1, from coordinate 328,671,412 downwards.
TGGCCACGGTAGTCCATTCTCTAGTTACATTCCGTATAGACTACTGCAACGCTCTCTACGTGGGGTTGCCTTTGAAGACGGTCCAGAAGCTTCGACTAGTCCAATGATCGGCAGCCAGGTTGTTAACAGGAGCGGCGCTCAGGGAGCATACAACCCCCTTGTTGCGCCAGCTCCACTGGCTGCCAGTTTGCTACCGGGCCCAATTCAAAGTGCTAGCTTTGGCCTATAAAGCTCTAAACGATTCTGGCCCAACTTACCTGTCCGAATGTATCTCCCCTTACGAACCACTGAGGACTTTAAGATCATCTGGGGAGGCCCTGTTCTCGGTCCCGCCTTCGTCACAAGCACGTTTGGCAGGGACGAGAGACAGGGCCTTCTCAGAGGTGGACCCTCAGCTATGGAATGTCCTCCCTAGGGAAATCAGATCTGCTCCCTCCCTCTTGATGTTTCGGAGGCAAGCTAAAACATGGCTATTCGAGCAAGCATTTACAAATACAGAGTAGCTAATATAGGAAATCGAATGACCTGACAATGGAATTGGACAGTATTTGAGAATAATGAGATGCTGATGATGTTGCTTTCATTGTTTTTGTGATGTCTTATACTGCTAATGTTTTTTATCTATTATGTTTTATATATACTGATTTGTTGGAAACTGCCTTGAGTCACCAATTAGCTGAGAAAGGCGGTATACAAATACAGTAAATAAGTAAATAAATTACTATGCATTACTACTAGACAATAATGCTTCTCATGATATGGCTATAGCACAGTACAACAAACTAAATTTTGGTTTCTAAGGAGAGTTCAGATTCAATTTGCTCCAGGACCCATTTATTGGTCTTTGTAGCAATAGTACCCCTAGAACTCTTCTCTAGCACATTTCAAATGAGTTGATTTTTTTCCTATCAGCTTTGTTCACTGTCCATATTTCATGACCATACATAGAAAGGGAAAATACAGTGACATAGCTGAGCTGCTATAAAAGGTAGCTTTAATATTACACGTCATAACCATTAATGTCTCTTTCACACCACCAACTAAACTATACATTCATCTATAAATTGAGAGATTTTAGTATTAAAAAAAACCACCCCTTCCTGATGGTAATAGCTATCAAATTCACAACTGTAAGAGCTGTTTGGCAGTGTGTTGGACTTCAGCCTGTGATTGTGTTCAAAGATCAAGGTACTTTAGATGTGGGGAATGATGTCCATGAGGGCCAAGATGGCAATGGTCTGGTCAATGATATTAATGCAGAGAATGACATAGAGACACTGGTTCAAAGTGTAGTTTCCCATGAGAATGTTCCTACAAGGGATAGGGATCATAGTTGACTCCCTGAATTGCTCCCAGAGTGTTCCCAGGATTTGGGACTTGAAAACAACTTGGCACCTGGAGAAACTAATGAGCATATAGACAGATGGATGGAAATTAGCCAAAACAGACAGCTCGGCCAAGGCCTTTGCCGTTCTGCCAGACTTTGACAGATAAGGATGAGAGGCATTCAGGGAAAACGAAACCAATTTCTGAGTGCTTGGAATGGCTTAACAAGGAGATATAAAGTTCTCACCATGGGAAATATAGTCAGATGAAGCATCATTTTGGAATCCTGCTAAGTTTTTGCTCTTGTCTTATGAAAGCCGTGCTTGGAAGACTCAAGTTTAAGGATTTCTTGTTTATGGTTTGACTCTTTGTCTCTTGTGATTACCTAGTTCATGCCTTGGATCACCATTTCCCTAACTCTTTGGATTTTATTAGGGAAGTCTGTACTTTGTTTTGGAACTTTGCTGAACCCTACCTTGGAATACTTTGTGACTGCTTATCTTCTCACCTAATTGGATTGGATATCAGGCACCACAAAACCAACCCATAGTGTCCAGCAGAAAATGGCACTAGTGAAAGAAAAGTGAGAGTGTTAAATGTAATGAAGGATTATACAATGGCTGGTAGAAGAGTATTGAAAAAAATGGTGGGCAGAGGCAATTCAAACAGCCACACAAACAGCCAAATAGAAGCTGGAGTTCTAGCGTAAATGAGACTCCATTCTTCAAACTGTATAATAGAAAATCAACACTAAAATATTTCAGAGTGTTTGGGAGCTTTGCCAACATGTTAATCCCCAGACAGAATAGAAGAAAGGGACAAAAGGACTAGTAATGGCTCAGATTTTAGGTTATAAGGAAAGGGCAATAAGCTGCAGTTTGACCTAGGAAATTGCGAGGTGGTGATTTCTAGGAGTGCTAATTTTGAGAAGTAGGCAATGTGGGAGCATGTCCACTAAAATACTGAGATTTTTTTTGCCAATAGATAGTCCTGCACCCTCAAGTAGTCCTTTTCCTGCACCTGGGGTTCTAGAAAGACAAGACCCTGCATCTAATACACAGGAGCATGTGTCCATTAAACATCAAGAAGATGATGATCAAAAGCAATGTACCAGCAGCAGTTTGAAAGGGGAACATCCAAGCAGTTATGAGGATGATAAAGCCATTTAAGTAACTAACAAGATAGAAATCCCAAAAAGATCCAAGAGAACAAAGGTATGCCTACTGAGAAGTTCATGATTCAAGGAGTTAAGAGTTTGCCAGATGAATGTTAATCCTGAATCATTCCATAAAGTACTGAGGTATGCTCCTAAAGAAAATGAAAAATGGAATGAAGCCACCAGTTGGAATTACAAGAAAAAATGGGACTTGGTTGTTGTAGGCTTTTCAGGCTGTATGGCCATGTTCTAGAAGCATTCTCTCCTGCCATTTCACCTGCATCTGTGGCAAGCATCCTCAGAGAAACGTCAGGAGAGATAATGCTTCTAGAACATGGCCATACAGCCCGAAAAACATGCAACAACACAGTGATTCCAGCCATGAAAGCCTTCAACAATACATTAAAATGGGACTTGTAAACACAGAGCAGGAGTGGTGACACAAAGCTTTGCACAGGGTTTGAGCAAAAGAAATTTGAAAACAATGAAAACAAAGTTGCACCCATTGCTCAGAGTCACTGAGGCACAGAAATCTGAATCTCAAGCAAAGATCAAGGAATTACTAACAGTAGTATATTCCTGAAGTGAAGGGGAAGACGGATTCACTTTTATGGTTGTTTAAGTGTTATGATCAAGAGGGGAAAAAACAAAGTGGTTTTATGAGCTAGTAGAAAACTTTAAAGTAAAAGAATTTGTGAAGGCTCAGACAAGATTTAGAAAGTGAGTCAGTTAAAACTAAAGAAGGAGAGCTATTCCTAAACTAGAAGTCAAAGACGAGGCTGGAATACAAAGTGTAAAAGCATTCTTAAACTCCCCAACAATTGTTTTCAATTTGGTCAGAGGCAGAAAAAGAATTAAATTTGTTTATCAAAATCTGCAAAGGGTATGCAGAGAAATGATGATACCTTTAGTGTTAAATGAATGTAACTAAATATGCTGTAAGGATTTTGGTGGAGAAACAAATGTAAATGTTCTCAGGGACCATATAACTAAACATTTATGAACAGCGTGTTGTAAATACATATGGCAGGCGCATTTATCACTAAATATGGAAGAGGTCTCAGAGTTTTATAATATACTGGCATATTTAGATGGTTAAATGCCAAGTCATATAGGCATGTCCATGTGGTAAAGTGCTCATTATAGTGACTAGGCAAGTGGCTGATGAAAACATGAATGAAGGATTGCATCATGGGAGGGTATATTAGCAGCCAGCCACAATGCAATAGATGATGGATGATGGCTGTTGGAGAATTGGAGGATCACTGGAAAGTGTGTGTATACATCTGTATATTGGTGCAATTGAAGATAAAGCTTTCCTTTTGGAATGAATTTCTGTGTCTGCTGTGTGTACTTATAGTCTGCCTAGAGTTTGAGGTGGAGTTGCCTTCTCTGGAGTTTTTAAAGCAGAGACTGAATGGTCATCTGTCATGAATGATTTGATTGTGCATCCCTACATGGCAGAGGGTTGGACTGGATAGTTCTTGTGATCTCTAACAAATCTATAGTTCTAACTCTGTAATCCCCAAAAAAACCAGGACTGACTTATCCATGGGTCAATGTTAGTACTGTAACTTAACTCTTATATAAAAAATGAACTAATAATAATAATAATAATAATAATAATAATAATAATAATAATAATCTTTTTTTTTGTATTTTGCCCTATCTTCTTGCGGTGACTCAGGGTGGATTCCAATCACAAAAAGCCAAACATTCAATGCCTAAGTTCGACAACCAATACACACATAATAGCAAAAATAATAACCCAATAAATAAATTATAATTTAACATCTAAATTAAAATAAAAAACAGAATCTATCATATAAATTTTGTCACCATAAAAACTATCACCTTCTCTAAGTACAGTACTGAAAAGCAAGAACTTAGTCCATGCCAGAAAAACGTAAGAAAAAACACTGGGCAATTATACACTCCATTGCGGTGCCACTTTTGGCCTTTTTGAAGGCTTGCATGAGGAAATGGCAGCAGTGGTAGTGGGCAGGGATGGTTGGTCTCAAGATGGCTTTCCTCTTTTCATGGAATGACCTTCGACTTATTCACAGTTGATTAAAAAAATTGATAATTTTAGCCCCAAAACCTGCCCTTGATTTATACAAGAGGCCAATTTATACTTGAGTATACACAGAAAGCCAAGTCTACTGCCAGTCTCCAAACAAGGTACTGCTTCAATGCTATCAGGCTATCCTGTATCTGGGAGACATTAAATGTTCAGGATACAAAGATCTAGCCGAGCTATCACAATGCCCTCTGCTGGCTAATGGATGCTTGGTTAGTAATCCATCAGATTTCAAGCTAGACTTGAGATCTCAAGGAAACGAGCCATGGCCAACGTGGAAAGGTCAAAGGGCTAAAAATAAATACAGTTTAAGAGTAATACAGGACAGCAATTACATCTAAATAGCACTGTAATGGAGATATTACATCTGAGTCTAGGAATGTGTGTCACTTATAGCCAAATCCCCTTCCAACAAGGAACTATGTCAAAACGACACCTTCATATACTCCAGATTGGCACACAGAGAAGTAGCAACATTGATTGATTCCAAAAGGAGACACTTTCCCAACTTTGAAACATAGTTATTCCTCATAAGCACCAAAACTTGGGTTTGGAAATTCTCAAAAGCTTGACAATTACTGCATGGAAGAATTTGAGATTGAGACTAGATCTACATTGCCATATAATCCAGTTTCAGAATGCAGATTAACTACTTTGAACTGGTTTATTTGCGTCTACATTGACATATAATCCAGTTCAATGCATTAATCTGCAGTCAGAAATTGAATTATATGGCATTGTAGACGGGGCCTGATATGTACAAACAAACCCACATCAGCAGCCACAAAAATATCTCAATAAGGTCCATTTCCTCCCTTCTTCTTACCTTTCTAGCATCTTGAGTGCTTTCCGGTGCAAGTCATCTTGGGTGCTTTTCAAGGTAGCTGCAATAATATAAATAAAATACACATAGTAGTTTTGTAAACATTTAATAAGCAGTACTTTTGGGAAACTGCATATTTTCTTGTCTTCTATTTTTGTTTTCAAAATATGGGGAAAACACAATTTGTATAGTTCTTAGCATGAAGCACTTCTCTAAGGATTTAAAGACACATTCAAAAAGCTGTCCCCTCTTCACTGGATGTTGCTGAAAAAGCATTTGCTGTCTTATTTCAAATGGTCATAGAAAGTGATTAGTCTAGCAAAGCCAGGGATCTGTATTTCTTTCTTTCTTTTTGAGACATCTAGCTAACAGGACAGAAATAAAATACTCTGGTAAGTCACACAATGCCTCCTCCTATTTTAGGCATGGGCAAACTTCAGCCCTCCAGGTGTTTTGGACTTCCAGCTCCCACAATTCCTAACAGCCAGAAGTCCAAAACTCCTGGTAGCCGAAGTTTGCCCATCCCTGTCCTATTTGAATCCTTCCTGGATTTTGAAATTTTGTTTATTGATCTTTTTTCCTGTTGTCTTTCTTTCTGAAAGCTCAGAATCATTTATATTTCCACCCACCCATTCATTTTATCCCAACAACAGTGCTATGAAGTGGCTTGGACTGAAATATATACATCGGCCAAAAAGTCTCAGAGTGAGCGTAGTAATGATACTTTATTTGTATTCCACCCTATCTCCCCAAGGGGACTCAGGGCGGATTCCAACATACACAAACACCAAGGCAAACGTTCAATGCCTCGAAACAACAAAACACAGATGTAGGTAAAGGCTTCCCCTTCTGCCTCTGAGAGGTGGTGCTCACCTCTGGCTCCATTTCTACAAAGAGCCTGCATTGTCCATAGACCCCTTCTAGGTAATGTGGCCAGCATGACTGTATTGAACGCTGTTTACCTTCCCACTGAGGCAATACCAATTGATCTACTCACATTTGCATGTTTTCAAACTGCAGAAGCTGGGGCTAACAGCGAGAGCTCACCCTGTCCTGTAGATTCAAACCACCAACCTTCTGGTTAGCAAGTTCAGCAGCTCAGAAGTTTAATCTATAGTGCCACTGTGGCCCCTTAATAATATGATTGGGAATTTGAACTTGTACCTCCTTTCTTGGGGTGCAGCGACACTGTAGAATTAATGCAGTCTGACGCCACTTTAAACCCCACGGCTCAGTGCTATGGCATCTTGGAATTTGTAGTTGGTGAGCCACCAGGTCTCTTTGGCAGAGAAGGCTAATGAACTTCTAGAATGACAACTCCCAGGATTCAATAGCATTGAACCCTGAAAGTTAAAATTATGTTGAAGTGTGTTCGTTCGATAGCATAGATGTACTCTGAATTTATTTTAACCGAAGCAAGTTGCCATTAGGCTCCCTTCAGGCAATAATGCAAGATTGCAAATGGTACAGCTGAATAAACCTCTAGATTTTAAACTTTGAAAATATTTTAGCTTGAATACATCATACTCAGGCTTTGCAATGCAAGGTTCGGTGGGCCTGCCTTTCTCAAATACCATGGATTGCAGTGAGGTTGCTTAATTCCCATTGTTTACCATTGGATCCATGCAGGCTCACTTTGCATTCCGGAAGCATTTACCTAGCTCTACCAACTCAGATGTCGATGTTTTTCCAGAAAAGGATTTTAAAGAGCCATTTGCTGAGCTCCGGCAGTCCTGCGGGGTCATCTGTGCAAAGCGGTTGGACAGCGGCCCTGAAAGTGAAAGCTGAGGGCTCGCACCTGCTGTCCCCGCGATGTTCAAGACGTGTCAGGAGCCGAAGGAAGGGACAAAACCTTGCCAAAGGCTCAGCCGGTGCAAATGTCCTCAGGGGATGGCAGAAAGCCTTCTGGGAGAGCCTGGCTTCCCGCCAGAGCATAAATGAGCAATGACAGATGTTGGCTGAGCTGAAGCTTCTCTCGAGGATGCTTCTCTAACTGTTCTGCACTCACAGTTAATCGAATCATTTCCACCATCACCCCTCTGCCCAATCAATCAATCAATCAACCTATGCTGAAAAGACAGGGCTGTATCTTCACTATAGAATTATATCAGCGGTCTCCCTTTAACTGCACCATTCAGTGCTATGGAATCCTGGGGATTTGTAGTTTGGTGAAGCACCAGCACTCTTTGGCAGAGAAGACTAAAGATCATAGAATCATAGAGTTGGAAGAGTCCTCGGGGCCATCCCTCTGCCAAGAAACAGGAAAATCACATTCAAAACATCCCCGACAGATGGCCATCCAGCCTCTGTTTAAAAACCTTCAAAGAAGAAGCCTCCACCACTCTCTGGGGCAGAGAGTTCTACTACTGAACACTTCTCATGGTTAGGAAGTTCTTTTTCATGTTTCTGCAGTTTAAAGTCATTGTTCCACGTCCTAGTCTCCAGGGCAGCAGAAAACAAGCTTACTCTCTCCTCCCTATTACTTCCGCTCACATATTTATACATGGTCATCAAGTCTTCTCTCAGCCTTCTCTTCTGCAGGCTAAACATGCCTAGCTCTTTAAGCCGCTCCCCATAGGGCTTGTTCTCCAGACCCTTGATCATTTTAGTTGCTCTGAACACATTCCAGCTTGTCAATATCTCCCTTCAACTGCAGTGCCCAGAATTGGACACAATATTCCAGGTGTGGTCTGACCAAGGCGGAATAGAGGGGAAGCATGACTTCCTTGGATCTAGACACTATACTCCTATTGATGTAGGCCAAAATCCCACTGGCTTTTTTTGCCGCGGCATGACATTGTTGGCTCATGTTTAACTTGCTATCCACAAGGACTCCAAGATTTTTTTTCACATGTATTGCTCTCAAGCCAGGCGTCACCCATCTTTGCATTTCATTTTTTTCTGCCTTAGTGGAGTATCTCACATCATGTAGATCTACAACTCCCATGAAGCCATAGCACTGAGCCACAGCAGTAACGTGGTGTTAAACTGCATTAATTCCACAGTGCAGACGCATTCTGAGAAAAGAACTATGAAAGCTCCATATGTCCTTGATACAAAAATGCCAAATGGAGCTGCAAACCATTACTCCTCTTTCCATCCCAGTGTAATTGCAATGGCTCCATGCTATAGATTCATAAGAGTTGGATATTTACAAGTTCTTTAAGTCTTCTCTGCCCAAAAGGACTGTTGCCTCACCAAAATACAACTCCCATGATTTCACAGCATCAAGTCATATAATTAAAGTGTTATCAAATTCATATTTTACAGAGGTTGTGCAAATGAATTGCAATACTCTTATGTTTTAACTGCTTTTCACTTGACCCAGTTTCTCTCTTCCACTTTTCCCTTAAGCCAGTGTTTCTCAACCTGGGGTTCGGGACCCTGGAGGGGTCGCAAGGGGGGTGTCAGAGGGGACGCCAAAGACCATTAGAAATCATAGTATTTTCTGTTGGTCATGGGGGTTCTATGAGGAAGGTTTGGCCCAATTCTATCATTGGTGGGGTTCAAGGAGCTGTTGGATTATAGGTGAACTATAAATTCCAGCAACTACAACTCCCAAATGTCTACCCCCCCCCCCCCAAAACTCCACTAATGTTCACATTTGGGCATACTGAGTATTTGTGCCAAATCTGGTCCAGATCCATCACTGTTTGAGTCCACAGTGCTCTCTGGATGTAGGTAAACTACAACTCCAAAACTCAAGGTCAATGCCCACCAAACCCTTCCAGTATTTTCTGTTGATCTCGGGAGTTCTGTGTGCCATGATTGGTTCAATTCCATCTTTGGTGGAGTTCAGAATGTATTTGATTGTAGATTAACTATAAATCCCACCAACTACAACTCCCAAATTACAAAATCAACCCCCCACCCTACCAATATTCAAATTTGGGCATACTGGGTATTTGTGCCCAAATTGGTCCAGTGAATGAAAACACATCCTGCATATCAGATACTTCAATTACGATTTGTAACAAGAGCAAAATTACACTTGTGAAGTAGCAACAAAAATAATGTTATGGTTGGGAATCACCACAACATGAGGAACTGTATTAAGGGATCGCAGCATTAGGAAGGTTGAGAACCACTGCCTTAAGCTTACATCAACTGATTGGAAAGTGCAAAAGTAATCCATACCCATTTAACTCAGCAAAGTCATGGGAAGAGGAGGCAGCGACAGACAAAAGCAAACTGTTGCTGCCTCTCCAAGTTTGTGTTTTCTTCCTCGTTAATAATTTTCCTTATCTTGACCTCCATTTGATGCTCTTGGCCAAACAAATTTTAGTTTTCATCTGTGAAATGTTAGAGGATATATAATTTTGCACTTTTATAATGCAAGCTGCCTTGGAAAGGCAATTGTGATAACAGAGGACTAAGGCATAAATGAGATAAATAGGTAAAAATAAGATGTATTGTTGAGAAAATTCAAAAAGTAACAGGAAAATCCAAGATGTAATAAAACTCGTCCATTTTCCAGCCTGCACTGCGAGGTTAATCTGATGCTGGGAATGGAGAGACAGAAGGCAAGGTTTCTTGTCCTCTCTTGCCTTTTATGAATTCTGCATGAGATATGAGAAGCTGGATTGCTACCAGATTTAGCAACAGAGTAGTAGATATTGCAAAAGGAGCTTTAAGAACAGTTCGGTGGGAACAAAAGACAACATAATCCATGTTCTGTCAACAAAAGATTTTGGCTTGAGAAAAGAAAAAAGAACTAATAAGAAAGCATCTTTTGTGGAATATATGCTCTATGCTCTTTCCGTGAGATGAAAGGTTGAGCATTTGATGTCTTTACAGGAGGTCTGTTTTGCAATGCCACTCCATATGCATTTGAAACTATGTGTACATAGCAGGAAAGACCAAGCCTATGGATTCAAACGGCAGGAAAGCAGATTCCTTCAACAGTGGAATATACTGCCTTGGAGTGTAGTGGAGTCCTCTTCTTTGAAGGTTTTGAAATAGAGGCTGAATGGCCATCTATTGGGAATGCTTTGATGGCAGAATGAGATTGGACTGGATGGCCCTTGGGGTCTCTTCCAACTTTCCTTTTTTTGCCGGCACATGTAACAAGTTTTATACACATTAGAAAATGTATGTGTTATTGGTACCCAAGAAAAACAAGGGATGCAATCCTCAAATGCATGGTTTAGATTCAATCAGTTCCCAGCACTGATTTTTGTTCCTTATTGTCTTTGTGTTGTCGAAGGCTTCCATGGTTGGAATCACTGGGTTGCTGTGAGTTTTCCAGGCTGTATGGCCATGTTCTAGAAGCATTCTCTCCTGACGTTTCGTCCACATCTATGGCAGGCATCCTAAGAGGTTGTGAGGTCTGTTGGAGACTATGAAAATGGGGTCTTATATATCTGTGGAATATCCAGGTTGGGAGAACAAACTCTTGTCTGTTGGAAGCAAGTGTGAATGTTGCAATTGGTCAACTTGATTAACATTGAATAGCCTTGCAGCTTCAAAGAACAACACTCAGAAAACAGGAGAATTCCAGGCAAGACACAATCAGGGCCAGCTAACATCTCCCAACAAAGGATTCCCCCAGACAAGAAGCAGACAAGCTTTGAAGCTGCAAGGCCATTCAATGCTAATCAAGGTGACCAACTGCAACATTCACACCTGCCTCGAACAGACAGGAGTTCTTTATCCCATCCTGGACATTCCACAGATATATAAACCTCACTTGCCTAATTTCCAACAGACCTCACAATCTCTGAGGATGCCTGCCATAGATGTGGGTGAAACATCAGGAGAGAATGCTTCTGAAACATGGCCATATAGCCTGGAAAACTCACAGCAATCCACTTAGTGTCTTTCTTAAACAAACACCTGCCTGTCTTTTCTAAGCCAATTATAACACAAATACCATGTAATGTAGTTTATGTAGATTTATTTGATAGGAGTTGCTAGTTGCTGTCAAGTCAGCATCTACTTGAATGAGAGATCTCCAAGAATATTTCATCTCAACCTCCCTGCCCAGATCTTGCAAAGTCAGGGCTGTGATTCACTTGATGAATACTGTCCATATGTAATGCAGTCGCCTTCTTTTCCTATTATATTCCACTTCACAGTTCATTATTGTCTTTTCTAGTGAGTCACCCTCCAGCAAAGGATCATTGCCTTGCTGTGGTGCTGGAGCTTGAGCACCTCAATGATGCCACGAGCAAAAGCATGAAAGGACAACGAAGACAGGAAGGTCATGGCAGAGAGATCCCTGGGGAAGGTAATGGCAACCCACCCCAGTATTCTTGCCGTGAAAACTAAATGGATCAGTATATTTACAGTATGCCATTGGAAGATGGGACTCCCAGGTCAGAAGATAGCCAAAGACAATGATGCTGGGGGAAAAGGAAGGAAAAAGGAAGAGGGGCCGAACAAGGGCTAGATTGATGGATGGTATCCTTGAAGTGACTGGCTTGACTTTGAAGGAGCTGGGGGTGGTGACGGCCGACAGGGAGCTCTGGCGTGGGCTGGTCAATGAGATCACAAAGAGTCGGAAGCGACTGAACGAATAAACAACCAAAGTGAGTCACCATTATCCCTCCTGACTGAGGAAAAAAGAAGATGGGAAGGGCAGTCTGACAATTCAGCTTACACTCCTTCTCCTGCTATAAATGGCAGGTATGGAAAGTTTTCTTATACTTCCCATGCCTCATTACACCTCATTAGAGATTTTCCTATTTTATATCACAGAGCTGACGTTTTAATGTTGGGGCATTCCCTTACATAACTTATAATAGCAAATTCAGCAGCTAACATTACATTCTATATCAGCCCCTAATGGTCCCTGCACAAAGATCCTAACCATGTCATTAAAACCTTCTAAGAAACAAAATAGCTAATGATTAAACCAATGGTATGAATTACTTTCCCCACCCACCCACCAAAAACAAAACAAAACAAAACAAACCTGGAACAGAGTCAAATACGCCAAAAGTCAGCATGGATTTTCATGCATTCTTCGCTAATCTCTTCCAACTGTATAGCTTTCAGGCAACAAGGTCTGATCAGTTATATTATATAGATCAGTGGTTTCCAACCTTTTTTTGGCTAGGGACCATTTGACCAGGCACCACTTTGACCAGGGACCACTCTCCAACATTAGTACCAAAAAGGTTATAAATCAGTTTTGGTCAACTTTAGATTCAGTTTGATTATTTGGGGTGCTGATTCAGAAAATTGCATTGGATAGACCGCATCAGCTCCAGTTTCTGATACAAAACATATGCCATCCAGTAGTCACCATTTGCTTGCCCACAGAAAACCATCTATATATATAAAAATGCTCTGTGCATAATGAGTACCTTAAAAACAAAAGAACCAATGAACGAAATCACACCAAATTTGGCAACAAAGCATCTCAAAACACAAGGAGTGACCATCACACACAAAAAAAATATGATTTTGTCATTTGGGAGTTGTAGTTGCTGGGATTTATAGTTCACCTACAATCAAAGAGCATCAACAATGGAATTCAACCAGACTTGGCACACAGAACTCCCATGACCAACAGAAAACACTGGAAGGGTTTGGTGGGCATTGACCTTGAGTTTGGGAGTTGTAGTTCACCTACATCCAGAGAGCACTGTGGACTCAAACAATGATGGATCTGGACCGAAATTGGCACGAATATTCCATATGCCCAAATATGAACACAGATGGAGTTTGGGGAAAATCGACTATGACATTTGGGAGTTGTAGTTGCTGGGATTTATAGTTCACCTACAATCAGAGAGCATGCTGAACCCCACCAATGACGGAATTGGGTCAAACCTCCCATACAGAACCCCCCTGTGGGCCACAGCAACACGTGGCAGGGGATGGCTAGTATTTAATAATCAAGCTGATGTGGTAGTAGTAATCTTTGTAGGTAATCAGCCTCTCCCCTCCCAACATCCCGGTTGCCTCGGCAGTATATGAGGGTTTCGCGAGACCAATTGCTCTTGTTGCCTCGTGGTTTCCAGGCAACAATGTAGTAATGGTGAGGCTGCGGAACATATTTTTGTTCTTGGGGACCACTGGTGTGGTCCCCAAGGTTGGGCACCACTGATAGATATAGTTATAGATATAGCTATACATATAAATATAGATATATAATTAAGGTCAATAACCAGCACCAAAAATATTTTATATTAAAAAAATCATTTTACATTTAAACTGAGGGAAAAATAACATTTTGTAAACAATGAAAACCCATTCCAGCTTTGATATCCAGTCAAAGCCAGCCCTACAATTAGGCAAAATAAATTCTGAATTCCACGAAAGGGCAGCAAATTGTTAATGTTTTGATTTATTATTGCAGTATTTTAATATTTTGTTTATACTAGCAGGCAAAAGCCATTTTATTCAAACCCTCATTTTTAATGTGTTGATGCTATACTTCCCAAATGGTTTATTTCAAGATTATTTTCAATAAAACTTTGATTTGATATTATAATGCCTAGTCACATTATAATTTCTTATGGGGTTTTTTTCTGTACCTTTTTTTCCCCCATATTGACTTTTAATCTTTTCTCTGTATCCCATATTAATATTTTCATTTTGTTGTTAGCTACCTAGGAAAGGTGGGATATTATTCTTATATTTCAAATCAAATCTCTGCAAGTCAGTAAGAAATAATTGAGGGAGATTATGTATAATTACCACCTCACTAGTCAAGCCTAACCGCAAGTCATTTATGAACAAGTTAAAAAGCACAGGTCTAATCCCACTGCTCATCCCTCCATTGTGAAAACTGATCGTTTATGCCTTTTCTCCATTTCCTCTCTTTAAACACCTTTTTATCCTTAAGATGACTTCTTCTCTCAACCCTACAAAGCTTGCTCCATCATCTTTGGTGTGAAACTGTATCTAAAGTCTTTTGCAGCTACAGGGAGACAATGCCAACTTGATCACTCTGGTCCATATGTTTGTGTTTCTGATACTGTGAAGGCACAACAGAGCCAAAGTGGTGTAACAGATTAAACCACTGAGCTGCTAAACTTGCTGACCTGAAAGTTGGCAGTTCGAATCTGTGAGACAGGGTGAGCTTCCACTGCCAGCCCCAGCTCCTGCCAATCTAGCAGTTCAAAAACATGTAAATGTGAGTAGATCAATAGCTAACACTTTGCCCGGAAGGTAAAACAGCACCCCATGAAGTCATGCTGACTATGTGAACAGGCGGTGTCTATGGATGATGCAGGCTTTTCAGCTTGGAAATGGAGGTGAACATCTACCCCAGAGCAAGAGATAAGCACCAGCTCCAGGGCTGGACATGAAAGGGGAAGGCTTTGCCTTTGTTTATTTGTGTTCCAATGTGTTTCAAAGGCATTGAATGTTTGCCTATGTCTATATATATGCTGGAATCCACTCTGAGTACCCTCGGGGAGATAGGGCAGAATATTGCTGTTGTTGTTGTTTACTTTTTAAAAACTCTGAGAGGCTACTGTGAAATACAGCGATTGCCATACACAAAAAATGAATAAATCCTGATGGAACTGATGTTGACAGCAGAACTTTGGGTCACACTATGCAACGTCCCAAATTCAAATGGTCTCAGTTTTTCCTTTTGGCGTCAGCTTATTTTCATTTCTATAGACCAACGATTTCCAAACTCTAGTGTTTTTGGACTTCAAGCCCCGGAAGTCTCAGACACTTTGGCTGATGGTCAGATTCTGGGAGCTAAAGTCCAAAAAATGACATAGAATCACTGCTGGGGAATTATTTCAAAGTGCAAAAGTAGTTTGCACTCAGTTAACTCAGTTAGGAGGCAAATAACTCAGGCAAAAGCAAACTACCACTGCTGTCCCTCTTTGCTTGTATGTTCTTACATTTTGTCATCTTGACTACATTGCACCATATGTATCCCAATATTCATCTGTGAAATGATAAACAGTATGCCAATTGGCTCTTAGCACAGCTTGGCAAAGGTACTTTTTTGGAAACTTTCAGCAACTATGGATGCTCACCATACTGGCTGAGAGTTTTATTTCAAAATAGTATCATTGTCAAACTCTAGGCCTTATATTGTTTGGAAAATGTTGCTATCCAAGGACTTTATGATATCAGCTATATAGGGTCAATTAAAAAGAAGTTATTACCATCAGTGGCTTGAAGGCTGTATGTCAGGCCCAAGGCCAAATAGCCCTTGGCTAGGAACTCCCCGGCTTCTTCTCCGAGGTCAGTCACCATCTTGGCAAAATGCTCTGCTTCCTCCAGCTGTAGACACAAATCAATGAGAAAGAGAAACATTACTGGAAAGACACTAGACAAATAGACTCTTTCTCCTTGAAACTCACAATGGGGTATTGACTTCTCTGTAGGAAGTAAAGAATCAGAGATTAGGAAAGTTACTTTTTTATGGAATAAAGGTCCCAGAACCATGCTAGCTGAAGGTGTTTGCGAACTATAGTCTTAAATGTAGCATTTCCAAGCTCTAGGTTGCAAAGTGGAAATGAGCATTTGATATTTCAATTTTATCAAAAAGTGCTGTGACTCCAACTTTCCTGGAAAGCCTGACCATCAGTAGTCCATATGAAATAAGCAGATGCACTGTGTATGCTTCAAGGTTCTTGGTTTTAGCTGAGAAGGATAGAAGATGTTTGGCCAAAAAAAAAAAAAACCCTTCGGTGGGGTAACTCTTCTCTATTGTTGCCACTGATTGCTACTATGGGTCACTGTTGGAATCACCTGTTCAGTTGCCACATTGAAAACTAGGCAGCAAATTCGTGGCAGCTCCTTCACATTTCTTTTCTCTTACTGGACCCATTTGAGCTAGAACAAAAGGGCACGGGAGCTACCAAGCAGGTGGCAGCAATGAAAAAGAGGAGGAAGAAATTAATCCAGAGGCTGTTGACCATTTGTCCTCTATTCAGACATGAATCCCAGCTAGTGTACAACCATTTTTTTTTTTGTCGTGTCAGGAGCAACCGCTCCTGTTGTGAGAGAATTGGCCGTCTGCAAGGACGTTGCCCAGGGGACGCCTGGATGATTTTTGATGTTTTATCATCCTTGTGGGAGGCTTCTCTCATGTCCCCACATGAGGAGCTGGAGCTGATAGAGGGAGCTCATCTGCCTCTCCCCGGATTCGAACCTGCAACCTGTCGGTCTTCAGTCCTGTCAGCACAGTGCTTTAACCCACTGCGCCACCGGAGGCTCCATGTACAACCATGATCGCCATAGAATTTAAAATGACCACTGGGTAAAGTGTTAAGAATATTTGTAAGTTCTCCTGTCCTCAAAGAATCATAGAACCATAGAATTGGAAGAGACCTCATGGGCCATCCAGTCCAACCCCCTGCCAAGAAGAAGGAAAATCATATTCAAATAGTCCTCAACTTGAACAGTTCTGACCAAAAGGTCATCTGTTTTAAAAATTCACAACATGTACTATTGTTTTGCACTTAAGACCCAGCACTTTGTCACAGGAACCCCCTGGTGTTGCAACAATGTTGTTGCTTAAATATAACTCCCCAAATTTTGCATGTGCATTGCTGAGGCATTCTGGAAGTTGAGATCCAAAACAGTAGTTTACAAGTTCTGAGTTACAATCCACAAGTCATAGAATCATAGAATCAAAGAGTTGGAAGAGACCTCATGGGCCATCCAGTCCAACCCCCTGCCAAGAAGCAGGATATTGCATTCAAATCAACCCTGACAGATGGCCATCCAGCCTCTGTTTAAAAGCTTCCAAAGAAGGAGCCTCCACCACACTCCGGGGCAGAGAGTTCCACTGCTGAATGGCTCTCACAGTCAGGAAGTTCTTCCTAATGTTCAGATGGAATCTCCTCTCTTGTAGTTTGAAGCCATTTTTCCTGTCCTAGTCTCCAAGGAAGCAGAAAGCAAGCTTGCTCCCTCCTCCCTGTGGCTTCCTCTCACATATTTATACATGGCTATCATATCCCCTCTCAGTCAACTCATGGTCCATTCTAGTTCTGAAGATTTGCAAATTATTTTAACTCTCTTGTTGTAAGTAGGCACGATTAGGCCATGGGATCAAGTATTGTTCCCAAACGACTTTGCTTTATTGTATTGTATGAATATGGCCTATATCAGGCATGGGCAAACTTGGGCCCTCCAGGTGCTTTGGACTTCAACTCCCACAATTCCTAACAGAGAGAATAAGAGAATAATCAAAATTGTTACTGGTTCACATGTTTCTCAGTACAAAACATGTTATGCCTTGCTTTTTGAAGTCATGACTCTATACTCAGAAATAGCCCTGAAAACCAGGGGAAAACAAGATGAAGATTAAAAAAATATTCAACATGAGAAGTCAACATTCTGTAAAAATGTGCAACAATTAAAAGCTATTTACAAGCCCATTTCAAGTAAATTAAGCCCCAAAGAGTTCTAATAAAAAGGTATGCCTTGGCACCAGAAAGAGACCAACATTGGCACCAATTGGAACTTTAAGGGGCCAACATAACATAACTAGGTTGCAGTAGATGAGAATACCCTTTTCCATGTGCTCCCATATTGGATTGCTCCCACTTGTGGAACACAGAAGGGAGTTCCTTCTACAGACTTCACTCTTTGAGCTGGCATTTGTATACGGAGAGATATTTTTTCAAGTATTGTATCAAGATTTCAAAAGTTTTAGGGCTTTGAAAGACATCACCAACACCTTGCCAATATGTGAGGAAAGACTAAATGTGAGCACTGTAAACAAGATTTGAGGTTAAGTCCTAATTGAGCCCTGAGACTCCAGAGACTAGAATATGAGGCAAAAGAACGGAGATTCCACCTAAACATTAGGAAGACCTTTCGGACAGTAAAAGAGATGCAACAGTGGAATATGTAACCTCAAGGTGCTATGGAGTCTCCTTCTTTGGAGGCTACATGATCATTTGTCAGGAGAGCTCACATTGTGAATTCCTGTGTACTAAGGAGTTGGACTGGATGGCCTTTGTGATCTCCTCCAATTTATTTATTTATTTATTTCAAACATTTGTAACCTGCCTTTCCCAACCCCCGGAAGGGGGCTCAAGGTGCTTACAGCCGGCAGAAATTTGGTGCCCCCACATACAAAACATAGTAAAACACAACAATTAAATAATAAGTAACAACATTCGTTTCAAATTAAATTTAAATCCATTTAAAATAGTGTTAACTGTTAGCCATATATAAATCCATAATTCTGCAACCAACAACTCAGTCCAAGACCTGTCCATAGTCTGTTCTCCATAAAATTGTCATCATTGTCAGTCTGCTACCCAAATGCCTGGTCCCACAACCATGTTTTCAACTTCTTCCTGAAGGAAAGGAGGAATACAGTTGACCTAATTTTGCTGGGAAGCGAGTTCCACAGGCAGGGGGCCACCGCCAAGAAGGCCCTATATCTCGTCCCCGCCAAGCGCGTTTGTGACAGAGGTGGGATCAAGAGCAGGGCCTCCCCAGAAGATTTTAAGCTCCAAGGCAGGACATAGAAGGAGTTACGTTCGGTCAAGTAGGCTAGGCCAGAACCGTATAGGGCTTTATAGGTCAAGACCAGCACTTTGAATTGTACTCAGAACTGGACTGGAAGCCAGTGGAGCTGACACAACAGGAGGGTGGTATGCTCCCTGTATGATGCTCCAATCTAGCTGCCACCCATTGGACTAGTTGAAGTTTCCAAACAGTCTTCAAAGGCAACCCCAAGTAGAGCACACTGCAGTAATCTATTCCGGATGTAACAAGAGCATGGACCACCGTGGCCAGATCAGACTTCCCAAGTTATGGGCGCAGCTGGTGCACAAGTTTTAATAGTGCAAAAGCTCTCCTGGCCACCATTGAGACCTGGGGTTCCAGACTCAGCAATGAATCCAGGATCATTGAAAGCTGTGAACCTGCGTCTTCAGGGGGAGTGTAACCCCATCAGCCTTTCGGCTGAGCAAATCTATGATTCTGTGAGCTCTGGTCTGCCTACCTCTGTCTTCAGCTGCAACAACCTTTCTTTCTTACCTGTCTCCTAAAGTCAGAAGAGCCACTGCAGACAGGAAATGCAGGACATACTTGAAAGTCTTGCGGTGTCTGCCTCATTAGCTCTCAGGGAAGGTGGCAGGTTTCGTCAGCAATAATCAGCAGTGTCAGCTCTGGGTTATGAGCCAGGCAGCAAAGCTTAGAATTATTGGAAAGTTCCTGCATCTTGAAGGCTTTGATGAGAGGCTCAAGTTATCTTTAATGGTTTCTAACTTGGAACCGAACCAGGTTGGACACAAATATTTAAGGACCTGATGAAAAGGCATTCTTGGTGCCCAGCCTTTTCAATAACTCAGCAGTTTGGTTATCTCCTTCACACTGTAAAGGTTAAAAACAATTTCGGCTGCCAGAAACGTTCTAGCCAACTAATTAAAAAAAGCTTCTGCAGAGCTTGTTTTGCGTTATGGTTATGAACAAAGGGTTTGTCTACAATTTAGCCCATTTTTAGAGTGGTCACATTTAAAATTACTCACTAATTCTGTAATGCAGAGGTGGGCAACTTAAGTACTTTTGGATTTTATAGCACCACAAATTCCAACTGATATGGCTAGAAGAAGCAATAGTGAAGGGTGATGGCAAGTGCAGTATGGATAACATTAAAAGGGCTCCTTGCATAGCCATAGAACTATCAACGATAAAGGACAATAGCAACTGTAGTGCAACAACATTAGAAGAGCTCCTAGTGACTCAGGATAGCTATAGATAAAATTAATGAGCTATACACTAATGTGACACAATGGTTGGAAATCGGCAGATTTTAGACGTGGAGATGCGTACCAGTTATCTCACAGGGCTATTGTCAGGCAAAATATGAAGTCATAAGATGGACCTTGAACTCCATCAAAGAAGCGTGGGGTGAAATGAAATCTATATAAATAAAAATGTAATGTTCGTTTATGAGATTAACATAACTCAAAAACCACTGGATGAATTGACACCAAATTTGGACACAATACACCTATCAGGCCAACGAGTTACCATCACTCATAAAAACACTGAAAGACACAGCAGAAGAGACTTAAAAAGCCAAAAAATAAAAACAAAACATTACAACACATGCACAAAGCCACATATATATACGCAAACACACATATATACACAAATATATACACACACAAAATGCATATATACACAGACTGGGCCAGAGCAATGCGTGGTAGGGGACGGCTAGTGAATAATAATAAACTACTTCTGGAAATTGTTCATAAAAGTACACCAGCATTAATAATGAAAAGCACTGGATGGAGGCATATAGAGAAGGGTTAAGGAAACCACAGTCATCCAAACGCTCTTGAATGACAACACCCACATCCCTAACCATCATCTAGCCAGTCTACTTTTGCACTACTCTGTTTTAGTCTGATGATGATTCCCCATCTGTTGCAATTGCTACATCCTACTGAATTCCGAGTTTGGTGAGGCATTAGATCTCTCTAGCCAAGAGCTTTCCATGAACAACAAATCTCTAGACTCCAAAGGATTTTCCAAGAGCAATTTAAATAGAATCATGGTGCTATAAATAAATTTATTTATTTGTTGTGTCAGAAAAGAATTGAGTACACAGTTATAATGTATAAAAAACCACAACCAAAGTTAAAACCTGGTATTATACATTATACATTATAAATTTCCTTTGACCAGGAGCTAGTGCTTCTGCTGCTGTAAGAAGGTCCTGCATTGTGTATGTGGCAGGACTCAGACTGCATTGTAGTAAGTGGTCTGTGGTTTGCTCTTCTCCACACTCACGTGTCATGGACTCTACTTTGCAACCCATTTTTTTAGATAGGCTCTGCATCTCGGGGTACCAGAGCGCTGTCTGTTCAGCGTCTTCTAAGTCACCCAGTCTTCTATGTGCTCAGGAGGGAGTCTCTCATCCAGTATCAGCCACTAATTGAGGTTCTGGATTTTAACCTGCCACTATTGGACTCTTGTTTGCTGAGGTGTTCCTGCAAGTATCTCTGTAGATCTTAGGGAGCTATTTCTTGATTTAAGGCATTGGCATGCTGGCTCATATCCAAATGGAGGATGGGCCAAATATGTCAATGCCTTGGTCCTTTTATTACTGGCTGCTACTTCCCCAGAAGATTTCAGGTGGCTAAACAGTAGAATATCTCAAGTGATGTATGGCATGGACATATTGTGATAATGCAGCATGTCTCAATAAGAGTCACATCCACTGTTTTAACATGCTGAGATATATTCCACATTGGGCATGCGTATCCAGCACCAGAGTAGCAAAGTGCAAAGGCTTTGTATCTGGTTGTGATCTCCAGGTTGTGCCAGTCAGCTTTTGTATGATATTGTTTCTAGCACCCACTTTTTGCTTGATAATCAAGCAGCGCTTCTTGTAAGTCAGAGCCCAGTCGTCCAGAGTAACATCCAGGTATTTTGGTGTGCTGCAATGCTCCAGGTAATCCTCAGAGCTCGAGATCCTTGTTGGTTCTTAAGATGAAAAGCACATGTCTGTGTTTTAGCTGGATTAGGAATCAGCTGGTTTTCCCTGTAATAGGCAGTAAGAGCACCTAAAGCTTTGGAGAGCTTCTGTTCAATCATTTCAAAGCTCCCTGCTTGAGCGGTGATGGCACGATCATCAGCATAGATAAAACGCTTTACACCTTCTGGCAGTGGCTGATCATTTGTGTAAATGTTAAACATTGATGAAGCAAGCATGCTCCCCTGAGGCAGGCTGTTTTTCTGTTTTCGCCGTTTGCTTCTCTGACCCTGGAACTCAACAAAAAAGCTTCTGTTTTGTAGCAGATTACCTATGAAATGAGTGAGGTGGTAATTCTTTTTACTATTTCAATAAAGCAGGTTTTTACTATTTCAATAAAGCACTTGTGTTCCTCAGTGATTGAGATGACCGGTACAATTTTGTCATCTAGCATATATGAGAATTTTGACCTATCTGCCTTTCTGAAGTTGAATATTTGTTTAAATTGAACTTCCTGAGCTCTTATACTTAGAAACATTTGACATATTGTCAGCCGATGCTGTGTATTTGGTATAATTGATAATTGATTTTAGTATGATGACTGACCACTGTAGTTTTGAATATATTTGTTGTTTTAATGTGTCATTGTAATATGAACTATGATGTTTTACCGATTGTATGTGTTTTTATAGTTGGAAACCGGTCTGAGTCCCTCAAAAGAGGTGAGAAGGTCGGTATATAAAACTTTGAAATAAATAAATAAATAATATTGGTGGTCCCACTGATTAAGTGCATTGCTGCACAATACTGTCATTCACAAATACAATGTCTGGTTTATATGATGTTCAATAACATTGATAGTCATGGGTTCCTCATCAATAGTAGAAGAGGATGAAAGTTCACTGAGCTCTAGTTAAGTTTCCATTTACTCCAGAATGCTCCTTTCCATTATGACCAACCAGACACTCTTGAAAAGCCCACAAGGAAAGTATTCGCTGCTATTTTGCTCCATTGTAATTGGGATACAGCACTCACTTTAGGAGAATTACTTTGGGGATAATATCCAGAATTACAATCTTCCAGCATTCATTCGATTACTTTTCATAACTCCCAAAGGCAATGACTCCAAGCTATGTCAGTAGCAAACTGCCTTATATGATTAATGCTCTTGCGTGGAATTGCTGCAACTAATACCCATCAACAGACCTAAAATTCCACAAGTTTGTCTGATACACTTTCCTTTCCTTCTGAACTCAATTGGGTATATTGGGCACACAATGGATACAAACCTTCCCAAGTTGGCTTGAGGGCAACAAGGTGACCCAGGATGGACAGCTCTAAGGCTGCCATTGCTACAACCTAGCAACTGCTGCCTGCTTGACCCAAACTAACCAGCCTCCCTGAACATAAAAAGGGAGACGTGGCATAGGAATGGGGATATGATGGTAGAAATGAAAGGTGGGAGACCAAAAGCAAGCAAGAAGTTGCTAAGCATTCATTTAGCCCCGCTTCCCTCTTTTCTGCTCCCCGCCCCACCAATGCTGACATTTAACCAAACCGGGTGACTGGCACACAAGGTGTTAGCTAGGTTCTAGAACATTACACCAGAGGAAATTTCCAGAGACAAAGAAGCCTCGGGCTACCTTAAAAGATTGCTGAGTACAAGGACTCCTTAGCTGTCAGAAAGAATGAGGGGAAGTTGTATAACACTCAGCAAGAAGTGCCAACAAGCTGTGTTCAGCCACTGCAAAATATAATAATCTGTGCTCTTCCTCTCTCTCCACTGCCATCATCGTCGGAGAAAACGGTGCATTTTGTTCACAGTTGAAACCCTCGAGAGCTGCTTCCCCTGAGACAGAGGGAGGCCTTTTCTAGCTTACCATGTTATTTTACAGCAGGTTTTGGAATGCATGTTTGATCCAAGCCCAGGGGCATGCTGACAAGGGAGTACAGAACAGCAGGTGCAGCTGTCCCCTGGCAAGCAGCCGCCCAGCTGGTATTCAATGGGCACATCCTGGCATGCTGCTTCTCTTTGTTTTCCGCCCTCTCTCCATCTCCTTCCAGAAACTAAAGCCACACTTGTTAAATTATACACTCTACATTTAAGACAACAACAACAACAAAAACCAAGAGTGTTCACCAACCGTAATTTAGCATCACTGCGGGCAACTACACTGATGGCATGGAACAACTAGGGAGGGAGAAAGAATTGGGATTTTTAAAGACCTCCAAATGGCTCTCAGCACTAAAGAAATCAGAAGGAAAAGTAAAAAGGGGTAAAACTAAGCTCCAGAGCTGAAGGAAATTCACCAAGGTACAAGATTAATGATGGGTAGAAATGTCCATCTAGTCCATGGTTTCCAAACTTTAATTTTCCAGATATTTGGGACTTCAGTTCTCAGAAGGCTGAGACAGAACAGTCAATGGTCAGGGATTCTGGAAGCTGAAGTCCAAAACATCTTGAGATCCAGAGACTGAGAATCCCTAATCGAGTCTACCATTTATGTAAGTAGTGCATCAAGATTGTATACAGAACACATCACACACCATGAAATAGCAAAATCAACTTTGCCATTGAAAAGGCAGAGAAATCTTGCTCTTGGACAAACACATATTTTGCAGCATGTGATTTCTGACATTTATTCCTTCTTCTTACTCTTTATATACATGTTAAGAACATTTTCACTCTTTGGTAAGCAAAAGTTTGTCCCCATCATTAAAAGTTTCAAGCTTTTGGGTTTTTTAAAAAGATATTAAAGTTTTTTATTACAATGTATTGTCAAAGGCTTTCATGGCCGGAATCACTGGGTTGTTGTAGGTTTTTTTCAGGCTATATGGCCATGGTATAGAGGCATTCTCTCCTGACGTTTCGCCTGCATCTACGGCAAGCATCCTCAGAGGTAGTGAGGTCTGTTGGAACTAGGAAAAAGGGTTTATATATCTGTGGAATGACCAGAGTGAGACAAAGGACTGCTGGAGCTAGGTGTGAATGTTTCAACTGACCACCTTGATTAGAATATAATAGCCTGACAGTGCCTAGAGCAATCTTTTGTTAAGAGGTGATTTTTTATTACAATTAAGGAGACTGAACAAAAAAGAAAAAAGCCACCCCTCCCCAATTTTCCTCTGATTCAAACTAAGACATGTTATAAATGCAATTTTCCTGCTTCTTGGCAGGAGGTTGGACTGGATAGCCCTCGAGGTTTCTTCCAACTCTATGATTCTATGATTCTGTGAATGAAGGGGTCTTGGACATTTCTGAATGGATTATCCTTGAAGAATGCAGGAGGGAGGGTGTCTCTGAGGAGAACGCCAGTTTAGAGTTACACAATCCTGTTCAGCAACAAGGTCCAATTTCAGGAGAAACACCTTACAGAAAAGGAACCCTTTCAATCCTCAAAGGAAACAGGTGTTGGTCATAGACAATTCCCTCCTGAGAGGAACAGAAGTGGTGATTTGCAAAACTGATAAGATATATAGAAAAATATGCTGTCCCCGGGGCTAAAATCCACCACATAACTCAGCGACTGGCAAGGCTTATCAAGCCCACTGACCCTCCCCCTTTCAAGTTGCATCATGTAGGAGCCACAATACTGCAAAGCATAGTCTTCAAAAGATCAGAAAAGATTTTGAAGCTCTTGGAAGAAAGTTAGAAGATCTTAATGTACAGGTGGTCTTTTCATCTCTCCTCCCTGTTATACGACATGGTCCAAGAAGAGTGAGAAATATAGTAGAGGTGAATAACTGGCTCCACAGATGGTGTCAGGAAGAACAATTTGGCTTCCTGGACCATGGTCTGCTCTTAGGAGATGGCCTACTGGTACTGGATGGGATGCACCTCACAGAAGTAGGAAGGCATGTTTCTGCTCAGAGACTGACAATCCTGATCAGTTGGACTTTAAACTAGGTTGTGTGAGGGAGGGTGACAATATCCTTGAGAACAGTAGTTTGTCAAGGCCTAGAGTGAACACACAGGAATCCCTGTTATAAATTAGATCCATATCTAAAGGTGACTCAGAATTTACTTATAACTAGCTGTCCCCTGCCACGCTTAACTGTGGCCCAGTCTGTGTATTATGTGTTTTGTGTGTGTATATATGTGTGTGTATATATTTGTGTATATGTGTATATATATGTGTGTTTTCCAGTGTTTTTATGAGTGATGGTCACTCGTTGGCCTGATAGGTGTATTATGTCCAAATTGGGTGTCAATTCGTCCAGTGGTTTTTGAATTATGCTAATCCCAGAAATGAACATTACATTTTTATTTATATAGACTAGCCACCCCCTGCCACTCATTGCTGTGGCCCAGTCTGTGTATATGTGCTTTGTGTGTGTATATATTTGTGTATATGTCTGTTTTTGTGTATATATGTGTGTGTGTGTGTGTGGTTTTGTGCATGTGTTGTAATGTATTTTTTGTTTTATGGCTTTTTAAGTCTCTTCTGTTGTGTTTTTCAGTGTTTTATGAGAGATGGTCACTCACTGGCCCGAGAGGTCCAAATTTGGTGACAATTCATCCAGTGGTTTTTGAGTTATGTTAATCCCACAAATGAACATTACATTTTTATTTATATAGTTTCTCAACACTACTTCTTTGCATGGCATCCCTTTCAATGGACTGTA
The DNA here is from genome assembly GCF_025583915.1 of Anolis sagrei ordinatus. NCBI lineage: Eukaryota > Metazoa > Chordata > Lepidosauria > Squamata > Anolidae > Anolis > Anolis sagrei. Next base: position 328,645,026 of record NW_026844366.1, on the reverse strand, counting down.
TATCACAGTGCCCATTTCAAGCCACCTCCCCATCCATAATCTGACCCAATTAGAAGTTGTAGCAGGAGTACCGTATTACTCCTAGAAATTGTAGCCAAAAAGTCAACCTTATACTCACATTGACCTGTGGGTTGATTTATCCACAGGTCAATATGAGTACGCTCCCCTTCTCTGTGTAGAGTGGCGAACACTTAATCTGTCCTGGGACAGCCTTGGTTTCCATGGTCCATAATACCATAATTCTCGGAGGTTTTATACACCTTTAACCATGTTACCCCTTTTAAAGTCAAATGCCCATAATTCTGGGATTCTTTTTAATTCTAACTGTAATGACTTCATCTAAGAATATATTTTACTAGATTCACCAGGGGTTGAGTTTCTCCTCTGCATCTCTTTGCTTTGCCCAATTAATATTCATTCCACCTGCTAACGAATGCCACTATTCCACACGCAAAAGGCAGGAAGGTACATTAAATGGCAGCTTGATTAACTAGTATGAAAATCTGCTTCCCACTTTTCCAAATGTGCTGTAATTAATAAAACGATGAGGATTTTAAAAACGTGTTAAGCAAAGTTGCTTTTAAAAAATAAAACAAATACAATGAGGGAGCCCAGCTATCCAATCAGATGGGGGAAAGAATACATCTAGTGAGTCTGTTCACTTAGATGTGATGTTCTGGCTCTTTCCTTCTCCCTGCTTCCTCCCTATCTCAAGTCTTGTAGCTAACTGGCAACTACATTTCTAAATTTATTCCAAAACTAACAATATATTTATAGCTTTCTGAAAATACACAGAATAAGTCACATAACTGAGCTTCTTGAAAAATGAAGAGGCTTGATATTTTCATAGCCAAACAGTTCTTCACTTTCTGTTAGAGGGTTAGATCAGATACTTGGTCACGCCCAGCTTTTTACATAATACATACTACTGTGCGGGTGGGGGGACTATCTTGCTGGACTTCCTCTTACAATGATCTCATTCCAGTATTATTACTGTACACTCTGAGTACACAAAATTACTGTAATAATTATATTTAGGGATGAAGCGTTCCCAAGGCAGGAGCATTAGGGTTTGCTGCGGATAAATTATGGGAATCAAATTAGCTTAATTTTAAAAATATGCTATTATTTTTGTATAGGTGATTCTAACATATCTCAGTCTCCTTCAATCTGCCTTTCAGATATGTTGGACTACATCTTCCCCATGTTGTCGAAGGTTTTCATGGCCAGAATCACTGGGTTGATGTGTTTTCCAGGCTGTATGGCCATGTTCCAGAAGCATTCTCTCCTGACGTTTCACCCACATTTATGGCAGGCATCCTCAGAAGACCCCCTCAACCTCTGAGGATGCCTGCCATAGATGTGGGTGAAATTGGAGAGATTGTTTCTGGAACATGGCCATACAGCACCAAAAACTCACAGCAACCCACTACATCTTCCCTAATTCCCAGTCAACGTAGGCAATGGTTAGCGCAAGCTGTAAACTAACTTGTTTGTGGAGGGCCAGGTTGGAAAATATTGGCGAGCGCTTTGAAGCTGCCCCTCCACATTTGCAGTTTTGGCTTTTGTGGGTTGGACTGGATGGCCATCCAAAGCTTTGTTGAAGGCTTTCATGGCCAGAATCACTGGATTGCTGTGAGTTTTCCCAGCTATATGACCTTGTTTCAGCAGCCTTCTCTCGTGATGTTTCACCTGCCTCTATAGCAGGCATCCTCAGAGGTTGTGAGACCTCTACCATAGATGTGGGTGAAACGTCAGGAGAGAATGCTTCTGGAACATGGCCATACAGCCTTGGTCTCTTCCAATTCCACGACTATGTATCTCTTAGCTAGCATGGCCAGATTATTTTTTAATTAACTAAGTCCTGTTGGAGAAGACTTTGATTTGGGGAACAAGAACAGTTTTTGAAACAGCTCTTGTAAATATAACATAGTGGGCCTTTGAGATCCATTAGAGTTTGATTCTAGGACCCACCCTGGATACCAAAATCCATTGATGCTCAAGTCACATTATTTACACTGGAACAGTAAGGTGGTATCCATATATAAAATGGAAACATTAATATTTGGCTTTTGGAATTAAAAGAATATATTTTCAAACTGTGTAGTTGAAACCATGGGCACAAAGGGCTGACTGTACTACACTGGGCATGGAGATAGGACCACAACATCAGAGGCAAAACTAAAAACCAAAAACAGTCATCCAAAGCGTTGTTGAAGGCTTTCATGACCAGAATCATTGGGTTGCTGTGAGTTTTCCCAGCTGTATGGCCATTTTCCAGCAGCATTCTCTCCTGATGTTTCACCTGCATCTATGGCAAGCATCCTCAGAGGTTGTGAGACCTCTACCATAGATGTGGGTGAAACGTCAGGAGAGAATGCTTCTGGAACATGGCCATACAGCCTGGAAAACTCACAGCAACCCAGTCATCCAAAGTATTCCTCTCTAGGTTATACATTCCAAATCAGAGGCTGGGACTTGACAAATGCATCTCAAAACATAGACTGAAAGATGAACCATCATTCTTTTTAGTTTTGTTTCCATAGTACCTAACATGCGCTACAAAAGCAATACCAAAGGAAGTTTTGTTCTCTTCCAATTTTAGGTTTCTTTCTTTCTTTCTCCATCTCTGTTTCTGTATGTTATCAGTGCCTAACTGAATTACTGAACTGAAGACACAATCTTTATCTCTCTCTTTGTGTATGTAATTCAGTGCCAAACTGAATTACATACAGAAAGCGAGAGATGGAGAAAGAAAGGAAGGAAAAAGAGAGTTGGAAGAGACCACAAGGGCCTTCTAGTCCAATCTTCTGTCTTGCAGGAAGATATAATCAAAGCAATCTGGCCTCTGGGTTAATGCAAGTTTTTGGGGACATATGGCCATGTTCCAGTAGCATTCTCTCCTGACGTTTCACCTGCATCTGTGTCTGGAATCCTTAGAGGTCTGTTGGAAGTGAAACAAGTGGAGTGTATATATATATTTCTCCCAGGGTGGGAGAAAGAAACCTTGTCTGTGAAAAGCAAATGTGAATGTTGCAATTAGCAAGTTTGAATAGCATTGAGTAGCCATGAAGCAGCAAAGTCAATCAGTAAGGGTATTTGCATGGAGGTAGCCTGGCTGTTGTTGCCTGAGGCATCCTCTGTTTGTGAGGTGTTAACTGGCAATTTTATTGTTTGCTCTCAGGCGTTCCACTGTTTTTGAGTGCTGTTCTTTATTTACCTTCTAAAATCATCTAGAGGTGGTTTGACTATATCTATACCTATAACTATATCTATGTTTTAAAATGTTGCATTGCTCTTAAGTGCATTGCTTAATGCAAAACTGTTACAGTAAATTGTAACAGGACCAATTGTGTGTGTTGAAGAAAAACCTTATGATGGTAATTATTATGTGCAGCTGGTAACATAGGTCAACCAGCAAGCTTGGACCACACCCGATGGGGTATAACTATGGGTTTTTAGAATACAGGGGGGGGGGGTGGGGAGCTGTTTCTCTGAGATCCATGCTCAAAGACTGTGCTCTGGGAGCAGGTTGGAGAGAAGCTGTTAGGCTGCTCTAAAGGAGGCTATGGTTGAAGAGCTGTTTACTCAAGGTTTATGTTTTTGCTCTCTCATTTGACTTAAGATGAAGATACCTTATTTTGTGTTACTTTCAAAGACTATGTAAGTTTCTTGCACTGTTTGTTTTTTTATATGCAACATTGCAAGTTTATGTTCCATCTCTGCTATTAAGAGTAAAAAAAAAATCTGTTCATTTTTCTTCTTGTCTTTGAGTCTTGTGCATTTGGACTTGGGGCGCTGACTAGAATCTGCTGGCTGTGCAACAAAAATGTAGTGCCCCCCCTCTCTGCGTGTATATGCGTGTATATGTGTGTGTCTGTGTGTGTCTGTGTATATAATACATAGAGAGAGAGAGACTATATTTTGCATTTTGCACTTTAGGGCCATGCAACTCTAAAATACTAACATTTTTTTAAAAAAAAAATCCTAGGAAATAATTATTTGCTGGTCCAGCTATCAACAGGAGGTGAGCTGTGCATTAAGTATCCTGATGGTTTTGTCACCTGTTATTGTGATTCCTCAATACTTATTTCAACCTGTTAATTATTCAGTCAAATCAATTAAAAGCGAGGCAATTCATCAACCCCAAGCACTTGGCCAAACCTCTATTTTCCTTCTCTGCAGTTTGCTTCTCTCCTGCGTTGGCTCGGAATAATAATATTGCCGGCAGCAGGCGTTGTCTGCAGGGCCACCTGGTGGAGAAGGCTTTGAAAAGAGGCGCAAGATCTCGCTCAAAGAATTTGCTAAATGGGGACCTGCTAAAAACCAGCAGCTGCTTCTGCTGGTGAAGATTATCATCATTTTGCAAAAGCCAAAGTCTCTCCCACCCGTCCTCGTGATGTGACCAGAAGGTACTTATTAACAAGACCAAAATGTAAAAACATAAAACAAAAGCAAAATCCACAAAAAAAAAAAAAGCAGGCTCCTATTCTGGTGCTAAGAACAAAAAGGAAAAAAACTCAGTTACCAATCAGAGCCAGAAACAAAAGCCTATCAAGCTTAACATGGGGTAGACAAACTCCAAAGCAACCCCATGCACAACGTAATAGGGGACTAAGCCACACTGTGCTCCGTAGGGCTCCCTTCCCAATCAACACACACAGGGCACAGTTCGCACCATGCTACACAATCATTAGGAGGCAAAAGACCCAATTATTTTGATTCTTTTCAGGGAAATCAGTTTGAACAGGCAGCTTTATGACAGGTCTGAAGTAAGGCTCCTTCCCCACCAAGAATAGCATTTTTGGAGTGGGAGAACTGGTTGCAGCATCTCGGTGCAGCTGTTCAGGATTTCTTCCCCCACTCTGCTCTCGTCTCTGCTCTCTTGAAGCTGCACTCAAGTGCGGCTGCTGTCAATGCGGCACCTAATGCCTTATGTAAGAAGTACTGCGCCAGCTCGCTTACCCAGTGCAGACGGCCAATGCAGACCTTGGCAGCCAGGAGGGGGACGGTGGGATCCGCAGGACGCAGCTTTGCACATTCTCTGAGCACCGAGACAGCGTGTGCAGACTGGGAAGAGGAGAGAGAAAAAGAAGAAGAGGGAAAAGGCGGTTAGGCAATGCAGCTGTGGCCGACTTATCCCAAATGTTGCCTTCCTGATTTGGGATCTGTTGTTGTTGTGCTTTCAAATTATTTCTGATTTATAGTAATGCCATCATGGGATTTTTCTGGACAAATGGTGATGATATTGTGGTGTTTTCTGGACAAAACCTGTTCAGAGAGAGTTTACCTGTGCCTTCCACTGTGGCTGAGAGAGTGTGACTTGCCCCATAGAATCATAGAATCATAGAATCAAAGAGTTGGAAGAGACCTCATGGGCCATCCAGTCCAACCCCCTGCCAAGAAGCAGGAATATTGCATTCAAATCACCCCTGACAAATGGCCATCCAGCCTCTGCTTAAAAGCTTCCAAAGAAGGAGCCTCCACCACACTCCGGGGCAGAGAGTTCCACTGCTGTATGGCCAGTATGTTCCCATGGCCAAGTGAGGATTCAAACCCTGGTCTCATAGAATCATAGAGTTGGAAGAGACCTTAAGGGCCACCCAGTTCAACCCCCTGCCATTCAGGAACACACAATCAAAGCACTCCTTAATTCATGTCTGCTGAAGCAAGCATTATTCTAAAAAGACAATTCATATTTTAATAAAATCCTTCCTCCTTCATATATTTCTATATACATGCATACACATACACACACACACACATATGTACACATAAGATGCTTCGACGTGAAATCATCTCTTTCTACCTACTGTTTAAAGCATTTCCAACTTATGGTAACTCCTAAAACGAACCTATCATGGATTGCTTTTGTACAAAGTTTGCTCAAAGCGGAGTTTGCCTATGCCTTCCTCTGAACTGAGTGAGTGTGACTTCCCCATGGTCAGTCAGTGGGTTTTCATGTCTGAGCAGCAATTCGAATCTTAGTCTCCAGAATCATAGCTAATGCTCAAATCGCTGCACCACACTGGCTCTTATAGATGCAAAACAACAACAACACTTTATTTGTATTCTGCTCTATCTCCCCGAGGAGACTCAGGGCCAATTCCAGCATATACAGACACAAAGCAAACATTCAATGCCTCGAAACAATGAAACACAGACACACAGATAAAGGTAAATGCTTCCCCTTCATCTCTGGCTCTGGGCGTGGTGCTCATCTCCACTTCCTAGCCAAAGAGCCAGCGTTGTCCATAGATGCCTCCTAGGTTATGTGGCCAGCATGACTGTATGAAGTGCTGTTACTTTCCCACCAAAGTGGTACCTATTGATCTCCTCATATTTGTATGTTTTCGAACTGCTAGGTTGGCAGAAGGTTGCTAACCTAGCAGTTACCTAACCTAGTCTAGGATAACCTAACCTAGAACTGTTAGGTTGTAACCTAGGGCCCTTCCACATAGTCATATAACCCAGAATATCAAGACAGAAATAATAATAATAATAATAATAATAATAATAATAATAATAATAATAACAATAATAATAATCTTTATTTATACCCCGCCACCATCTCCCCAAAGGGGACTCGGGGCGGCTAACATGAGGCCAAGCCCGAAAATACAATACAACAAAATAAAATGCAAAGCAACGAAAAATTACCTCACAATAAGATACATAAAGTAACAAAATAAAATAAAAAGTTGCAAAATAATATAATGAAAGATAGAACACAGTGGAGCGGCCAAATGCTCAAGATAAAAATACTAAAACCTTGGATGAGATAGTAATGGAAAAGTGTATTTGTGAGGGAGGAGCTCATAAGGGACGAACAGTGGGGTTAGGCCTTCATTAATGATGGGGAGGAAATGCATTATGAGGATGACACTATAGATGGAACAGACAAAAAGGGGGTATACGGTTACTCTCCAAAGGCACATTGTAAAAGCCAAGTTTTTAGATCATTCTTAAAGGCTGCTAGGATGGGGGCTTGCCTAATCTCCCCAGGTAGTGAGTTCCAAAGCCGAGGGGCTAGAACGGAGAAGGCTCTCTCATTATCTGCTTTGATCTGGGTTATCCGAGTCCACATTGCCATATATTCCAGTTCAAAGCAGATAATGTGGGGTTTTTTTCAGCTGCGTGGAAGGGGCCCTAGTCTAAATTAACCTAATCTAGAACTGCTAGGTTGGATGTGTCTACATTGTAGATTTAATGTAGTTTGACCCCACTTTAATTGCCATGGCTCAATGCTATGGAATCCTGGGAGTTGTAGTTTGGTGAGGTACCAGCACTCTTTGGCAGAGAAGGCTCAAGACCTTGCAAAATGACAAATCCAAGGATTCCATAGTATTGAGCCACGGGAAGTAAAGTTTGTCATCACTTTAACTGTAATGGATCAATGCTGGGGAATCATGGTGATTTTGCAAGATCTTTTAGCTTTCTCAGCCTTATAGTGGTGGTGTCTCACTAAACTCCATCTCCTAGGATGCCACAGCACTGAGTCAAGTAATTTGAAGTGGGGCAAACTGCATTTAACATTGTAGATGCATCCACTATCCATACAACAATTCCCAAAGGGAATAAAATACAGGAGCAAAGGTTTAGTTCCTCTCGGGCTTCCTTCTTTCTATGGAGCCTCAATACACTTAGCACTATACAGCAAAACATTTCATGCCAGTACTTCATCCTAGAAGCACATCTATCAAGCAGTTGCTTCTCCACATCAAATTGCCAGAGACAATGACATCTCCTCAAGTTTACTTCTGCCTTCAGCCACCTGTTTCTTCTTCATTGTCTCCAAAGTGCTGTGCAGCAATTCCAACTTGGTGGTCAGCTACTAAAAAGAAAATAGTTGCAATTGTTCCCTCCCATAAAGACTTTTTGGGGCACCAATCTGTCTTGAATCATAGAGTCATAGAGTTGGAAGAGACCTCATGGGTCATCCAGTCCAACCCCCTGCCAAGAAGCAGGAAAACTGCATTCAAAGCTCCCCCGACAGATGGCTATCCAGCCTCTGTTTAAAAGCTTCCAAAGAAGGAGCCTCCACCACACTCCGAGGCAGAGAGTTCCACTGCTGAACAGCTCTCACAGTCAGGAAGTTCTTCCTCATGTTCAGATGGAATCTCCTTTCTTGCAGTTCGAAGCCATTGTTCTGCATCCTAGTCTTCAGGACAGCAGAAAACAACCTTGCTCCCTCCTCCCTATGACTTCCTCTCACATATTTATACATGGCTATCATGTCTTCTCTCAGCCTTCTCTTCTTCAGGCTAAACATGCCAGCTCTTTAAGCCGCTCCTCATAGGGCTTGTTCTCCAGACCCTTGATCATTTTAGTCACCCTCCTCTGGACACATTCCAGCTTGTCAATATCTCTCTTCAATTGTGGTGCCCAGAATTGGACACAATATTCCAGGTGTGGTCTAACCAAAGCAGAATAGAGGGGTAGCATTACTTCCCTGGACCTAGACACTATACTCCTACTGATGCAGGCCAAAATCCCATTGGCTTTTTTTGCCGCCACATCACATTGTTGGCTCATGCTTAACTTGTTGTCCACGAGGACTCCAAGATCTTTTTCATAGGTACTGCTCTCAACCTGGAAAGGAAAAATGATAATCCGAAAGCAAAGGAGAAAACAGGAAGAAACAGAGGAGGAGGAGAAAGAAAGTAATAAAGAAGGAAAGGACCCCCTAAGAGGAATGGATTCAGCGTAAACCTGAACACAAATTGCATTCAGAAAAGCCATATTAATCCATGGCAAAATAGCATTTGTTGTTGATCTGTGCCTTCAAGTCAATTCCGACTATCCTGGGGTTTTCTTGGAAAGATTTATGAAAAGGAGGCTTTCTACTGCCTTCATTGAAGGCTAAGAGAGTATGACTCAGCCATGAGTTTCCATGGCCGAGAAGGAATTTAAAACCCTGCTCTCCAGAGCTTTAGCACAACACTGGCTCTAGCAGAGAATACGAAGGAAATAAAATGACAGTGTTATGATCCCAGGGGCACCTGCATTTTGCTTTAGATCTCATAGGAAGTCTATGTAAACAAAAAGTGACCCTCCCACGGCCGTAACCTGAGTGGGAACAAAGACAATAAAACAGAAGCCATTTGGTTTCTCCATTTCAAATGACAAAGCAAGCCTTTTATTCAGGTGTATGGCATCTATCCATCTATCTATGCCAAGCCTATGGCATCTATCCAGTTTGAAGACATCGGCAATTATGATACAAGAATGCATTTAATCCTGTACACTTCAATCTCTGTGCACTTCAATCTGCCGCCACCAATCAACCCCATTTTTGGCACCTTGTGTCTTTTAGATTCGATGGGCAAGGAATGTTTTTTGTGGACCACTAAGTGTCTTTCTTGGGGTGAATCTGCACTGAAAAATGAATGCAGATTGACACACTATAACTGCCAGGGCTCAATGCTATGCAATAAGGGGATTTGTAGTTTGGTGAAGCACCAGCACTCATTGGTAGAAAAGGCTAAAGACCTTGAAACACTACAACTACCGGGATCCGATAACACTGAGTCACAACAGCTAAAGAGGTGTCAAACTACATTAATTCTACAGTGGAAATGTTAAAGTTAAAGGAGGTGAATTCAAAATTTAAAAAATGGCGGGGAAACACTAGAGCATTACAAAGGAAAGAAATCAGTTGCACCGTATTGAAATAAGGCTGAATGCAAAATGAAAACCCTACCAAGAACTATCCTTAGTGCAGTATGGAGAAAGGAAAAATAGTAGGAAAGTTAGTGTGTTCTCTCCAAGTGAGCAGTGATCTTCCAGACTGTCCATACTACAGAATTATAGCAATTTGATATCACTTTAACTCTCATACTTCCATCCTATGGAATCCTGAGATTTGTAGTTTGTAGAGCCCCCGGTAGTGCAAAGGGTTAAACCACCGAGCTGCTGAACTTGCTGACAGAAAGGTCAGCAGTTCGAATCCGGGGAGCAGGATGAGCTCCTGCTGTTAGGCCCAGTTTCTGCCAACCTAGCAGTTCAAAAACATGCAAATGTGAGTAGATCAATAGGTACCACTCCGGCGGGAAGGTAACAGTGCTTCATGCAGTCATGCTGGCCACATGACCTTGGAGAGGTCTACAGACAACGCCGACTCTTTGGCTTAGAATGGAGATGAGCACTATCCCCCAAAGTCAGACATGATTAGCCTTAATGCCAAGGGGAAACCTTTACCTTTACTTATGGCACCAGAGCTTTTTGACACAAAACTACATATCCCAGAATTCCATGGCAGTTCATGTAGTGTCGAACTGCATTAATTCTGCAGTGCAGATGCAGCCTTACTCTACTGCAGCAAAAAAAAAACCAATGAAGATTCTTAGGGCTCCTTAAAATACACACACATTTCATAAGGCTTAACCTTTTGTGGAGAGCAGCTGATGTCATGAGATGCCTCTGGTGAAAGGGGCAGCTGCCTATAAAAGCCAATGCCAAATAAACGTTTTCGTCTCGATGTTCTTACAAAAACATCTTCATTGCTAATGAGATGTTACTGAAAGATACTGTGCTTGGTAACAATGATGCTGCTCTTTTCTACTGACCTTACATATTCTGGAATGGCCTTGCCTTCTGTCATGGAGAAAGTAAACAGAACACCTTTTTAATGTAAACAAGGCCTCTCTGAGTTTCACAAAGGTACAGTTTACAAATGATACACTTTGTTAAATTGTAAACTCCCTTTCCAGCCTGTAGATGAACCCCCAGTGGTGCAATGGGTTAAACCCTTGTGCTGGCAGGACTGAAGACCGACAGGTCGGAGGATCGAATCTGGGAACAGTGTGGATGAGCTCCCTCTGTCATCTCCAGCTCCCCATGTGGGAACATGAGAGAAGCCTCCCACAAGGATGGTAAAACATAAAAAAAACATCTGGGCGTCCTCTGAGCAACGTCCTTTCAGACTGCCAATTCTCTCACACCAGAAGCAACTTGCAGTTTCTCAAGTCACTCCTGACATGAAAAAAAGCAAATAGATTACATACTTAGGGAAAGGTAATATGGATTTAATTTTGGAAGACTGACATGAATGAGGGGGGAAATATTGCGTAGGTAAATACAAATATGGAATCCCCAGTGGCACAGCGGGTAAAACCACTGAGCTGCTAAGCTTGTTGACCGAAAGGTTGCAGGTTCAAATCCTGGGAGCAGCGTGAGCTTCTGCTGTCAGCCCCAGCTTCTGTCAACCTAGCAGTTCGAAAACATGCAAATGTGAGTAGATCAATAGGTACCACTACGGTGGGAAGGTAACAGCGCTCCATGCAGTCATGTTGGCCACATGACCTTGGAGGTGTCTACAGAGAACGCTAGCTCTTTGGCTTAGAAATGAAGATAAGAACCACACCCCAGAGTTGGACACAACTGGACTTAATGTCGGGAAAAAACTTTACCTTTATCTATATACAAATATGTAAGTATGTATGTATGTATGCAAAGATACCAGAACCACAATTCATCCTTGAGTACTGGAAGATTCAGGGCAGATAAAAGGAAGGATTTCATCACGCAGCACAGTTACACGGAGCAATTTCCTACAACAAACTCTAGTGCTGGCCACCACCTTGAAGAGCTTAAAGGGGGATTAAAGAAATTCATGGAGGATCAGGGGATTAATGGCTGCTAAACATGATGACTGTATATCACACTGCTAATGGTGATGTGAAAACGCTTGGTGTCATTGGAAAGGAAAGTCTACACCCTCCTATTTCCTAAACGATCTGGGTTCAGTATTTCCCTGCCACTTTTTGTAGTAGAGGAATAATGGTATCACAGCGTCTCACTAGAAGTCAGGTGCTTTGACCTCTCTCCATCCACAGTATGGTCCTCCACATTCACAGCTTTGACTTTTGCAGATTTGATTATTCACAGATTTGATTACATCTACTCTCTAGGCATCTCTAGAGCCTCTAGAGAACCCAAAGCAGAGTTTTCCAAACTATATGTCTCAATACATTAGTCAGCTGCAGTTTGGAGGTGTTTTCAGGAAACGTAATGAGAAACCTGAGTCTATGTGAAATAAGCAATAAATCATATTTGTAAAAATATATAAATGAAAGGTTTTCATGAGTTATGTTATGCATCCATACATTTTGTTATTATACTCAATCTATGTGCCTGTATCTCTTTATAAAGTTTTGTTTTAACTGCCAGTTTGTTGGTAAAACTGAATTACTGTATTGCGAAATGACGCATATGCAAAAGGTGTGTCTCACACCGGAAGTGACTTGCAGTTTTTCAAGTCGCTCCTGACACACACACACACACACACACACACACATTAAATGTTTGGAAAGCTCTGATTTAGAGATTCTTATGAAGATATTTTTTCAGGTTGAAGAAAAGCCATTTTTAATTTGTGGTTTTTCTCTTTCCAGGGATCCTGTGGCCCTATAACCCCAATAATTATAGAAGGTTGATTATAGTTTTGCCTACAGAACTGTTATTTCTTATCACTAATAGTGGAAATAGCAATCTCACAGGGCAGCCCCCCATTCAATTCTCCAGTGTTCCTGAGATGTTAGTTGGTTGAAAAGGAAGATGTGAATCTGGAAACCCTGATGTGAATCTGGAAACCCTCCTCCTCTTTGGAGGAGCGCTTTATGCATGTTTGTGCAGGCATAGTAAAGATAAAGGTTTCCCCTTGACATTAAGTCTAGTCGTGTCTGACTCTGGGGGGGGGGGGGGGGCTCATCTCCATTTCTAAGCCAAAGAGCCAACGTTGTCCATAGATGCCTCCTAGGTCATGTGACCAGCATGACTGCATAGAGCACCGTTACTTTCCCACTGGGGCGGTACCTATTGATGTACTCTCATTTGCATGTTTTCAAACTGCTAGGTTGGCAGAAGATGGGGCTAACAGCGGGAGCTCACCCCGTCCCATGGATTCGAACCACTGACCTTCCGATCAGCAAATTAAGCAACTCAGAAGTTTAACTCATTGCACCACTGCGTCCTCCCTTAGACCTGCATATGTGTAACCTCTCACTCAATTGAGATATCAAATTCAGACCTTGGGAGCCAAAATGTGATATAAAATTCAATTTTGTTGTCATTGATCCAGGAAAACTTGGGTGCATCTATATTGTAGAATTAATACAGTTTGATACTGCTTTTAACTGCTATGACTCAATGCTATGGTATTCTTGGATGTGTAGTTTGGTGAGGCACCTGCACTCTTTGACAGAGAAGAGTAAAGGCCTTACAAAGCTACAATTCCCCAAATTCCATAGTATTGAAACATAGCAGTTGGTAGTGTCAAACTGCAGATACACCTGGAGACAGAGGAGAATGCATTGAGCCCTTGGTGTCCATTGCGGTTGGCTTCTAGGATCTCCCCTCCTGTAGATACCAAGATTCATGACTGCTAATGTCCCATTATGTACAGCGGCATAGTAAAAAGGTGTCTCTTACACAAAATGACAAAATCAAGGTTTACTTTTGGAATTTTCAAAAATTATATATTTTCAAGCCATGGATGCCTGACTCTATAGGTGCAGAATCCATCACACTTAGTCTGATGTGCAGCTCCTTCCACTGAAAGCTAAACCCACAGGGATGTATTTAAACAATCTGTTTAAATACATCCCCAGCATGCCAATGCCTTAAATCAAGAAATAGTTTTCTAAGATCTACAGAGATACTCGCTGGAACACCTCAGCAAGTGAGAGTCCAAAAGTGGCAGGCTAAAACCCAGAACCTCAAGCCATGGTTGATATAAAATGAGAGACTTCCCCCTGGGCACATGAAGAGTGGGTGACTTGGAAGGCACTAAACAGACTGCGCTCTGGCACCACGAGATGCAGAGCCAACCTTAAGAAATGGGGCCACAAAGTGGAGTCCATGACATGCGAGTGTGGAGAAGAGCACACCACAGACCACCTACTGCAATGCAGTCTGAGCCCTGCCTCATGCACAATGGAGGACCTTCTTATAGCAACACCAGAGGCACTCCAAGTGTCCAGCTACTAGTCAAAGGACATTTTGTATAATGCCAAGTTTTTTAAACTTTGTGTTTTTTAAATACATTACAACTGTACCCTCAATGTGCTTCTGACACGATAAATAAATACTGTTTATTGTCGAAGGCTTTCATGGCTGGAATCACTAGGTTCTTGTGGGGTTTTTTGGGCTATAGGGCCATGTTCTAGAGGTATTTCTCCTGAACGTCAGGAGAAATGCCTCTAGAACATGGCCCTATAGTCCGAAAAAACCCACAAGAACCTAATAAATAGTGTTTTTTTAAGTGCACGCATGCATTTAGATTTGCAAAAGATGAAAAATTCAGCAAATAACTTTTGCAATTAGCTAAATGTGTGTGTGTGTGTGTGTGTGTGTGTGTGGAGGAAGGAGTCCCTGAAGGGATATTACTGGAGTGTTACCAAAAAATGCCACTTCAAGTGAAAACTGTGAGATGAATTTGAAGGTTCCTGCTTCAGAAAAAAAATCTGAGAAAGTTAAAGGATGCAAAGCAACAACTATGCTAATTCTAATGAAATCCCTTGAGGCTAGGGTTATGCACATTTCTAGGAAAAGGCCATGCCTTTCCCCCTGCAAGAAATGTTTTGGAGATTAGAAGGGCAGAGTTTGCTGTTGTTGTGTACCTTCAGGTCATCACAATTTATGGCAACCCTAGGGTTTTCTGAGACTAAGAGTATCCAAGGTCACACAGTGGGGCCAAGCAGGGCTGCAAGAAAGAAATCCACTTCAATTTGTACAAGTGGATGTGCAAGCAATGATCCATCAATTGATGAAATGATGGATTCGTAATTGAAAAACAGCAGAGTTAATCAACAAGGCAATCTTTAATCCCTTGACAGTGAAGTACAGTAAAGATTAAACAGCAAACGTTATGGTAAAAAGATTACGCAGTGAGGAGAGCCAGCTGCCAAATGGAAAGCCGCTCCAGTGTTCTGCATTGTACAACTTTCAAAACAAGAGCCCTTGAAATTCAGAGCAACCAGAAAGTGTCAGAAACGCCCACTTTGGAAATCTATCAATTTTGGGCTTTTGTTGTTTTTGTGTACTTACTCTATTCTACGGCAACCTCATCATAGGATTTTCTTGGCAAGATTTATTCAAAGTCTGACTTGCTCAAGGTCAATCAGCAGATCCTATGAATAAGCAGGGATTCAAACACTGGGTTCCTGGTATCCATGTTCACTATTCAAACCACTGCACTTCACTGACAGCGTACCTATTTCAAAGCACAACAACATGTCTCATGCAAATGCAGAAACAATCAAGTAATTTTGATTTTTGAGACCTACAGAACAGTGCTATGGAACAGTAATAGCATAAAATTAAATTCACATACACAAAAGAAATATAGAAATAATCTATCAATCCATTGTATCATGTTCTTATCTCTTTTCCTACTGCCTTCAACTTTACCAAACATTATCATAGAATCAGAGTTGGAAGAGACCTCATGGGCCATCCAGTCCAACCCCCTGTCAAGAAAAAGGAAAAATCACATTCAAAGCACCCCCAACAGATGGCCATCCAGCCTCTGTTTAAAAGCCACCAAAGAAGAAGCCTCCACCACACTCAGGGGCAGAGAGTTCCACTGCTGAACAGCCCTTCTCGCAGTTAGGAAGCTCTTCCTCATGTTCAGGAGGAATCTTCTTTCCTGTAGTTTGAAACCATTGTTTGTGTCCTAGTCTCCAGGGCAGCAAAAACAAGCCTGCTCCCTCCTCCCTATGACTTCCCCTCACATCTTTATCCATGGTCCTCATCATGTCTCCTCTCAATCTTCTCTTCTGCAGGCTAAACATGCCCAGCTCTATAAGCCGCTCCTCATAGGGCCTGTTCTCCAGACCCCTGTCTCTCTTCTCTGGACACATTCCTTCTTGTCAATATCTCCCTTAAGTAGCAGTGCCTAGAATTGGACACAGTATTCCAAGTGCGATCTGACCAAGGATGAATAGAGGGGTAAGCATGACTTCCCTGGATCTAGGCACTATACTCCTATTTATGTAGGCCAAAAACCCACTGGCTTTTTTGCCACTGCATGACATTGTTGGCTCATGTTTAACTTTTTGTCCATGAGAACTCCAAGATCTTTTTCACACATACAGCTCTCGAGCCACGTGTCCCCCATTCTTAATCTTTGCATTTCATTTTTTCTGCTTTAGTGGAATTTCATTTTTTCTGCTTTTTACTTTTGAACTTCATTTTGTTAGTTTTAGCTGGTCTCTCTAATCTATTAAGATACTCTTGAATTCTGCTCCTGTCTTCTGGGGTTTTAGCTATCCCTCCCAATTTGGTGTCATCTGCAAACTTGATGATCATGCCTTCTAACTCTTCTTACTTATCATCTTATCTTGCTGTGTGTATGTATGTTTTCACAGGCCTTTCTTCAGCAAGAAATACTCAAAGGTGGTTTTGCCATTTCCTTCCTCTGAAATAGAGCATACAACACTTGGCATAAGGGACAAGCTTTCTGGCTCTCAAATAAGGGACATCCCTTATAATAAGGGATACCTGCCAGCCCGATAAGGGACAAGGTTCTGATCCCCCCAAAAAAGGGACACTTGGCAACCTTAGCAGTGTGAAAAGATACTAAAAATGTAAATGATTTCCCTGGACATTAAGTGTAGTTAGTCTGACTCTGGGGGGTTGGTGCTCATCTCCATTTCTAAGCCAAAGAGCTGGTGTTGACCACAGACACCTCCAAGGTCATGTGGCCAGCATGAATGCATGGAGTGCCATTACCTTCCTGCCAAAGCAATACCTATTGATCTACTTACATTTGTATGTTTTCGAACCGCTAGGTTGGCAGAAGCTGGGGCTAACAGCAGGGAGCTCACCCTGCTTCATTGATTCAAACCTGTGACCTTTTGGTCAGCGGTTTAACCCACCGAGCCACCAGGGGGTCCTGAAAAGGTACTAGGAATAGAAAAAGTGCATCCTTTAATTTAATTTAATGCTCCACAACCCTTTTGGTTTTTGAGACTAAAATGCTCCCAGAATGGTGAAGTATGCTCCAAATACAGTAAATAAATATAACGAAATACAAGCTTGCATAGTAAGTCAGTGAGTGAGACAAATAGACAATGAGTGATCATGCAGCAACCATATTAGAATAATAATGGCTCCCACACTATCTGTGAAGGGTCTAAATAATCAGGTAATTAAATTGTTGGCATTTCTCAGTCAGGCTGTGGGTGGAAAGTACATTGTTTGCAAGGTTTCCTGCAAGATAGTAATAATTAAGACTTATTAGTGGAGTGCTTTTTAAGCAAGGGAAGAACTTCAATCCAAGGTCTACATCTGGGTACAAATTCTGCACTTGGATGCCTCCAATTGATGCAACGATGGCATCTTCCAGGGCAGATATGAAGTCAAAGACATCTTCTGGCTTCCAATTGCAATTCCTGCTGTTCTGCCTTCATGTATCACATATGAACCCTTTCCTCCTCAACATGGATCCCTCTAAAAAGAAAACAGGCCCACATTTGGGGTGGGGGGGAGGCTTCTTTCATGTCCCTGCATGGGAAGCTGGAACTGACTGAGGGAGTTCATCTGTTCTCTCCTCAGATTCGAACCTCCAGTCTGTCAGTCTTCAGTCCTGGCGGCACAAGGGTTTAACTCATTGCACCACCAAGGGCTCCTATATAGTCTGTGTGATTGTATCATGATGCCAGGTACACATAAAGCATGTGCAATCGGGTTTTTGTCATTCATCCATTGCCACGCCAGACAAAGGACTGCACTGTAAATCTTCATGCAGGAAGGTCTTGTTTTCTCTCTGTGTGGCAAGAGTTTTAGGAACACAAGTAAAGCTCCCTTGGATCAGACCAAAAGCCTGTCTCAAGGGTGGGAAATCTCTTTCAGCATAAGGGCCAAAGTCAATTTCAGTTAAGATTATTGTGGGCTGCATTCCAATGGTGGGCAGGAATGCAGGCAAATAACTGGAACTAAAAATACCAGTATGTTTCAACTTGAAGTTATTTCTGCTGGTATCTAACCTTCGGAGAGAATCTTAACCTTTTAGAAGAAAGAGGAAATTGCACCAAAACACATCATGGAAAAGGGTCCCAGGGGACTATACTGAGATTCCAGTAGGGCTACGTTCAGCCTCACAGTCTGTGATTCTCCAACCCTGGCATAACTGTTCCAGCATCATATTCCTTACAGCTTCCAACTGGATATCTCTGCAAAGTCTACAAGGACAGCATATTGGGAAAACTCTCCAGTTCCCACCAAAAGCTTTCATAGCTGGAATCATTAGATTGTTGTGAGTTTTCAGGGCTGTATGGCCATGTTCCAGTAGCATTCTCTCCTGATGTTTCATCTGTGACAGGCATCCTCATAGGTTGTGAGGTCTGTTGGAAACTAGGAAAATTGGGTTTATATATCAGTGGAATGTCCAGGGTGGGAGAAATAACTTTTATCCATTTGAGATAGGTGTGCATGTTTCCACTAACCACCTTGATTAGCATTTAATGGCTCAGCAGTTTCAAGGTCTGACTTCTTACTGCCTGGGGAGATCCTTTGTTGGGAGGTGATTAGCTGGCCCTGATTGTTTCTTCTCTGGAATTCCCCTGTTTTTGAGTGTTGTTCTTTGTTTACTGTTATGATTTTAGAGGGTTTTTTTTAATACTAGCCAAATTTTATTCATTTTCATGGTTTCTTCCTTTTTGTTGAAATTGTCCAATTGGATTTCAATGGCTTCTCTGTATAGTCTGATATGGTAGTTGTTAGATAGTCCAGCATTTCTGTGTTCTCAAATAATATCCTACGGCTGACTTCTCTGGTTGTAGTAGTCTGCAGTGCCTTGCAAGTTCCTTGATTCGTGTTTGGGTGTACAACCTTTGAGGATGCCTACCATAGATGCAGGTGAAACGTCAGGACAGAATGCTTCTGGAACATGGCCAGACAGCCTGGAAAACTCACAAGAACCCAAAAAATGCATTTTTGGGGCCTCAGAAGTCAAAGGTTCTCTTTTGCAAATCTAAACATGATTCTCTATAGCATTCCATTGGATCGACAAATAGGAGATACATCTACTTTCCATGTTCAAACAAATGAACATTAAGCCTACTTTCCCCAAACTGGAGTCCTCCAGATATCTCAAACCAAAGCCCGCACCAGACCCAGATATTTTGCTGGTTGGAGCTCCTGCGAAATACAGTCCAATATATCTGGAGGACAACAAGTCAAGCAAGGTATTATGCAATGGTTTGAAAGCCAAGCCCTATGAGAAACGGCTTAAGGATCTAGGTATGTTTAGCTAGGAGAAAAGAAGGCTGCAAGGGGACATGATACCCTTTTTAAAATATCTGAAAAGATGCCATATTGAAGAGGGGGCAAGCTTATTTTCTGTTGCTTTGGAGACTAGGACATGAAGCAACGGATCCAAAATGCAGGAAATGATATGTCCTCCAGAACTTCCTGATGGCAAGAACTGTGGAATAGGTAGTGGAATAGGCTGCCTTGGAGTGAAATGGAGTCTCTTTCTCTGGGAGTTTTTAAGTAGAGGATAGATCAGTGATTCTCAACCTTCCTAATGCCGCAACCCTTTAAAATAGTTCCTCATGTTGTGGTGACCCTCAACCATAAAATTATTTTGTAGCTACTTCATTACTAATTTTGCTACTGTTATGAATCATAATGTAAATATGATGTATGGGGGGGGGAGTCAAAAAGTTTTACCTCTGCATCATAAAAACATTATAAATGAACATATAACAGCAGAGGTTGCTACACATCATAGCCTGAACTGCCCTCTACACAAAACTACCATTCAACATAGCGACCATGACAACAGTGCCATCATTTAACCCAGGCATCAAAACCATTTTGGAAAAATTCAGGATTGTCAGACTACACAGAGAAGCCAGAGTCCTCTGAAACACAACCTAAATAAATTCAGATTTAGTGGCTTGAATGACATTAAAGGAAGAGAAAAGATCTTCAGCATTATCTTGCAAAAGGGTTCCGAAGACCATCAGAAATATGTGTTTTCTGATGGTCTTTGGCGACCCCTCTAAAGCCCCCCTTGTGACCCCCACAAGGGTCCTGACCCCCAGGTTGAGAAACCTGGGCTAGATGGACATCTGCCGGGAGTACTTTGATTATGTGTTCCTGCATGCCTGACTGTCTCTTGCGGCCTCTTCCAACTCTGTGATTCTGTGATTTATGCATATATGCTGATCACCACAATATCAGAGTCAGTGTCTCTCTCTTTCTGTGCATTTCACTGACTATAACCTATTGCCATATCCTTAATGCCATATCTAGCTGGCTGGAGTCGCGGCAGGGATGTAAGAATCTGCCAGTCAGTTGGGTGCTAATGCTCATCATTAAAAAAGAAAAAAAAAGACTCCCTGCGATTAGAGGGATTTTTATGATCTAACATCAAACACAGCTCACCGCATTCTCTGTTCCAAGCCATTGGCTATTATCCAAGCGCAACGGCGCTAGTTTTAGCCAGCTCAGTGTGCTTGTGCTGAATTTTCTAGGCATCTTTGGAAATTTCCATGTGCAGCACAGACCTAAAGACACAATTTTCTCTCTCCCTCTCCAACAGCACCTTTTGTGCCTCCTTGAAGAAGAAAATCACCAGCCCACGGTTTCCTCTAGCTGGATGACCTTTGTAACCAAATCTTGAACTGATGGATGTACCATCTTTCAGCTTCCTCCTCTCCCCCCCCCCCCAACCCGCTCTTGCTATTTAAGGAGTCATCTAAGGCCCTCGCTTTTTCCCAAGGCTCCTGACTGCAATGCAAAGACAAATGTGCCTGCCTTCTTTTTTAAAAGTGTGTTCCTTAGCAACCGGACTAAGCTTTTGCAAAAGAAGACAACAGAAGGAGCATCCCAAATCAGGCCCACCCTCCACACTGCTGCAGCAGAATTACGTCGCAGATATATTTATACTATTCCACACACACCCACAACTTTCTTCGAAGGTTTTGTGCCAACATGGCAAGCTGCCAGGAAAAAACTTTCAAACTTGCCATCAAATGAGTTGCACTGATGTGTGTTCGTGTTTCATGATACAAGCATTAATGTGCGTTGCCAAAGGCTTTCATGGCCAGAATCACTGGGTTGTTGTGACTTTTCCAGGCTGTATGGCCATGTTCCAGAAGCATTCTCTCCTGATGTTTCATCCACAACTATGGCAGGCATACTCAGAGATTGTGACATCTGTTGGAAACTAAGCAAGTGAGGTTTGTGTATCTGTGGAATGTCCTGAGGGATGTTTAACTGGGAGAAGAAAAGGTAGAGAGGGAACATGAGAACCATGTTTCAAGATTTAAATGTGTGTCCCATTGAGGAGGCGGGGGGGGGGGGACTTTCTGCTTCTCTAGAGACCAGGGCACAAGGGAGCAATGGTTCCAAATGGCTGGGAAAGAGATTTGACTGAAAAGATTAGGAATAACTTCCTAAGAGTAAGAGCTGTTGGAGAGTGGCATAGGCTGCCTGGGAGTGTGGTGGAGTCTCCTTCTCTGGAGGCTTTTCCACAGAGGCTGTCTATCAGGAGTGTGTTGGTTGTTCCTTCTTGCATAGCAGGTTGGACTGGATGGCCCCTGGGGGTCTCTTCTAGCGCTTGAATTCTAGGCTTTTATATCAGGAGTAGGCAATACGGGTCTAATGGATGCACTTTTTCTTTCTGATCCACCATCTTCTCCTGACCAAGGCTAACCCTCTTGGGATCCAAACGTGTCCCACTTTTCCTTCACTTTCTGCCTCAGAAAGAGAAGAGGAAGGGAAGGAAAGGGCAGGAAGGGGACTTGGGGAGAACCGACTCCTTCCTGGCCCACCCATCCATCTCCGGCCTGCCATGCGGCCCGTAAGTAGGAAAGTTTGCACATGCCTGGTTTACACTGTAATCCGGAGAGAAGGGTGGAATATAAATAAAGTGTTGTTGTTATTATTATCATTATTATTATTATGGCTAAAGAAGGTAATGCTTCCTGTACCTGATGATGCAGACTTCAGGCCATAAGAAACCTTTTCCGTCATGTATATTATTTAAGTGTTCACAGCACTGTGTGGCTCTTTGCTGGTTTTGCAATAACCTTGTTGTAGACTTTAAAAATAACCATGCACCTGGACACACCCTGAATTAAAAAGGAGAGACCTTCAGACTGCGCAGTGCTGGCTTTTAAAAGGGAAAGGAAAGGAAAAAGAAAAATCAAGGTTCTGAAAGCTAAACGCAATGGTGGCAAAAGATTGCGGGGAAGCCTCACACTGTACTTTCTCTGCCCAATGTTCTCTGCCAAAATTGCAGCGGCACAGCGAGCATCAGCTGGGAGCTGTTTGATTCTCTCGCCCACGCAAAGGCTCAGAGTAACCAAGGTGTCGGCAAGAGCACAGCATCTATTTGCAAAACCTCCCCTTCTCGCTCTCTGCATTGCCCAGGAAATATTTCAAGAGCCTGTTAAGGGAGGCAGAGCTGCCGTCTCCTCCGCCCACGGCCTGCCTTCGCCTGCAGCTCAAAAGAATCGAAATAAGGACACCTTATAACAGATCAGAACCCATGTTGTCACCTAAACTAATTCAGGTTAAGTAGTCACAAAGCAGCGTAGGGTTGTGGTTTAAGTGCTGGACTATATGACTCTGCAGACCAGGGTTCAATTCGCTGCTCAGCTCTGGAAAACCATTGGTGACCTTGGGCGTGTCACACATTTCCAGTCCCAGACAATCCCCTTATCGATTCACTGTATGTAGGAAACAACTTGAAGGTCCATAACAACAAATTGTCTAGCCTGATGCAACCAAATCCCTCCGTAGTCCAGCATTCACCTTTCTACAGTGACTAAACAAATTATCCTTGAATAACTTCCCGAACATGTTTCCCAACAACCTGTAGACCAGGCACGGGCAAAGTTGTGCCCTCCAGGTGTTTTGGACTTCAACTCCCACAATTCCTAACAGCCTTGGGTCCCTTCCTTTTCCCCATATATTTCTGATGGTCTTGGGAACCCCTTTGGGAGAGAAGGCTGAGGATCTCTCCACCTGTCGTTCTCTTCCTTTTTGGAAACACACGCGAATCCTCCCACCAAAAGCCCTCCTCTACTGTGGTTGGCTAGCCTCTCAGCCATGGCTGTTTCTGAGACTCCAAGTGGGGAGGGGAGAGCAGGGAGGCTTGACCCATGACAGCGTGCTGCACATGTGCAGGCAAGGGAGCGCATGTGAGGCTGGAGGGATGCTTGCGCCAGCAAATTCCTTCAAGGCATTGGGGTTCTGTGTGGGAGGTTTGGCCCAATTCTATCATTGGTGGGGTTCTGAATGCTCTTTGATTGTAGGTGAACTATAAATCCCAGCAACTACAACTCCCAAATGTCAAGGTCTATTTTCCCCAAACTCCACCAGTGTTCACACTTGGGGATATTGAGTATTCATGCCAAGTTTGGTCCATATCCATCATTGTTTGAGTCCATAGTGCTCTCTAGCTGTAGGTGAACAACTCCAAACTCAAGGTCAATGCCCACCAAATCCTTCCAGTATAGTCTGTTGGTCATGGGAGTCCTGTGTGCCAAATTTGGTTCAATTCCATTGTTGGTGGAGTTCAGAATGCTCTTTAATTGTGGGTTAACTATAAATCCCATCAACTACAACTCCCAAATGACAAAATCAATCCCCTCCCCCCAACTGCACCAGTATTCAAATTTGGGCGTATCGGGTATTTGTGCCAAATGTGGTTAAGTTAATGAAAACACATCCTGCATATCAGATATTCACATTACGATTCGTAACAGTAGCAAAATTACAGTTATGAAGTAGCAATTAAAATAATTTTGCGGTTGGGGGTCACCACAAAATGAGGAACTGTATTAAGGGGTCACGGCATTAGGAAGGTTGAGAAACACTGGTATAAGGGAAAGCAAGGGAAGGAGGGAAGAAATGGAGAAAAGAGAGAGGGAGAAGGTATACGAGGGAAATGGAGGAGGAAAAGAAAGCGCCACAAAGGGAGCCTGCTAAAAGAGACTTGCCAGAGTGATGCCATGGAGACATTTTGAGGTAGGCCTTATCAGAGCCGGAGAAGGGAGAAAGCAGGAGGGCAGCATCCCCTCCAACGCCCAGGCAACACCAGGTATATATGATACTAAATATTATCATTATGAATAGTTTCGCTTATTAGTAAATTATACTTTGTACATTTCAGGATTTCTTTTCATGTCAAGAATGACTTAAGAAACTGCAACTCGCTTCCAGTGTGACAGAATTGGACGTCTGCAACGACGTTGCTCAGAGGACGCCTGGATGTTTTACCATCCTGTGAGAGGATTCTCTGATGTCCCTGCATGGGAAGCTGGAGCTGACAGCTGGGAGCTCACCCTGTCTTGCAGATCCAAACCACCAACCTTCAGGTCAGCAGTTCAGCCAGCTCAAGGGTTTAACCCATTGCGTCACCACTGCTCTATACATTTCAGGATGCCAATGGCTCTGCCTAATAGGAACAGCATGAAGCAGTGCAGAACCTCTCACAGCCTTAGGTCCACGTGTAGCCTTTTGGGACAAAATGACAGTACTGAGCATGGCCAAAACAAACTGTGGCAACCTCTTTTGTCCCTTTTTGTTCTTTCCAGAACTCTTTCATCCCCTTTGCATCTTTCCACGGTTCTCCCTCTTCTTTCACCTGCATGGTACAATGGTTAGCCTCAGATGAAAAGATCCAATGCCCACAAATATTAGTTTTTTGCTAAAGCTATATTAGCACAGGACCAAGGAGGGAGCCTTGCAGCTTAATCCAAAGCACAGGCAGGGAGTGAGATAAAGTGTTACTTCAAGAGACTTTTGAACAAACGATAACAGGGAGCTTTGTTTGTACTTCACCATAGTGTTGACCTGCAAGAGAGAAATCAGTGTAGTGTTCTGTTTTTAAATGTCTCTTAAAGTGTCCTTTAAGCGCCTTTGTCTTTGAAAAGTCAGTGTTTCATTAAATGCAAGCTGAGCATTGCAGAATGCAGTGCTGTGAAGAGAAGGGCAAGACACAATCAGAGCACAAGCGTATTAGTATGCACACACAAGCACACATCTACTTCATTGTTTCTAAAGCAGGCATGGGCAAACTTTGACCCTCCAGGTGTTTTGGATTTCAATTCCCACAATTCCTAACAGCCTCGGGCCCTTTCCTTTTCCCCCTCAGCCACTTAAGTTTCTCAAGTCGTTCCTGACACAAAAAGAAATCCTGAAATGTACAAAGGTTTCTTCCAACTCTTCGATTCTATGATTCTATGATTCTATCCAGCTCTGATAAGGCCTACCTCACAATGTCTCAATGTCAACTCTGCCAAATCTTTTTGAGTAGACTCCCTTTGTGGTTCTTTCTTTCTTTCCTCCATTTCCGTCATACACCTTCTCCCTCACTCTTTTCTCCATCTCTTTCCTTCTTCCCTTGCTTTTCCTTATACACTTTCTTTCTTTCTTTCTTTTCCCCCCTCCCTTTCTCCCTTCTTTCCTTTCTCTTCCTTCCCTCCTTTAAGTTTACTTCTTTTTTCTTTCTTCCCTCCTTTCTTCCCTCCTTTCTCCCCTTTCTGTTTTCTATCTTCCTCTTTCTTTCCCTACCCACATATTTTTCCTCCCTCCCTTCAATACTTTTTCTTTCTCCTTTCTCCCTTTATTTTCCCTTTGTTTCTTTTGCTATTTCTTTTCTTCCCTCCCTCCATTCTTCTCTTCTGTCTTTTCCCTTCTCTTCTTTTTCTTTCTTCCCTCCCATAATCCCTTTCCCCCCTTCCTTTCTTTTTGCTTCCTCCTCTTTCTTTCTTTCCCTACCCTCATATCTTTTCCTCCCTTCTATATTTTTTCTTTCTCCTTCCTCCCTTCCTTCATTTTCCCTTTCTTTCTTTTGCTTCTATTTCTTTTCTTTCTTTCTTCTCTCCCACCCTCCCTCCCTTCTTTCCTTTTTCTTCCTTCCTTCCCCTTCCCTTCTTTTTCTTTCTTTCTTCCCTTCTTCCCTTCTTTCTCCCCTTCCTTTGTTTTTCTTTCTTTCTTTCACTACCCTCAAATCTTACCCTTCCTCCAATACTTTTTCTTTCTCCTCTCTCCCTTCATTTTCCTTCTTTTGCTATTTTTCTTTCTTTTCTTCCCCACTCCTTTCTTTTCTTTCTCTTCCTTCTTTTCCCTTCCCTTCTTTTTCCTTTCTTCCCTCCCATAATCCCCTTTTTCTCCCCTTCCTTTCTTTTCACTTCTTTCTCTTTCATTCTTTATCTATCCTCATATGTTGTAAAATGAAATATATGAAGATTTATGGGGCACAAGTACTTGTCAAACTGGGTTTACACTGTATAGTTTTTCATGAATCCCACACTGGAATAGGGATCTTTGCTAGTGAAAGCCAGGATGTGGGATCTTGTTACTAATGAGATCAGGGATTTGACTGCAGCCCAGAGGTGGAAAGAGACCTTTTGCCTCGAAAACCTCAAATGCCTTCAGTGCTCTGGAGAGATATCATTGTGTCTCCTCCTCCTCCTCATCCCTCCACACCCATCTCTCGTTTTTCTGCCACCAAGCTGCGGAATGTGATAAAAAAAAACTCTGGTCTGCGGGCCCACCCCATTAGCGAAATGACAGCATTGCAGAGGATATAGCACGAATCCCTTGGGAAAGCTTTAGGAGCAGGGTTGAAATACTGCACAGATGGAGAAGGAAATTGCTCCTGCTCATAGCATAAGCTCCAGCGCATTTACAGATCTTGTATCAATTCTCAAATAGCTATGCCACTGAACTTGCAGGATGCCAAACAAGGTAGCCATCCAGAACACCATGGGACATGAGATATATCATGATTTTTTTCGGGGGGGGTGTAATTTAGTTTGCCTGGGGTGTAGTGTCCGTCCCCCCACACACACACACACACACACACACACGCAAATGGAACCCCAAGCCCTCTCCCTCTATAGTAGAAAATCTCCTAGTTGTCTCTGATCATACAGTGGGAACAAACCAGAAAACCGAACTGTATTTTGATATGTTCAATTGAAGTTTTAAGTAAATGCTAAACTTTTAGAAACTGAAGGGAAATTTCATTTCATAAAATCATGGAATCATAGAGTTGGAAGAGACCTCGTGGGCCACCCAGTCCAACCCCTTGCCAAGAAGCAGGAAAATCGAATTCAAAGCACTCTTGACAGATGGCCTCTGTGTAAAAGCCTCTAAAGAAGGTGCCTCCACCACACTCGAGGGTTCCACTGGTGAGTCTCCTCTGAAGGTTTTAAAGCAGGGGCTGGGTGGTCATCTGTTGGCAGGCATGTAGCGGGGGGGGCTCGAGGGGCTTCAGCCCCCCCCCCCGAAATTCTCATGGTGGTTCGCGAAAAGGCCTTACTGGTGCATTATTTAAACTGTTATGTTTATTCATATCATGATCTGATCACCATACTCAATATATCCCATATGCATGGGGGTATTGGGGTAATGATACAAAAGGTTTGCTAGGCTAGACCCTCTTTCACTCAGACTCAACCCCCCCCCCCCCGCTCATCCCCCCCCCCCCCCCCCCCTGAAATTTTTTTTAGCCCCCCCCCCCCCCCCCCCCCCCCCCGAAACGAAATCCTGGCTACGGGCCTGTCTGTTGGGAGTGCTTTGATTGTAAGGCAAGGGGTTGGACAGGATGGCCCTTGTGGTCTCTTCCAACTCCATGATTCTACAAGTTAGCTAGCATTGCCCTCTTGATGTGCAATGGGAAGTCACTGCTAACTGTGGGAGAAAAAGGTTGATCACTGTGAAAACCATCCACTGCATGGCTATCAGCTTCCTCCCAGTAGACTCAAATCAAGGAAAAGCTATATGAGAACCACCACTTCTCTTAAGGTTCCCCCAACAACATCAAGATTATCCCTCTGGACAACTAAACTAGGAAATCCCAAATGCATGGTCCCCCATGAGGGTCTGCTTCCAGGAGCAAACCAAGAATGGTCACTGGGTTGTTGTGAGTTTTCCAGGCTATATAGCCATGTTCCAGAAGCGTTCTCTCCTGACGTTTCACCAGCATCTATGGCTAGAATCTTCAGAGGTTGTGAGGTCTATTGGAAACTAGGAAAATAGGGTTTATCTTTCTGTGGAATGTCCAGGGTGGGAGAAAGAACTCTTGCCTATTTGAGGTAGGTGTGACTGTTTCAATTGACCAAGAATGGTCAACTTGGAAGTCCCTGAACAGACTCAGAAGTGGAGTGGACAGATCAAAAGACACCCTGGCTAAATGGAACTATCTAAAAGAATCTTTCACCCTGTGCGATTGTGGAGCAGAACAAACAACTTTACACCTGTATACTTGTCCACAATGCCCTGCCTCATGCACAGAGGAAGAATTGTTTAAAGCTACAGTCGCTGTTGCCCGGTTTTGGCCAAAAATTATTTAGCCGCTTGTGCTCTTTCTGTTTTTATTAGTTTTATACTTATGTATGCAATGCTTTTGACACAATATAAATAAATTCTATGATTCTATGAGGTTTGGTTGGGAGCCAAGCTAATAGCGGATTCCCCTTTTTCCAGTGGAGAATGAAATGAAGGCGTGAAGACAGCTTCACCTGGTGCATCAACCATGTTTACATTAGAACCCTGGTTTCCTAACAGCAATTGGCTTATGAACAGCTGCAGCTGGGGTACAAGGCCCCCTACCCCAGCATGGGTCCCATCTATACTGATTGTTTAATTCAGTTTGAAGCTAGATTCCAGCTGCCTTGAAGCTAGTTTCAAACTGCAGCAGCCAGTCAACAAACTCCCACAAAAGAATTTGGTTCCCTTTATCTGTTCAACTCTTAGACCTCTGAATGAAACAAGGGTTTCTGATCTTCACATCTAATAAGAGCAATAAGAAAATGTCCTTCTCTAGCTAAATCAGGTTGTTGAAATGGAAAAGATAACCTGGAGGAAAAGGGCTGTGACCTCAACTCACTTGTGGTGTTCAAAATAAATTCCTGGGTTCATAATGTGTTCTGAGGCATGCTGTTATTTAATTCTCCATCTTTTGGTTAGACTGTAGAAGCTGGATCTTGAAGTTCAATTAAAAATCAGATTAGATCTAGAAGTCCTGATGTCTGTGTATTTTTGACTTTGTAATACAAAGAGTTGACTCATATCAGGCAAGACTCTGTCAGAGTCTTCTTATTTGCATTTTTGGCTATTCTGGCACTGCTACAGCATCCTCTATAAATGTCAAAGTTATACTTTTGGGCAATCTGGTTTTACTTCAAAATTAATTGGCTAACCATTCAGAGCTAGGAGAGGTTGCTGTTGTGGCTTTAAATCATGTATATATTGTCGAGAGCTTTCATGGCCGGAATCACTGGGTTGTTGTAGGGTTTTTTCGGGCTATATGGCCATGTTCTAGAGCAGTGGTTCTCAACCTGGGGTCCCCAGATGTTTTTGGCCTTCAACTCCCAGAAATCCCAATAGCTGGTTAACTGGCTGGGGTTCCTGGAAGTTGTAGGCCAAAAACATCTGGGGACCCCAGGTTGAGAACCACTGTTCTAGAGGCATTCTCTCCTGACTTGCCATAGATACAGGCGAAACATCAGGAGAGAATGCCTATAGAACATGGCCATATAGCCCGAAAAAACCTACAACAACCCATGTATATATTATTGTCTTTTTACCTTCAAGTCACCTATCAGCTGATGATAACCCTATGAATCTCATAGGAGTTTCTTAGGTAAGGAATACTCACCCGTTCTTTACTTTTGCTTTAGAGACATGAGTATATAAAATGGAAGGAACCACAAGTATATGACATGGTTTTTATTTCAATTTTCTTTTGATTTTTTGATTTAAGACTTACCTTGCCACAAGCTGCCATGGAAAGGGCCAACTGGTACCACAGATGAAATTCACCAAAAGCAAGTTTCATTGCTCGCTCCAGGCACTGTTGTGTTGGGAAGAGATGGAAATATACACATAAGTAACACAGAATCATAGAGTTGGAAGAGACCTTGTAGGCCATCAAGTCCAACCCCTGACAAGAAGCAGGAAAATCACATTCAAAACACCCCCGACAGATGGCCATCCAGCCTCTGTTTAAAAGCCTCCAAAGAAGGAGTCACCACAACAACAGGAGTTTCTGAACACATACATACAAAGCAATAAGTTCAACAGAATTTATTATTCCAATTTCCAGGTAGCTGGAAAAGTGAATGTTTGGGGCTAGAGAGAATTGAAAATAAATTAGTAATAGGGTGGGATGGAAAAAATGGGCAGGCAGTGGTATACATGCAAGGTATATATGCTAGTTGTGTATAAAATTACCTTCAGGCTATGAGTATAACATGTATATGAAACACAAATGAATTTAATGTTTAGACTTGGGTCCCATCTCCAAGATATTTCATTATGTATACAAAAATAATCCAAAATCTGGAAAAAAAATCTTAACTACATAACACTTTTGTTCCCATGTATTCCAGATAACAGATACTCAACCTGTAAAATAGTTATAACTGCACTGTGTAGCTATAGTTACATGTTGTAAGATAAGGAACTGTAGGGAGTGCGTGAGAAAATGGAATAATGGGAGAGAGCAGTGATTGATAGACTTTCTAAGGGGATTTTGAAAAAGCGGATATATGACAGTTGGTTAGGAGTGTCAGAATAGTTTGTCAGGATTAGGTGTTATGGAGTGGGATTTAAGAGACTGAGTTGCTGGGAGAGATGGAGTCAAGGTCAGAGACAGAAAAGAATTTGATCAGACATACAGAAGAATTAAAGTCAGAGTTTGTTAGGATATGAAAGACAGGGATGTGATTTACCTGTATTAAATAATGGATCTGTAATGTGATGTTCAAATTCTGTTCAATAAACAGAATATTTGTACTGGACAGTTGAATTCTGATATGATGTCTGTAGTGGCAGTAGTTAATAGAGAGTGGTGATGGGCCAGTGGGCATAAAATATTTTTTACAATTTTCATACAAGAACTAGAAAGGTATCAAGGAGATGCTCATAGAAATTCTCATAGAATTACAGAGTTGGAAGAGACCATAAGGGCCATCCAGTCCAACCACCTGCCATGTGGAAGACACAATCAAAGCACCCTGACAGTTGACCTTCCAGCCTCTGATTAAAAACCTCCAGAGAAGGAGACTCTACTACACCCCTCAGAGTTGGTGACTATAGAGCAGTGGGACAGGAGAAGGTCCTCACATGGAAGAGAGGGGGCACCACAATTTAAGGGAAAAGTTGGTAAGTTGGAAAGTGTCCAAAGAAGGGCGACTAAAATTGTCAGGTTTTACAATGTATTGTAATGTAATATAGCTGAGTCATGCACTGCAAATGGGCTTCTATTGGAAATGCTGTGTCATGCATTAACTGTATATAGGAAATCATTTGGGGAATGTGTTCTGGCCTAGTCCAGGTGATTGTGAATGATGTAATCCTGGGTCTGAGTTAAGTTAATGAGTTGGGAACCAATCAGAGATTGCTATGTGTACTTGTATAGAATTGTATATAAGGAAGTCATGTACAGTGTATATTTCTCCTTGTGCTGTGATGTTGTTCGTCGAAGGCTATATGTAATTAAAAGTACCCGTCTGCTAAGACAAGATATAACTGTATGCTGTGGTAAGTTTGTAATATCATCTAGACTGGGGGAAAGACAATGGTAAAACTAACAATGGCCGGGCATGTGCTCAAGTGTATGTAAAAGGTTCCAGAGTGACTGCAGGCTGTGGGAGCAGTTGACTGAAAATACTGTGCAGGAAGAAGCTACTGGAAAGCGCTGAAGTTGTGCAACTGATCTGCTGCTGAATTGTGAAGTTAATCTCAACAAAAATGATCAAGGGTCCAAAGGACAAGCCCTATGAGGAGTGGCTTAAAGAGCTAGGAATGTTTAGCCTGCAGAAGAGAAGGCTGAGAGGAGACATGTATAAATATGTGAGGGGAAGTCATAGGGAGGAGGGAGCAAGCTTTTTTTCTGCTGCCATCGAGACTATGATGCAGAGCAATGGCTTCAAACTACAAAAAAGGAGATTTCACCTGAACATTAGGAAGAACATTAGGAAGAGCTGTTCAGTAGGGTAACTCTCTGCCCCAGAGCGTGGTAGGGTCTCCTTCTTTGGAGGCCCCTTCTTTGGATGGCCATCTGTTGGGGGTGCTTTGAATGTGATTTTCCCTCTTCTTGGCAGGGGGTTGGGCAGGGTGGTCCACTCTATGATTCTATGGTTCTAGGTGGGGATAAGGGGAAGCCCTCTCATTTGGGATGAGTGGCAATCCAAACACTTGGAGGCAGCAAAGTGAAAGGTAGAACCTTGTCTTGCTGCCTACATCTCTTGTATCCCCAATTTGCACCTGACTATTCAAAAATAAATGAGATGTAGTAAGCATAGAGTCTGCGTTTCCATGTTATGAACTAGTTCAGACCTACAAAAGGTTACTGGGGTGGGGGCAACAACCCTCCAAATCCCCCAGTCAACATAGCCGAGCTTGGTGGGAGAATATAGGTGTTTTAGCCCCAAAAATCATTTTCAAGCTGCAAAGCAATGCATCATACGAGAGAAATTGAGAGCACTGCCTTGGTTAAAAAATAGGACAAACTAGGAGGACCAGATACCTCAGAAAGCATGACATACTGCCCTCTTCTGCCCAACGTGATACTTAGAAGGTCGTAAACTGCTGATGCATCCCGGAGACTGACGGCTCGATCATCCTTCTGGTCAGGAGCCCGGCTAATTACAGCATCCTGGTTTGCCTGAGGGAGAATTCAGAATAATAAAATAGAAAGGGGGTCCAAGGAGGTGAGCGGGTCTAGTGTTAATGAAGGGGGAATGCCAAATAACTTGAGAAAGGTCTTCACTTATGTACCACATGTCAAAGCAAGCAAGCGCTGCACCAACCTACGCATTCTTCTGGAGGAGACTAATTCAGGAAGGCAGAATACATTCACAGAAAGTCCAGGAAACCATCCCTTCTGATTATCTCTCAGCCACATCAGACGAGAGATGACAAAGGCCTCTAAGGCCAGGTTCTCCGAGGCCCAGGGGCCACACTTAAATGGTGTGCCCAATTACTGCAGTCGCCTGTATCTTTGCTAAGGCAGCCACATCAAAATGAAAGCAATGCTATTCCAGGTTACTCTTTGATTTGAAAAAAAAACTCAGGCTTGGAATAAGACTCCTACTGTTCCCTTGTGAAATGTTATGCTGTTCTCTGAACTGTCACTCAAAAAAACATGATCTCAAAAATCAAATGGTAGCGTTTCTGACAACTGTGTGGCACATCATTTCTATCCTGTGCAGTGCTTTCAATACAAAATAGTCCAGGGAAGCAGGGCTGCAGAAAACCCTCCTCACGTTGAAGGTTTGGGAAGAAATCTATATAAATAAAAATGTAATGTTCGTTTGTGGGATTAACATAACTCAAAAACCATTGGACGAATTGACACCAAATTTGGACACAATATACCTATCAGGCCAATGAGTGACCATCACTAATAAAAACACTGAAAACCACAGTGGAAGGGACTTAAAAGGCCGAAAAAGATACTACAGCGCAAGTGCAAAAACAACTTCGCCCGGCAAACAAACGACACAATAGCATATCCACACTCTGTTCCAGAGTACAGCTCCCAGCATCCCCTAGACCAGGCCCTTGAGGAGAGGAGGAGGATCCAAATGCACTGCTTCAAAGATGCAAGCTTTCTTCTACTTGGATTTCTTTGAGAGCATCCCAATTCCTGCATATTTCCAATTTCCTATTCCTGGACTGCAACTCCCAGCAATCCTCCAGATAGATAGATTAGATGGAGATAGGTAGGTAGGTCGATCGATCTGGAGGACTGCTGGGAGTTGCAGTCAAAGAATAGGTAGAGAAGGAAGAAAGGGGAGAAAGGGGAAGGGAAAGAAAAGAGGGAAGGAAGGGATGAGGGAGAGAAGGAAGGAAGGAAAGAGAGAAGGAAAGAAAAAAAGGAAGGGAGGAAGGAGGAAGGGAAGGAAGGAAGGAAGGAGAGAGAGAGAGAGAGAGAGGAAAGTTGGCCACAGCAATGCATGGCGGGTACAAATAGTAAAAAAGATCACAACTTGATATGTAGAGGCACAGCACCCCAAGACCTTTTTGAGTTTGGTATGGCACCAATCACCCCAACTCCAAGGAGAATCTCTGACACCCATTCATGCTTTCTCCAGAAAAGGCTATTTAAGGAGTATAAAGGTTCAGAAATATCTAATCCGACCACCCTTCTTAAATGCTCTGTTCCTGGAAGGCTTTTACTGGAACAACAGTTTCCTCTTTCTGGAGAACTTCCAGTCAAGGAATCCCTACAGAAGATGATTCAAGGTTTCTGCGTGGTCTGTGCCTCTAATGTGAAAGGCCTCTGCAACCCCATAATTTCTAGAATCCTTGTCAGCATCATGGCCAAAGGCTAAAAGCTGTCTAGAGACATAGAAATGATTAATTTGAATTTAGCAGTCCCTGCTAGACAGCTTCACATCAGTTTGGCAAATCAAGGCTGGAAAGAGATAGGTGGATGAGGACAGAGCTGGGAAATAAACTTTTCTGTTGCCAAGCTGCTTGTGCTGTTCCCAGGGCTATTGGGATGAGAAGGTAAAAGCCAGAGGTTGACCGCAAGGCCAAAGCAAGCTTAGAACTAAAGGGAAAGTATAATCAAGGGGAAAATGTAGAATTTGCAGAGCTATACTCTTAGAACCTCAAATAAAAACAGGTTGATGCATTATCAGAACATTATGACCCTACTGTTGACTAACTGGCTCCATGTCTAAGCAAGAATAGCAACCTGAGATGTACATAAAAGATTAAGTTTGAACAGTTTTTACTTGGTGCTAGCTTAGTAATTTTCCATTAAGGCTTAATTACTGGCTAATATATTTCCAAAATCTTGCTATGGTTTGCTATATGGTGCTGTATTTTGTTGCTAAGTAGATTTTCCAAAATTGCTCTAGATGATGTGTGTGCTTGCTCCAGGGACAAATTGCTCAGATATTTTTCTGACATCTGGGCCAGCACTGTGTCATTGGACAAACTATGTCTCCATTCATGAACCCAAACTGGGCAGGTTTCCCTCTTTGGTGTGTCAGGTCCTCACATTTCGATTCTCTTTCCTTGTGTGCTATATAAAACTTGAGAGCAAGCGTACCTTTTGGGAGGGTGCATCACACCCTAAGGAATCTGTTAGCCAGCCATAGGGATCAAGAGCAGTATGTGTGAAAAAGATCTTGGGGTCCTCATGGACAACAAGTTAAACATGAGCCAACAATGTCATGGGGCGACAAAAAAAGCCAATGGGATTTTGGCCTGCATCAATAGGCATATAGTGTCCAGGGAAGTCATGCTACCCCTCTATTCTGCCTTGGTTAGACCACACCTGGAATATTGTGTCCAATTCTGGGCACCACAATTGAAGAGAGATATTGACAAGCTGGAATATGTCCAGAGGAGGATGACTAAAATGATCAAGGGTCTGGAGAACAAGCCCTATGAGGAGTGGCTTAAAGAGCTGGGCATGTTTACCCTGAAGAAGAGAAGGCTGAGAGGAGACATGATAGCCATGTATAAATATGTGAGAGGAAGTCATAGGGAGGAGCGAGCAAGGTTGTTTTCTGCTGCCCTGGAGACTAGGACGCAGAGAAATGGCTTCCATCTACAAGAAGGGAGATTCCATCTGAACATTAGGAAGAACTTCCTGACTGTGAGAGCTGTTCACAGTGGAATGTGGTGGAGGCTCCTTCTTTGGAAGCTTTTAAACAGAGGCTGGATGGCCATCTGTCAGGGGTGATTTAAATGCAATATTCCTGCTTCTTGGCAGGGGGTTGGACTGGATGGCCCATCAGGTCTCTTCCAACTCTTTGATTCTATGATTCTATGATTCAACACATGCATTTTACACCTCTCTTCATCCATGAAAACACTATGCATTTCAATGTTTGCAATAGCACATACTTGATGGAACAGACCGTCCTTGAATAAACTACCATCTTCCATCTGGTTTTGCAGCATCTAGATTACCTTTCCACAAGCTGCTTCTCTCTAACACACCTGAAGGGTTCCAGAGTACAACAAGTGCATTCAGAACTTGGAAATATTTGTTAAAAATTGATTCATTAATCCTAACTTGATAACATGTTCAACAGCAGCTTTGGAGGGAACTGTTTCAAATGTTAAATCATTATGGAATACTGATTTCTGTTCCTTGATACTTTAACATGTCTCTGGTTTCTTCCAGTAATTTAATTTTTAAAAACAGTAATTATAAAAAGGTAATTTAAAGACCTCACCATTTAGCAAAATATATAAAATTAAATATATTTTACCTATCTCCCTCTATGAACCACTAAGGACCTTGAGATCGTCCATCGCAGTCACGTTTGGTGGAGACAAGAGACAGGGCCTTCTCCGTGGTGGCCACTGGGCAGTGGAATTCCCTCCCTAATGAGATCAGATCTGACCCCTCACTCCTGACCTTCCAGAAGAAACTCAAATCCTGGATGTGGTATCAAGCATTTGCAGAATAGACTGACTTGCTGGAAAAGGCAACGCTTTTAATGGACAACAATGGACTGTCTGATTACAATTTGAACCAGCAAATTGTTTTAATGTATATTAACTTGTGCTAATTGTATTTTATGCTATGCTTTATTCTGTGTTGGTAGCTACCCTGAGTCCCTCTTCGGAGGTCGAGAAGGACAGGATACAAATGCCCCCAAATAAATAAATAAATAAATAATTTTCTTAACAGTGTAACATGAATAGATTTCCTGTAAAATTCACAATTAACATATCATCGAATGTGGCGCTGACACAAATGTTTCCAATTACCAAGAGCATCGATTCCCAGCAAATAATCTCATAACCTTGTTGTACTGTGATGATTTTTCAAAAATGTAATTGTAGCTTCGTTTTAAAGGTGTACTTAGTGCCAACTGTAAGCAATTGGTCTTAAGAATATTAGTTCGTCTGGAAAGAGGAAAACAGGGGAGGGATGGTTTCTGAAATCAACTCAAGGTACACAAACATGGTTTTAGAAAATTGTCTTTAGACCAGCTTTAAGCTATTTTGGATGTTCTCAAAAGTGAAACAGAAGAAACATGAGTGATTGTGTGGTTGAAGTGTGTGGATTTTGTTATTTTAATGTTTATATTGATATGTTTTTATTCCATGTTTTAATGTTAAATGATGTTTTGTTTTATTATTTAATTGATAATTGTATATTATTATCGTTATGTTAGGTTTCTGTATGTGAGGCATTACATTTTGCCATAACTGTGTTGGAAATCGCTTTGAGTCCCTCGCTGGGGTGAGAAAAGCGGTATACAAATGAGGTAGGTAAAGTTAAAGGCTTTCCTCTGACATTGAGTCCAGTAATGTCCGACTCTGGGGGCTGGTGCGCATCTCCATTTCTAAGATGAAGAGCCAGCATTGTCCGTAGATGCCTCCAAGATCATGTGGCCAGCATGACTGCATGGAGCACCATTACCTTCCCACCAGAGTGGTACCTATTGATCTACTCACATTTACATGTTTTCGAACTGCTAGGTTGGCAGAACTATAGGTGTGGAAGTAACCTCAGTGGCCATCTAGTCCAACCCACTACCATATACAAAATAACCTCTGGGATTGGGAATATTTGCTGAAATACACAGCCAATTGTGAGTTGCTTACTCCTGCCCTGATAGAAAAGGAATGCAAAAATGAACTAAATGCAAAGGATGGGAAATAAAAAGTCTTTTTAGATTTGGTTGCTTCATCCTCCGCAATCAAAAGTATGTCTTGGTTACAGGGTCCTTCATTAATAGGAAGACTTTAAACATGCACCGAGGAAAGCAACCATGTCTGGAATGATGTACACAATAATCCTGGTTGTCACTTAAATCCATTTCCACATTCTACACCACACTATTAAAAAGTTTCTGCTTCACCAACTCTGCTATGCCATTTACTCGTGAAAAATCACTGCGCTGAAGAAGCCCCCACATCTCCCGAAAGCCGGTAATCAGAGTCAGCTATTTTGAGGATTTGTCAGTGGGCCAAACGAGGAATTTTAAAGAGAAGCCTCAGCACAGATCAAATATTTACCCAGACTAGCATGCTGTCACAAGCTTTCGGGAGATGGAGGCGGGGTATAAAAATAAAGTTATATTATTATTATTATTATTATTATTATTATTATTATTATTATTTGAAACACAACAAGATGAGTTCACAACAGAGAAGATCACTCTGCTAGCTGTTGAATTGGTTCCACATCGGACACTTCCCAAGTGTCTAGGACTGTGTGATGTATCAGTGAATAATGCATGCCGATCCCAGTAAGGTGGCCTTCTGCAGTTGACAGATGGTAATTTTGTGAGTGCCGATTGTGCTTAAATGCAGGCCAAGGTCTTTAGGCACTGCACCCAGTGTGCCGATCACCACTGGGACCACCTTGACTGGCTTGTGCCAGAGTCTTTGCAGTTCGATCTTTAAATCCTCATATCGTGTCAACTTTTCCAGTTGTTTCTCTGAAATCCTGCTGTCACCTGGGATTGTGACATTGACAATCCATACTTTGTTTTTTAACACAATTGTGAGGTCAGGAGTATTATGCTCCAAAACTCTGTCTGTCTGAATCCGAAAGTCCCAGAGGAGTTTGGTGTGTTCGTTCTCTGTAACTCTTTATTACTTAATAATAATAATTATTATTACTGTCATGCCACTTACCGAACCAATGAGTTTCTCTCTAGGTTGACCAACCACATATGGTTTTTATGAGGATGTGGGGAGCCATGGATTTACTGGAGGAATGGAGGAACTAAAATAATATTATATATGGGCAGCTATTATTATTATTGTTATTGTTGTTGTTGTTGTTGTTGTTGCCCATATATTGCAAATGTTTCCAATATATGGACAGCTATTATTATTATTATGAGGGTCCCCTAGTGGTGCAGTGAGTTAAACCACTGAGCTGCTGAACTTGCTGACCAAGAGGTTGGTGGTTCGAATCCGGGGAGCAAGGTGAGCTTCCGCAGTTAGGCCCAGCTTGAGCAAACCTAGCAGTTCGAAAACATGCAAATGTGAGTAGATCAATAGGTACTGCTTTTGCAGGAAAGTTGTCAGAAATATTAAAAATTAACTAGGTATTTTTTATTACAAAAATGTGAATCAGGCACTAGGAGAGTTAGTAGGCTGAAGCCTGTTAGAGCCGCTGCAAACTAGCATCTTGGGAGAGCAAACTGTGCCAGCACGACCGATGACGTCGAAGACTCCGCCTCTCTCTCCGCCTCTTTCTCTGCCTATTTCTCCGCGCCTGCGTGGTTTTCCCTTTGCTAGGGCAGCTATGCGAGCGTACTCTCGCTGTTCCTATGGAAGATATAACATTGGTCTGTGTGTTTTTGTTCTTTTTATTACTTTTGGATCACTCTGCTGCTAATGAGTTGCTCTGTTGTACATTTATGAGGAGGGTCTTTCGTTAATAAGCCCATTTGCCCAACAAAGGTAACAACACTCCATGCAGTCATGCTGGCCACATGACCTAGGAGGTGTCCACGGACAACGCTGGCTCTTCGGCTTAGAAATGGAGATGAGCACCACTCTCCAGAGTAAGACATGACTAGACTTAATATCAGGGGAAACCTTTACCTTTACATCATCATCATTATTATTATGGATCAGGATCATGTAAATAATGCAGAAAACAATGGTGTAGAAGAATGACATCTTGGTTGGGTGCTGTTTCTAGTATTATAATCATTGGGAAGATGACAAAAAATCAAACAAAGATAAGTTTGTATTTTTTTACTAGGGAGACTAAAATACATACAATTCTCCAGTCAGCAAGGAATCCTGTGGAAGTTTTACTCTATAAAGGTAAATTTTGGGGGGGGGGGGGAATCTCTGCCCCTGAAGACCTAGAGAGCAAATGATAGGAGAAGGGATCCATAGATCTCTAGATAGTAACAAACCACAGCTTACGTTGACCATGCTATCTGGTGTCTAGGGATGCTGAAGTTCAACAAGCTGTGAAGGAGCAAAGATTCCAGATTTTCTAGAGTTACATTTGATATAACATACCTTTCTGTGTTTTAGAAATCTACTGTGTTTTAGAAATCTACTGTTTTAGAAATCTACTACTAGAATTGCAGCTTCCGTGTCTAAAATAATCAAGTTTTTAGTCCTCAGAGATATCAAATTAATATCCAGATAAAAGCAGATGAACAGATACAATATATGTATTATGTCATACTTCACTGGACAGCTCCCAACGACTCTCCTTCCATGCAAATACTGTATTTCCAGATATGGAATTATTATCCAGTGGTGGAAACCTGACAAAATGACTATGTGGCCTCTCCAAATTGGAGCCAAACTGTCAATCTGGACTATAGAAAACTGCCTTTCCCTGTCTGGGTCCCTGGGTCATTTCTGGGGTGATACAGCAAAGCAACTATCACACACTCACTTTCCTCCCCGCTCACTTGTGTAAAAGACTACATCAGGAACATTTTTCTTAATACAGCTATATATCATTTTATGGTTTTTACTCATTCAATTGACTTATATTACTTTAATCTTTGCTTGCACTTGCTTTGAGAAAAATAACTCATAAAGTTAATAAACTGCAACAAATCCTTGTTTCTGAAAAAAGAGGAACAAGTGAGCAAACAAAATGTTATATTCTGCAGTGCTTCCACTTAGGATTTCAGCCAGCTGAACCCTCTTTCAAGATACTCCATTTCATTCTTACCACTTTGTCCCTCCATAACCTCCATCATCATCGGTAACCCTTCTGTAGTTATTTGGTATGTGCATAACCTATTAGGATAGGTTCTGCTTCCTTGGAGACTAGGACGCGGAACAATGGCTTCAAACTACAAGAGAGGAGATTCCATCTGAACATGAGGAAGAACTTCCTGGCTGTGAGAGCCATTCAGCAGTGGAACTCTCTGCCCCGGAGTGTGGTGGAGGCTCCTTCTTTGGAAGCTTTTAAACAGAGGCTGGATAGCCATCTGTCAGGGGTGATTTAAATGCAATATTCCTGCTTCTTGGAAGGGGGTTGGACTGGATGGCCCATGAGGTCTCTTTGATTGTATGATTCTATGATAGTGTCTTCTAACTGGGAGGTGGCGTCTAATTTTTTGTTACTTCTGCAAACTTGTTGCTGACACCTACTTCCTGACTATATGTAGTACCTACTGTTTTGGCTTCCAAATGATAGACTCTCAAAGAATCAAGTTCCCTACTAATTTATAACACCTCCTCCAACATCTCAAAGATACAAACTGGGACATGTATGACCAAGCAATATCAGATGACAGACATTATTAATGAAGAAGAAAACAAAGGCAAGGTTGCTGCAGTTTGCTTCAGCCTGAGTCGATTTGGAAGAGGAAAATTCCACCTCCTGCTCTCATCTCCCCACTTGCTGAATGAACAGAGTGCAAACTACTTTATGATAAGTCATCCAAGGACAAAAGCAAGAAATGGGAGGAGAAAGGAGAACCTGGGACATTTTAGAAACAGCTGAGAAAGTGGGACAAGAAGGGATTAATTTTGTTAGTATTGTCATCCCTCTGCATTTGCTGAAGTTAGGCATACAGGGCCCTCATGAAAGTGGGAAACCACAAATAAAGTGATTGCCTTTTTTAATCTGAGGGAACACCTCCTCAGGAATTTCTAGGTCTTCCACCAGGACTATATGGTATCCATAGGCTCTGAGTCCTTCTTTTCAAAAGGGTTCACTATTACTGCATTTTGGCATAACTATACACATACTATTGAGAAATCAGACCCCCAAATTATGAATTATTATCTGTGGATCCATTGAGATATACAGCCAGCATGCATTAGATTTTTTCTTTGCCTGCTAGTAACCTTTCATGAATTTTATTGGAATGTTGCCCCACAACATTTTGGACTTTAGGAGATAACCCTACAATTACCATAATCCCCTAACAATGCCTCCACATGTCTAACTATGGAGCCAAACCAGAGGTCACAGAAGTTACCCAATACCCTCTTTTGTCCTCCTCCTGGGAACCGATTCAGGCTGACTAACACCCATTGTTTCATCAGCATGGAC
Organism: Anolis sagrei ordinatus; assembly: GCF_025583915.1. Classification (NCBI taxonomy): domain Eukaryota; kingdom Metazoa; phylum Chordata; class Lepidosauria; order Squamata; family Anolidae; genus Anolis; species Anolis sagrei. Next base: position 328,603,058 of record NW_026844366.1, on the reverse strand, counting down.
TACGGTTCTCTACAGGCTGGGGAACCTACTATAACCACACCCCCACTATGACCCAACCACATCCCCTATAAACCGCCGCGGGTTCTAAGATCTGCCGGGAAGGCCCTCCTGTTGGTCCCACCATCTTTACAAGTGCATTTGGTGGGGACAAAGGAGAGGGCTTTCTTGGTGGTGCCCCCCTGACTTTGGAGCTCCCTCCCCAGGGAGATTAGACAGGCTCCTATACTGTCCTCCTTTAATCAAGCCTTTGAGAAAATTTAGCTCCTAGTTGTCCCATGTAATAGTTACACATCCTGCACTTTATCCCATGACCTCTCTCCATTACTGCAGCTGGCACTTATTCTATTCCAATGATTACAGCGTGGCCATTGTGCCAGTAATTTACCACCACAGTTAGAGGATCGCAGCTTGATTGAGTCTGAATTGATGTTTTTACATGTGCATGTGTTTTATTGTACTTTCTATTGTGGTCACTTTTTATGTTTGTTTTTAGGTACTTTGTGCTATCTGTGAGCCACCCAAGTCCCTTTGGGGAGATGGTGATGGAATATAATAAAATTATTGTTGTTGTTATTATTATTATTACTACTATCATTTGCATCCATTACCTCAAACCCACCCATATTCTTTCCTTCACACTCTCATGAGCAGCAGAACCAGCAGTGGCCTCAAAACTTCAAACTAAGCAATGAAAATGTATTAAATTTCCCTCAGAACATGGAGGCCAATAATCAACAACGACATACAGTGCATCCCAGTCAACCAGCCTGCAGATCCTAGCTTGCCACAATCTGGAACATTCAACACTCAGGGCAGCTGAAATCATTTGCTTAAGATTGCTGTCAAAGTGCTGTAAATATTTCTGAATGTTTGCATTGAGGTATGTCAGTTCTCTGTAGAATTATCTCTGCTGACATCCTCTCCGGCCATTGAGAATAATGCCTCAGATTTTGCCTTCAACCAGTTTGCATCTCATTCAGCCTTCTGGGAATCTAGACACCCCAAGTCCCCAAAGCCGTTGTTTAGGGGAGCAGAAATCACTCAACAAATTGTCTGGGGATGTATCCCCACAGATACAGGAGTCATATTATACTATAATCATATATGTAATATAATATGGTAATAGTAACAAACTTTCTGATTCTTGTTGTATAATATGACCCATGAATAAGTTGACCCAAGTTTTTTGGGTTGATTTTTGACTAACATTTCTGATGTATTCATGATTGCGAAGGGTAAATTCTTTTGGACGACAACTGTTATAATCCTATAAGAAGGCATGGTCACTGGCCACCCCATGCTGGCAGTGAGATTCTGGGATTCTGGGATTCTGATCCAAAAATATAATTTTTTCAGATTTTGCTACTGAGCCAAAAAAATCTAGAAAGCCAAATAAATAGCTTTGGTGATGCAAAGGCAACAGTTATTCCTACTTCTGCTTCTTACTTTTATCTAGCCAACCTTAAGAAATGGGGCTACAAAGTGGAATCCACGACATGCGAGTGTGGAGAAGAGCAAACCACAGACCACCTACTGCAATGCAACCTGAGCCCTGCCACATGCACAATGGAGGACCTTCTTATAGTAACACCAGAGGCACTCCAAGTGGTCAGCTACTTGTCAAAGGGCATTTAATCAACTACCAAGTTTGCAAACTTTGTGTTTTGTCTGTCTGTTTGTTTTTTTTAATGCAATACAACTGTTTGGTTCACTCCTGATACGATAAATAAATAAATAAATCTCACTTTTCAAGGTCAGGTCCCACCTGGCCTCTTAAGCAAACACTAAGACAGTGATTAATCACTGCTAAACTTTTGCCATGTTGGGTGCAATGTTTATGAGTGTTGGTTTCAGGATGCCTGGTTTCCAGCGCAGCTGAGCAAGCAGTCAACCCTTGTTGAAATTACCCAGCATCAGCTTTGATAAATATGAATCCACAGCACAATAGCTAGACACCACATGGAAAGGAATACATTTTTGCCATTAAAATGAATAAATAATACAAATGGCCACGAAGTCAGTCTGAGTGACAGGTTTATGAACTGTACTTTGAGCTACCAAAACTGAAAATGGAATGGATTTTCTAAATGTAAATAAAAGCATTTCAAAATAAACACAGCAGGGGAAATAGATGGCAAGGGGAACACAGATAGAAAAATGTTCTGTTCCCAGCTATACAAAATCTCTGGCTAATATTAAGCAGTGCTGGAAACAACTGCAGAAGGAAGACAGCTGAAGGGAGCGTGTGATCAGAACAGTACTGTAGATAGTTTAAGGAAAACCCTGGCCCTTCCTAAGGGCCCTTCAGATCCTTCCACACAGTCCTACATCCCAGATTATCAAGGCAGAAAATCCCACAATATCTGCTTTGAACTGGGTTATCTGAGTCCCCACTGCCATATATTCCTCTGTACTTAACCACCAAACTCCAGTCCAAGTTAAATCAGCAAAGCAGTTTATTAAAGATATATAAAAAGCACTGTAGCAAAAATAGTAAAAATTTCAAAGTCTATACATATAAAATAGTCCACAAGGTTCAAGTTACAAGAATAATCCAAAATCCCAAAGCAACAGGACATCCAGCACAGGAATACAAGAAAACCAGGAAGTACAAGGCAGCACGGAATCTAATACAAAAATCTGGGAACAATCCTTCAAACTTGGAAGCATGAAACAGGAGCAAAGACATGGAACTAGAATTCCCCCTGAAAGCTTGACCTGGGCCTGTCTGGATGGGCCCTTGTACTTGCTTGCAATAATAAATTACCATCCTAGACCAGTGACCCAAAGGCAGGATTTTGGGGCAGAGGTCTGTCCTTCAAATTCATTAGAATGAGTGGCACAGCTTTTGAACACAGCAAGGCCAGCCAACTGCATTTGAGGGGAAAGAATACATGCTATCATATATAATGGTCCCAAGACATCCATAAAGCTTGGGAAATTGCCCAACCATGTCACTGTTACTTCATGAGAAACAGGATGGTACATTGATTTGCCTGATAGACTAAGGGTGCATCTATTCTACACTATAGAATTAATGCAGTTTGATGTCACTTTAACTACAATGGCTTAATGTTATGGAATCCTGGACACTAGCACTCTTTGACAGAGAAGGTTAAAGAGCTTGTAAACCGAAACTATAGCACCAAATCAGTTAAAGTGATGTCAAACTGCGTTAATTCTTCAGTGTAGAACAGTGATTCTCAATCTGTGGGTGCCCAGATGTTTTGGTCTTCAACTCCCAGAAATTCTAACAGCTGGTAAACTGACTGGGATTTCTGGGAGCTGTAGGCCAAACACCTGGGGTAGAGAACCACTGGTGTAGATGCAACCTAGGATGCTGGAAGACAGGGTTCAAAACTCTGTTCAGTCATGGAAATCCACCGGAAGAACTTGGTTGAATCATTCCCTCTTTCAGCTTTAGAGAGATAACAAACACTCTCTCTGAGCAAATCTCAGCAGGGAAACTCAATGGGTCCTTGGGACTCTCATTGTTAGAAACAACTTGAAGGCACACAAGAACAACAGCAGGAACAACAACAATCATTGTCACACAGGATGGAAGAAAAGCAACCATGTCCACTGTATTAAAGGCAACTGTTTTATTTCCTACAATATAAAGGAACATGAAGTCGATCCACAGCTCAAAAACGAAAGTGGAAAACTTTGTCAACAGGCCTAATACTGTTTTATTATTAAGCATTTCATTTGTTGCTATACTTTGTCACGACTGTGCTTTGACTTACCATGGATTCGCTGATCAAGAGGAGGAGGAGAGCCTCTTCAACGTTGTCGTGGGGAGTGTAGATGCTGCAAGACAGAAACACTTTTTAGGGCAAAAACCACACACTTATAAAAAACCAACATCAAGAATTAGGCTCATTTTGCACTCTTGTTAACATTACCACAGGTCTAGTAACTTGAAACACCTCATGCATGATTCATTTGTTATATAATAGTTTCTCCAGACTGGGATGCCTAAAAGCAACGGAGGGTGCAGTGAGGGCAGACAATTGGACAGACACAAGTCTATTCAGGCAACAGTTTTCTATCCCACGGACTTTGATTGTATTATGCTTATTCTGCAACAGCTACATCAATTATTTATCTACTTCCTGATCCCATTAAAGGGTGGATCTACACTGTAGTAATAGTTTAGTGAGGCTCCACCACTATTTGGCAAAGGAGGCTAAACATCTTGTAAAACCACAACTCCCATGAATCCATGGCATTGAGCCAATGCAGATAAAGTGGGGTCAAACTGCATTAATTCTATAAGTAGATTAACTCTATGTTACTAGTTGTAGACTAACAGGATGGTTTACATTTTCTTTTAGGATGCTAATGTTTAGGAGCAACAGAGCTGAATATGGATATATATTCAGACTCAATAGCCCTAGCCTTGCCATCAGATCTGTGGATTTTCTCTCTGGTCGTTCAGACAGAACTATTTAACTAGTGAGCATCAGGGACAGAGATTTTTTGTTTTATTTTTGGTGGTGATGGTGGTTCCTAGAACTCTCTTTACAGGGAGTTTCTCTATCAATCTTGCTATATAGGTTGAGTAAAGCTGATGGCATTGTTCCATCTGTAGACAGTCCACATTTTGCAGGTATATAGCATGGTTGGGAGGCTTTATAAACAAGCACCTTGGTATCCTGATCCTCAAACACTCTCTGCTTTGCTCAAAAAATGCTGCACTTGCAGAGCTCATGCGGTGTTGTATTTCAGTGTCAATGTTGACTTTTGTGGAGACGTTTCTGCCAAGGTAGCAGAAATTGTCAACATTTTCTAATATTACACCATTAAGCTGTGTTTCTGGCATTGCAGAGGGATTGGCTGGTGCCTGTTGGAAGAGCACTTTGGTTTTCTCAATCCTGCGAATTTCTTGGGAAGACAGGCAGACAAATGTCAGCATGCTGGAAGACACAAAGACCACCAGCACGGAAGCAATACTTCTATGCCATGAACTCTGGTGGACTGGTCACTGTCTTCCAAAGCAGTTAGTATACTCCCAACTCAAGAACGGAAAACAGAATGTTGGTGGACAGGAAAAGAAATTTAAAGATGGGCTTAAAGCCAACCTTAAAAACTGTGGCATAGACACCGAGAAATGGGAAGCCCTGGCCCTTGAGCACTCTAACTGAAGTTCAGCTGTGACCAGCAGTGCTACGGAATTTGAATGGATGCGAAAAGGAGAAATGTGCCAAGAGGAAGGCTCATCAAGCCAACCCTGACCTGGACCACCTTCCACCTGGAAACCAATGCCCTCACTGTGGAAGAATATGTGGTTCAAGAATAGGGCTCCACAGTCACCTACGTATCCACCGCCAAGACACTATACTTGGAAGGCCATCATACTCGGACAACAAGAGATCACCTAAGTAAGTACAGGTTGAGTATATCCCTTACCCAAAATACTCCAAAGTTGTCCACATGGGTGACTAAGATATTGACAGCTTTGCTTTCTGACAGTTCAATGTGCACAAACTTTGTTTTATGTACAAAATTATTAAAAATATATTGTATGAAATTACCTTTAGCTTATGTGTATAACATATATAGGAAACAAATACTTTAATTTTTTTTAAAACCTTTTTCTTTTTTTTTACCTTGAATCAGTACAAGTTGAGTATCCCTAATCTGAAATGCTTGGGACCAGAAGTGTTTTGAATTTTAAATTTTTTCCCCAGATGTTGAAATACCTGTATTTATATATACATATGTAATAAGATATCTTGGCGATCGGACCCTTGTCTAAACACAAAATTAATTGTACCTGAATTGTATCCAATATTATTATCAGGGTCTTATTCTTAAGTCCTGCCATGCTCCTTTGGGATCTAAAACCATTGTTATGCATGACCACATATGGCAGCTATGGATATCCATACTGCATCTACATTACATTGTAACACAGTAATGAATAAATAGTGCAGGTATATGCTTGTATTATACTATATTGTGATCATATACCAGCTATTACACAGTTTAATGTTTCATATATGTAAAAAGGGTGGTAGTTTCTGGTGCTGCTTTGAAGAAAACAACTGCTTGGCAGCAGACTGGAACAGCCAAATGCCATTAGTTCAGAACATGGGCCTTGTTAAGGGAGCAAAGTAATTCAAGGTTTATCTCATGTGGAAGCCAAGATAAAGAGGGACCAATGGTTTAATTGCCTGAGTAGTGAGGCAAAAGACTGCAAAAGTATAACACATACTGTATCTTGACTAATGGGAAATAGCATTCAAAGTATTTGAATTACATTATCTATACATATATGATGCCTGTGATGCTTGGCAGTTCTGACAATAACCAGGACAGTACTTTTCCTTTGTTTTCTTAAATAAATCTTTACCAACTCAAGGTGAGCTCCTTTCCTGAATGTAGAAAGCCTACATCTGGCAATTATTAGTAATTTCATGCATGAAACAAAGTGCATACAAAACAAAGGGCTGGGCTAGCACAATGGTTTAAACTGCCTGCTATACAAGATCCTGCTGACTGGAAGGTTGGCAGTTCAACCCCAGGGTGGGGTGAGCTCCCACTCTCAGTCCAGCTTCTGCTCACCAGCAGTTTGAAAACAACAATGCAAGTAGATAAATAAGTATTTTACCTTGTTCACGTCAGCATATTTTCAATTTTAATCTATTACATTTGGCCTGGCCATTTTTAAAATTGTTTATGTCACTATTGATTGTTTTTTGTTTATGTGATTTATATGATTTGTATTTTATTGATTGTTTATTGATGTTGTGTTTATTAATGTTTTGTTTGATGTACTTTGGGCTTGGCCTTATGTAAGCCGCACCGAGTCCCTTGGGGAGATGGTAGCAGGGTACAAATAAAGTTTATTATTTATTATTATTATTGGCGGGGAGGTAAAAGGCGCCGTGAAAAACATGCAGGCAAAACTCCGACCAGGAAAGGAGTCCATGGATGACAGGCTCCTCGGGGTGGAAAATGAAACAACAGCATTTTATATGGTTTTAATCTGTTTAATTGATTGATATTTGTTTTAATTGCTTATATGTTAGATTGTTTATATTTTGATGTGATGTGTTTATTGTTTACCTGTGTAGCATTGAATTTTGACGGATTTGTAATCTGCCTTGAGTCCCCTCTGGGGTAGAGAAAGGTGGAATAGAAATGAAATAAATAATAAATAAACAGCACCTCCCCATGACCGACTCGAGCATGCCTGGATGCCAGAGATAAAAAGAAGGAAGCCTTGCCTCTGTTTACATACTATCTGCCTCTGTCAATTATATAACAACATTGAATGTTTTCCATGTATGTACCTGTAATCCACTCTGAGTCCCCTGAGCGAAATATAAATAAAGCATATTGTTAAAGTATATTATTCTATTGAACCACCAGAAAACAAAGATGTCACTATCTCAGTCACTCATATAGAAAATTTTGCATAATTTAGGATTCAGATGAGGGATCTGAAATGTCACCTTCCTCTATTAGCCTCATTAGTCCCTAACGCTAATTGTTTAACCTTTCTTCCTCTAATTTCACCAGTAATACACAGGTTTTCTTGACCCTGGATTCTGTATCAGTTCCCTTTTCTCAGCCAAACCGATCTTGCACCTGCTCTCCATCACTTATATTAAGCTATCAGGGTCTCTCTTCTTTTTTAAAAATAATTAATATATTCTGTAGAATATTCTGAAGAATGGACATCACATCAACTCAGCCAATGCCTTGCCAAGGTGGATTTGAAGGAAGTGTACACAATCAGTATCAGCCCCAAAGCTGTGTGATGCCTAGATTGCTTGCTTTTATCTTTTTCTTTCTTCTTTTTTCTTTTCATCCCAGATGTATCATCCCCGAAGAACATTACGTACTTATCTCCCGCGTGTAGCTGCAGTTTCCGACGCAAAGTAGTGCAGATGTAAGAATTATCCTCTTTGTTCATAAACTCAGGAAGAGGATCAGATAACGGGCTCCAGTAACAATCTTCACTCAAGGAGTGGAGAAGCAGCTCTGCCAACTGCTTGGCAGCAGTCTGGAGAAGAATGGGAAGAAAATGGACAAAATACATTTTTTTAAAATCTCAGCAAAACATGTATTCATATTCAGGATTAATTATCTCATCTTGTGCTATGAGCCAGAACATGATACACTACATTGATTTATGGTTTTTTTTTTAAATTCTAACTCTTGCAAAGCTGGGAACTTCTGCAAGTCACGTACATTTAAAAACTGCTGTATGATTAAATCAGAGGCAATCTTCTAATCAGCTAAAGTTTTTCCAATCAATTAATCTAACCAATTAAATGAGTAAGACATTACAACTACTATACATGCCATATATGCTTGTACATAAGTCAACCACATGTAAAAATTGAGGGCTGGTTTTGGGGCCAAAATTATGGATTTCTCTGCAGAAAATGTTGTTTCCTGGGCAGAAAATGCAAAATTCTATGCAACAATTCTATGCAAAATTCATATGGGTTTATCTGCATAGAAAGTGGAATTTTCTGTACAAGAACCATCTTTTTTCTGAAAAGAATGTATTTTCTGCAGAGAAAGATGCTGTTTTTTTGCACAAATAAATAATAAACAAATAAATATTTATTTCACAAAAAATCAACAGTGCAACAACATATAATGAATACAGTGGAATTAAATTACATCAACAAAAGAAAGTCTTGGTATGTGCATGAGAAGAAAACATCTGTAAATCTATCTGGACAGAAAAAAGCAAAACTGACCACATATTAGACTGGAGCAAGACTGTCATCGTGCAGCCCCTGAGACCAATCTTATTCCCTCCTTCTTTAAAACCTTCCACCAAGAACATTTGATGGTCCTCTCACCTCTTAAATTGGTGACAAATTTACACATTTTTTAAATTAAGAGGAACTGGCAAAAGTTTTAGAACAAGCATGTATGCTGTGATATATATTGTTCTATATAGCAGAAGGCATATATGTGAAAGTTATTACTGTTAGAATTTTTAAGGTAAATTTTTAAAGGTAAAGGTTTTGCCCTGACATTAAGTCCAGTCGTGTCCGGCTCTGGGGTTAATGCTCATTTCTAAGCTGACGAGCAGGCGTTGTCCGTAGACACCTCGAAGGTCATGTGGCTGGCATGACTACATGGAGCAGTACCTATTGATCTACTCACATTTGCATGTTTTCAAACTGCTAGGTTGGCAGAAGCTGGGGCTAACAGGATAGGAAGCTTTCCTGCAGATCAACTAGCATGGCTTAGAAGTTTGAGCACTGGACTAAGATTCTGGTGACCATAGTTTGAAATTCCAGTCAATCATAAAAATCCACTGGATGACCTTGGGCAAGTCTCACAGTCTCAGAAAACCATGTAATAGGGTTGCCATATCAGAATTGGGTTGAAGACACACAACAACTACAAGTTTTTCTGTCAGTTTACTATCCTAACATTTTGTAAACATGCTAGGGAGAGTTGGGAAGAAATGCAAACTCCAGATAGTTCAGCATGCTTGCACATCAAGATGCAGTCATACTGGGAATTATGAAAAATATACAATATACTCCTTGTAGCATGCAGTGCATTTAGGTGCTCCTGCAGCCAAGTTTGGCAGCAGCCTGAGAAATCAGGAACCATAGGAACGTAAGGTCCATGAACTCTGGAATATGTGCTCACAACAGCCTCCAAGCTTCTACACACCATGGACACTCTATTTCCCATACAGCCTGGTATTTGTGGATGATGTTTCATATGTTCCCAGAACATATGAAACATCATATACATATACCTACATGGGAAAGTCATTGATGGTTGGGGCTAAGAGACATCTCTCCATTTGGTCCATGAGCTACTAGCATAAGACCCCATGGCAAGTCTCTAAGATCTCCCATTTCTATTCCCAATCTACTTTGACAAGCCTTACAGACATGGGAACCACTGACCACACAGGGAAGCTGATGAGGAAACACAACATACAAACTATCTACAGACCCGCCAAGAAAATCCAACAAATGCTATGTTCAGCAAAGGACAGGAGCGATCCTCTCACTTCTGAAAGAGTCTAGCGTGTACCATGCAGCTGTGGACAAATCTACATAGGGACCACCAAACGCAGCGCCCAGACACGAATCAAGGAACATGAAAGGCACTGCAGACTACTTCAACCAGAGAAATCAGCCATAGCAGAGCACCTGATGAACCAACCTGGACACAGCATTTTATTTGAGAAGACAGAAATGCTGGACCACTCTCACAACCACCATGTCAGGCTACACAGAGAAGCCATTGAAATACACAAGCATGTGGACAATTTCAACAGAAAGGAGGAAACCATGAAAATGAACAAAATCTGGCTACCAGTATTTAAAATACTCTAAAATTGCAACAACACAACAACAGAGAGGAAGCAGGCAGGGACATCTAATTACCTCTCAACCAAAGTTTGCTCCAGGCATGAATAGAAAGGGATAAGGTCTAAGCAAAACAAATCAAGGGAGACAGATTTGAAATGTCTAATTCAAATCTCATGACTTCCACTTTTAAAAAAATCTTTCATCTATTTTTATAATCTATTTTTATATAGAGTTCCATACAGCTGAAGGTATTTAGTTCAATTTAGGACTAGATCTACAGAAGCTATGACTATTCATATGTTGCTGGACCCCTATTTCCATGACTAGGTCAAGATGCAAGCTAGGATGCATCTACACTGTTGAAGTAGAGCAGTTTGGTAGCACTTTAATTGCCATGATTTAATGCTGTAGAATCATGGAAGTTGTAGTTTGATGAGACATCAGCACTTTTTGGCAGAGAAGACTAAAAACCTTGTAAAACTACAACTCCCATGATTCTATTGCATTGAGACATGGCAGTTAAACTGCATCAATTCAAGAATGTAGATGCATTTTAGTCCAACATCTTGCCATACAGGAAAATTCAACAAAACCACTCCTGAGAGATAGCCATCCAACATTTATATAAAAAGCCCTAAATAAGGAGGCAGTCTATGTATTTATATTTTGACCCAATTTTGCAGCTGTTCTCGTGTAGAAAAAAACCTGTATGGAAAAAAAAGATGTACATAGAGGTTTCTCATTCTAAATGCTGTTGTATTTATTTGAATTCAGTTCTGCCTGATCTTGTTAACCAGGTAGCTAGATGCAAAATTGTATGGCCATGCTCCACTTCTAAGCAAGCAGGTGAAAACATAGAGAAGAATATGCAGACACCTTCAAATTATAACTGCCAAAAGGAGGGCTACTACTACATCTCCCAAAGAACTGTCCTCTTACCATTCGGAAGCTCTGAGTAGCCTTCGTTTCCATAGTCCGCAATAATTCTCGGAGATTTCGTATTCCTTTAACTATGTTGCTAAGAGAATGAGAAAGGAAAAAATATTTGAAGGAAGACTGATTTAATTTGACTGTAGGGTTTGAAGAGAGGGCTAGAAAGGCGGGGGGGGGGGGGGAGAGAGAGAGAACAGCTTTGACATTTAAAAAATATCAAATTATCCTCAGGTTGGTCCAATGGAAATAACAGCAAGCAAAGAGACCTTTGAACATGAGCTGCTTAGGCATCTGATCCCAGATGGTGGCCTATGAGAAGATCTTAGATGGGTACAGGGGACATCTGGAAAGAATATTTTTAAGCATCATATTTTTTTCAGGCTTTCTAAAATGATTGGCTTTTCCTCTTTTTGCTGAGGATATAAGAGCCAGCCTGGCAAGAGTAGCAATTTTTGGGTCCGACTTCACAGTAGAACTAATGCAGTTTACCACCACTTCAGTTGCCATGGTTCAATGCTATGGAAATATGGGATTTGCAGTTTGGTGAGGCACAAGCATTCATTGGCAAAGAAGGATAATGACTTTATAAACCAGCATTTCTCAACCTGGGGGCCAGGACCCTTGGGGGAGGGGTTGCATGGGGGTTTCAAAGGGGTCACCAAAGACCATCAGAAAACATATATTTCTGATAGTCTTAGGAACCCCTTTGGCAGAGAAGGCTGAAGATCTCTCCATCTGTCCTTCTCTTCCTTTTTGGAAACAGACGGCAAATCCTCCCACCAAACGCCCTCCTCCATGTGATTGGTCGGCCAAAGGGAGGGCTGTTTCTGAGACTCCAAGCAAGGAGGGGAGAGCAGATGTGTTTGGCGCATGGCAGCGTGTGCACATGTGGGAGGGAGAGCGACAGTGCAATAGGAGTTCTGTGTGCCAAGTTTGATTCAATTCCTTCGTTGATGGAGTTCAGAATGCTCTTTGATTGTAAGTGAACTATAAATCCCAGCAACTACAACTCCAAATGACAAAATTAAACCCCACCAGTATTCAAATTTGGGCGTATTGGATATCTGTGCCAAATTTAGTCCACTGAATGAAAATACATCCTGCATATCAGATATTTACATGACGATTCACAACATCCTGCATATCAGATATTACATTACTTCATAACAGTAGCAAAATTACAGTTATGAAGTAGCAACAAAAATAATTTTATGGTTGGGGGTCACCACAACATGAGGAACTGTATTTAGGAGTCAAGGCATTAGGAAGGTTGAGAAACACTGTTGTAAACCTGTATCTTCAATGATTCCATAGCACTGAGCCATGGCAATTAAAGTGTTCCCAACCAGAATTAATTCTACAATGTTGGTGTACCCCTAGTATCCATAACATAAGTAACAGTCCTTTTCACAGCAAATAATAGCAAGGATATATGGGCTGATATTGTTAACAGATAGAAAACTTCACTCCATGTGGGCTGTTGCTTATGTTAAAAATGTAAACAAAAAATCTGGAGATTTTTACAAACACTTAGAGAGGATCTACCTTGTAGTGAGAACTGTCTCCCATAGCTAGTGAAAGACTCTCTATTGTTTGTTGTTGTTCATTCGTTCAGTCGTCTCCGATTCTTCGTGACCTCATGGACCAGCCCACGCCAGAGCTCCCTGTCGGCCGTTACCACCCAAAGCTCCCTCAAGGTCAGTCCAGTCACTTCAAGGATGCCATCCATCCATCTTGCCCTTGGTCGGCCCCTCTTCCTTTTGCCTTCCACTTTCCCCAGCATAATTGTCTTCTCTAGCTTTGCTGTCTCATGATGTGGCCAAAGTACTTCATCTTGGCCTCTACTATTCTTCCCTCCAGTGAGCAGTCGGGCTTTATTTCCTGGAGGATGGACTGGTTGGATCTTCTCGCAGTCCAAGGCACTCTCAGAACTTTCCTCCAACACCACAGCTGAAAAGCATCGATCTTCCTTCGCTCAGCCTTCCCTAAGGTCCAGCTCTCACATCCGTAGGTGACTACAGGGAATACCATGGCTTTGACTAGGCGGATCTTTGTTGCCAGTCTGATGTCTCTACTCTTCACTATTTTATCGAGACTGGACATTGCTCTCCTCCCAAGAAGTAAGCGTCTTCTGATTTCCTGGCTACAGTCTGCATCTGCAGTAATCTCTATTGTTAGAATTACTGAATCAGAGACTAATAGATTACTACCAAGGATCCCACTGAGTAATCTTCACACTGGGCTACAGCACCATAGAAGATATCTTTCTTCATGTCCCTTTTCCATCACACCAGAAAAAATGGTGGCTTACTTCTCTGCAACCGATCTTTGGGGTACATGGGGGTAGATGAAGGGTGCAGACAGAAGCAGTTTTATCAGTGGGTGTTCCACAATGGACATAAGTCAATATTTATAAATCCTGACTGGCCAGGAGGTTGGACTAGGTGACCACCATGGCTCCTCCCAACCGCCGTTGTACATGTTGACTAAGGAAATCTATACATTGAAGACCCAAGCTTTTCTAAGCTATTTCTAGTTCTATGACCATCCAAATTATTGGAAATTCCATAACCTATTGGAAATAACTGCACCATGAAAAGGTTAAAATGATGTCACATCCATTTGGCAAATGCAAATCTCCATGAACATAGAGACCACCTTTTGAAAAACACTAATCAAGAAAAGCATGACCTTGTTAGATGTCAACTCTGATATTCATAAGCATTTATGTAACGGCACACAGATAACTCAGCTGTTAAACTGAAGAACCATAAGCATACATGCATCTATTAAAGTCCAAATAGCAACCTTCTCCACTGAAATCCAAACACATACATGCATCCACCTCCACTGAAGTCTGATGCAAACACATCTGCCTCCTATGAGGTGGTAAACAGACCGAATACGAAATGCAGTATTGAGTCTGAACACGTTCAGTGCAATCACTTGTCTACAACCCCTCCCACATCAAAGAGGTACTGTCAAACTGGCAAATCAACATACACATAGAATACAGGTTAACAAATATATACATTAACTATTAAACAGTGAAAGTCTTGGGATGTTGCTGTTTCCAACACAAATGAAGCCATTATCTTCCTCTTCCCAAAGCTGAAACCCAGGGTGAATCTACATAGTAGAATTAATGTATTGGCACCACTTCAACTGCTGTAGCTCAATGCTATGGAGTTACTGAAGTTTTATGAGTCCCCAGCACTATTTGGTTGAGAAAGCTAAAGTGCTTGTAAAGCTACAGCTCACATGACTCCATGGCACTGAGCTATGACAATTAAAGTGATATCAAACTGAATTAATTATATAGTGTAAGTGAACTCCCCACTCATATTGATAACCTAGAATGTACAAATCCCATTGCAGATTGGTCTAAAATGGCTGCACATAAGGAGATAAATGTACATCAGCACATTGTTTATATGCTATGATTTGCCATGGCATCTTCTATACTTAGCAATCTGTCTGCTTAGGAGAATGCTCAACTCCAACACACAAAACAAGAGCATTTCTCTATCATTCGGGTTGTAGAAATTGCATATCTTATAGTCAAGTGCCCCAATGTTCACTATTTTGGATACAGAAACTGGCAAGTTAAAAGATCTGCTTGTGCCCCCTTGTGGCACACAGAGAAGGAAGTTCAATCCGATCTTTTTTTCTTTTTCTTTGTTTTTTTGCTACATTGATCCTCTGAACTGATATCAGCTTTTTTAAATGAAAATAATAAAAGAATGAACCCTCTACTGGGCAACCCAAATGCAGAAGCTTCACTGGCTTCTTCATCAGGCAGTCGGAGCAGACAATTCTGGACTAGATGAACCAAGGACGCAATAGATGTTAGCTTCCTAAATTCTCATGCAATCCCTCTGCAACTAGTGGGTTCTTGTGACTCCTTCTAACACTATAATTCTATTGTTTTATTATTCTCTTAGAATTCCCCAGCAACAGGGCCACTGGCCTTATTGGCTAGAGGATTCTGGGAGCTGTCATCCAAAACCTTAACTTTTCCAAGTTCTGTTTGTAGTCTATTCTTCCTGCTCTTTGGAGACCAGATGAGCTCAAAAGAAGAAACACTGCTAGGACAAATGGCATGCAACAGCTATCATTGGAAACTGCAGGCAAGTTTTCTCTACCTACCCTCTTTTTAAGTGAGCCACGTAGGCACTCTGCAGAGCAGCTTCCAGGAAATAAGGCAATTCAAAGTCCAAAGGAGGCCCGTGGCCACCTTTCACGCCTCTTGCATGCGTGTTTCCGAAACTCTGGTAGTGGTAGGAGAGAAAGAAAAATGGGAAACCATTGTTAGAGTGGTAGGAGAGAAAGAAAAATGGGAAACCATTGTTAGAGATGGAAAATTGTCACTGCTTTTCTCCCAAAAGAAAAGAGAAAACAACAAGACAAGAAAAACCAAAGGTTATGCCAAATTATCTTCGTTATGACTTCCCTTGATTTTTTTGGTCATGTTAGTAATACTGTCAGAGGGGTGGCCAAGGGAAAAAGTCTACATTCAGCTAGAAATGTCTCCCTTCTTACATTAATATTCAGGACAACAGAACTTGGGAGCCAATTAAATGAATGAAGGATGCACCTACACTGTATAATTAATGCAGTTTGACACCACTTTAACTGCACTGGCTTTTTTTCCATGTCAGGAGTGACTTGAGAAATTGCAAGTTGCTTCTGGTGTGAGAGAATTGGCCGTCTGCAAGGACATTGCCCAGGGGATGTTTTGTTTTTTTTACCATCCTTGTAGGAGACTTTTCTCATGTCCCCATATGGGGAGTTGGAGCTGACAGAGGGAGCTCAACCCACTCTCCTCATATTCGGACCGCTGACTTATGGGTCAGCAGTCCTGCTAGCACAAGGGTTTAACCCATTGCGCCACCGGGGGCTCCTAGTGCTGCACTGGCTCAATGCTTTGGAATCGTAAGAGTTGTATTTCTACAATGCTTTACTCTTCTCTGCCAAATGGTGCTGGTGCCTCAATAAACTATGAATCCCAGGATTCTACAGTATTGAGAATTGGCATTTAAACTGGTGTCAAACTGCATTCATTCTGCAGTGTAGAGCAAGTGACAGATTCTGAGATGCACTTTGTGTGTGTCAATATCATTCCTTTTTGGTTGTGTGTGGAAATGGCAAAATTTCAAAACCTCAATAAACCGCTATACAGATTTGTCTTGTAGATTTTAATATTCACAGATTTGATTGAAAAGTTCTCTGTAGCGATCTCTACATCTTCTAGTGCTTCTCTATGATTACCTTCTGCTGGAAATTAATCACAGAGTTGTGCTATTCTTAAGAGCATGGCATGGGGTTTTTTTCTTTTCTTTTTTCCTTTCTTGTGATGGCACACTTTCAATGACAGAAGTACCGTATATTTCGGCATATAAGACGACTGGGCATATAAGACGACCCCCAACTTTTCCAGTTAAAATATAGAATTAAGATGACTCCCATGCATAAGACTACACCCGCATATAAGACGACCCCTGACTTTTGAGAAGATTTTCTTGGGTTAAAAAGTAGTCTTATACGCCAGAATATACTGTAAATTAGAGTCCAAAAAAGTACTTCAGAGTTGCACATGACTTATGAGCCACATGTTGTCGACATGCATTTTAAATACAAAATGCAGTACTCTCAGTTTACTAATGTGGTTTCCGGTTGCTTGAGAGTTACTATTAAAAATAAGCATGACTAATACTATAACAAATACACTCTGTGTTGACTTGATGTTAATATTAAAAGACAGTAATTAAAAGCAAATAAAGATAAATAAAGACAAACATAACTCAATGCAACACAGCCTTATGTTATTATGAAAACAGCTTGCCATATTCCATTTTAGTTTCAGTTTCGGCCTATATCTTGAGTTCCAGTTACCTGAGAGTCTACCGTATTATTATTAAATACAAAATAAAATGTAACTAAG
Organism: Anolis sagrei ordinatus; assembly: GCF_025583915.1. Classification (NCBI taxonomy): domain Eukaryota; kingdom Metazoa; phylum Chordata; class Lepidosauria; order Squamata; family Anolidae; genus Anolis; species Anolis sagrei. The sequence goes on along the minus strand of NW_026844366.1, from coordinate 328,585,865 downwards.
TAAAGCAGCACAAAATACTGTAACAAAAGAAGGCTTGGCGAACCCCAAAATTCAATGGAAATACTTTGAAAATGAGTTAACAAAAAAGGCCAAACTAAACAGAAAATAATACCTACATCCAAAGTAGCACTGTGGATGCAAGGATTTGCAGGAGTCTTGCAGGTTTTCTCTCTCTTGACCCTAAGAGTGCTAAGAGGCATTTTAAGTAGGCTTGTATTTACCTTCTCAAGTTCTTGGAGGAACACTTGAGCGATCACACATGCTTTTTCAAAGCAAGCCATGACTTCTTCCTCTCTTTCCGACAGCCGGGCTCGGGAAGCAATAGAATTGGGCGAGCGTTCCAATGCCAAGCCTGCAAAGAGAGCCAAGAAAACTCTTCTAAAGTGCCAAGGGCGTCTTTGAGAGAGGCTGACTTAACACACCACATTCTGACACCTGCCCTTCATTTCCTCCCTGTTGGGCATGTATCCATACCTTATACCCTGCAAAGTTTTTGCTAATCTGTTCCCATTGGACTCATTGGGTCAGACTCATGCTAGTGCCTTCCTATTCCTCCAGATTCCTGAAACTATGTGTAAATCTGTAGAATGAATGCAGCTTGACACCGCTTGCACTGCCGTGGCTCAATGCTATAGAATCCTGGAATGTGTAGTTTGTTGGAAATAGCTACCTTCTCAAGCCTCCACTAGTTCTTTGTTATGTATGTAATTGTTAAATGTATTGTATGTGCATGTGGCTTGTATGTGCATGTGCAAGCCTTTGGTCATGCTGACAACTAATTTAAGGATCTGACGATAGACAAGGACAAATGGAATGGAATGGATATATGGACTCTGAACCCTGAGCATGAGATTGTTTTATTATTTTATTATGTATTGATGTTTTAATTTAACTGTTGAATTGTTTTGTATTTTGTACTGCTTGTCAATGGATTTGGGCATCTAATTGTGCCTCCTCTGTAAGCCGCCCTGAGTCCCCCCACCCCCCCGGGGTGAGAAGGGCGGGGTATAAGTAAGTGAAATAAAATAAATAAATAAATAAATGTGTTGCTATGCAATTTTACCTTAACTCTTTGTTGTGGGAGAGGCTACAGACCATGTGATCAGGTCTGGGCTTGTTCAGGGCTCAGACTCCATTTTAGAAGTAGTATGCCTTTAGAAGACTATAGGAAGAGATGTTTATTTTGGACTTCAGCAGGAACAGTATGCTTAGAGACTAGACAGGGACTCCATTAGACTCTCAGAACAAAGAGATGCTTTGGACTATGGACTATTTACTCTAAGAAAGATGCCCTGTGTTACCTACACAGAGAAACTACTTCAAATCCTATTTGTAACTGGACTGATAAGCAAAGTACCTGTATAATGAATACATGAAGTTTGTGAGTAAACCAACTATGTTATTTTTAAATAAGACTGCTTATTTTTGTCTCTTGAGAGCATGATTTAAAGGCAAATATATTTAAAGAGAGAGTAGGTGCTTTTTGGGCAACTTCAAAGAACACTTCTGAAACTCTGCTGTATATGTGTGTGTGTGTGTGTTTGTACATTACATACCTTTCTTCCTAGCGGTTCAAAGACATACTTAGGTACATCAGATTAACAGCTGAGAAACCCACTTGCCTTGCATGAATGCTGGTGAATGGCATTTTCCCAAAAATTTAGGACTCTAACAGGTCATGCTTTTTACCAAGAGGTTATAGCACAATTTTTCAAAAGGTTGTGACTTCTAAAAAGGTAATCCCTTTCAAAAGTCATAAAATTTCCAAATATTCTGGAGATTTCCATTTTCCAAAATAATTTAGTGAGGCACTAGCACTGTTTGGAAGAGAAGGCCAAAGACCTTGTAAAACTACAACTCTCATGCATTGAGCCATGGCAGTTAAAGTGGAGTCAACTGCATTGATTATATAGTGGAGATGCACCCATAGACCTCTGGCCACTTCCAACTACATTTTTTCTTCTTTTTTTCTTTTTTCAGTCTTAATAACCTGCAGAAGATCCTAAGTGACAAAATGCCACCCGCTCCCAACCCACTATGGCTGCTCACTCCTGGCAATACACTAGAAGGTATTTCTGACTCTCAACAGTATACCCAACAGTATGAGCTGATCAAGGAGTCACTTCTCCGCAGTCTAGGGGTTCTCCTGGACTCAACGCTGATGCTTGAAGCTCAGGTGTCGGCAGTGACTGGGAGGGCCTTTGCACAATTAAAACTTGTGCACGAGTTCCAACAGTACCTTGAAAAGCCTGATTTGGCCACAGTGGTCCACATCTAGAATGGGCCTATCTTCAAGACCGCATCTCCTATTATGAACCAGCATGGGCCCTAAGATCTGCTGGGGAGGCCTTCCTCTCAATCCCCTCTGTCTCAAGTGCAGTTGGTGGAGTGGAGAGAGAGGGCCATCTTGGTGGTGTCTCCCTGGGTTTGGAATGCCCTCCCTAAAGAGATTAGGGCGACCCCCTACTCTCAAAGTTTTTCAGAAACACCTGAAAACATGGCTTTTAAAGCAAATCTTTGACCATGTTTAGGGATTATGATTACTATATTTGAGGACTTAGTGCACTTTATGAGAACTGATATTGTACATAGCCGCTATTTCAAAGCTTAGCAATTTTCAATTTTTTTTTTAATTGATAGGGGCTTTATTGCTGTTTTATGTGTGATTGGGTCAATTTTATTGTTATTGATTTTATCTTTTTGTATTTTGTATTGTTGAAGGCTTTCATGGCCAAAATCACTGGGTTGTTGTAGGTTTTTCGGGCAGTATGGCCATATTCTAGAATGCTTTTTGTATTTTGTTGTATTTGTATTTTGTTGCACTATTGAGTGCTTTCCTGAGTCCCTTTGTGGAGATGGTGACGGAATATAAATACAGTTTATTATTATTATTATTATTATTATTATTATTATTATTATTATTTATTGTATGCTGTTTTGTAGTTGTCAACATTTACTTTCAGCCCTATTCCTATCTCACAATTTTGAATTGGTATCATCTGACAGATTCTAGAATGCTAATTTTTTCAATTTTTTACACTGTAAGCCTGAAATCCCTCTGTAAAGTAATGTATATCTAGTGGCATTGCAGTAGGAAAGCTATTTTATTGCATTTTTAGAATTGCACTATACAGATACATACACTTTAATATTTCAGAAATGAAAACTGGGACATATATGGCCAAGCAATATCAGTGGGTGGTAAAGATGACAGAAGTTACTAATGAGGGAGGACACACAAACTAGGAGACATTGCAGCAATTTGCTTTTGCTTGCATCTACTGGGAAAGCAAGACTTTGACCCATCTTCTACTCTGGAGACCCCCCCCCCCCCCCCGTGGTGTAATGGGTTAAACCCTTGTGCTGGCAGGACTGCTGACCAAAATGTCGGCAGTTTGAATCCAGGAAGCAGGGTGAGCACGGTCTGTCAGCTCCAGCTTCTTGTGCGAGGACATCAGGGAAACCTCCCACAGGATGAGAACACATCCAGGCGTCCCCTGGGCAACATCCTTGCAGATGGCCAATTTTCTCACACCAGAAGCTACTTGCAAATTCTCAAGTTGGTCCTGACATGGAAAAAAAACCTTTCTTCTCTTTCCCTGGCTGAGTTACCTTGTGTACAAACTATTTTGTACTATGGAGCCAATTTGAAATAACTGAAGGAATTTTTATTTTATTTATATATCACATTTCTCTTAGGATTGGAGATAAAGCAGCTCATAAGAAGTTTGAAAGGCAGCCCAAGGAAACAAGACAAATTAGGAGAGTGGAAGGAGGAGAAAGAAATAGGAACATATTAAAAGCTGCAGAAAAAGTGGGAAAACAGAGGATTAATTGGGACTGTCTCTGCTAAATTGGGTCAGATGGAGGATATGCAGACATTTGGCACCAGTAGTAGAATGAAACCAGGACTCACTGGGTCAAACACTCAAGACTTTTTGATTAAGAAGAACGATAATATCATGTGTTGCCTCGATCCCCAGAGTCCCTTATTCCTTCTGAGTTTGGCTGCAATCCTCATAAAATTGGAGAAGAAATTTTATGAGGATTGCATGATGCGCTGTTATGAGTTATTATTCTGGTTGCAATCCAAAGCATTTTAAAGTGGTTTTCTAAAAGACTTTATTCTGGCAGAACTGCAAACTACTAGAAATTGTGGCTCGACATAACCACCTGCAATTTTGGATTCTCCATGGCAGTGTTACTATAGATATTTTCCCAGTGAGAGCTCGCTTTTTAATATTGAAGACTACCATTTTTTGGCACATCTTTCATGCTTTCTTTTATAAGATGGGGGAAAATGTTGCTCACAAGTCTAAAAAGACAAGTTTGAAAGTATATGAACAATGCTGCTTATATAAAATCTCTTGAGGCTGGACAAGGCAGCCAAGCAGGTGGTCCAGGCGAAAGATTGGAAGAAAGGGGAAACTTGTCCTTTTCCACTATCTGTGTTACAGAGAAATATATGCAAAACCAAAAAAAAAAAAGGATTATGAGCTGCTTCAGGCAGATACCTTTCTTTGGCAAAATAAATGTTGCATAGTTATCTATTCAGTCAGCCCTCTACCTTTGCAAAAACTGATCATTCATGTATTAGGTTACTATAGTCTCTCAAGGAATCACCCTCTAGTATGACTTTATTGACAACTTTCAATGGAAGTTGTGCTAGATGATCTAGAGACTTTATCTCAGTGTTTCTCAGCCTTCATAGTGCCGCAACCCCTTAATATGGTTCCTCATGTTGTGGTGACTCCCAACCATAACAATATTTTCGTTGCTACTTCATAACTGTCATTTTGCTACTGTTATGAAGTGTAATGTGTCTGATATGCAGGTTGTATTTTCATTCACTGGATCAAATTTGGCACAAATCTGAATACTGGTGGGGCACAGAGATTGATTTTGTCATTTGGGAGTTGGAGTTGCTGGGATTTATAGTTCACCTACAATCAAAGAGCATTCTGAACTCCACCAACAATGGAATTGAACCAAACTTGGCACACAGAACTTCCATGACCAACAGAAAATACTGGAAGAGTTTGGTGGGCACTATCATTGAGTTTTGGAATTATAGTTCACCTAAATCCAGATAGCATTGTGGACTCAAACAATGATGGATCTGGACCAAACTTGACACAAATATTCAATATGCCCAGATGTGAACACCGGTGGGATTTGGGGAAAATAGACCTTGACATTTTGGAGTTGTAGTTGCTGGGATTTATAGTTCACCTACAATCCAAGAGCATTCTGAACCCCAGCAACATCAGAATTGGGCTAAACTTCCCACGTAGAACCCCCATGCCTTGAAGGGACTTGCTGGTATGAGACTGGCAGAACTGCAAACCTCACATGTTCTCCCTCACCCACACATACGCCCACACTGCCATTCACCAAGCACTCCTACTCTCCCCTCCTCACTTGAAGTCTCAGAAACAGCCCTCCCCTTGGCTGAGAGGCCAGACAATCACAATGGAGGAGGGCTTTTGAAGGGAAGATTCACTGTCTGTTTCCACAAAAGAAGAGAAGGACAGGCAGAGAGATCTTCAGCATTTTCTTACAAAGGGATTTCTAAGACCATCAGAAATATGTTTTCTGATGGTCTTTGGTGATCCCTCTGAAACCCCCTCATGACCCCTCCAGGGGTCTCGATCCCCAGGTTGAGAAACACTGCTTTAACTTTTTTTAAAAAACATTCCTTCCTCAGAGACTTAGAAGGTTTGATTTTCCCAAGTTCATCAAGTTAGTTTCCACAGCTGAGCATGGATTTGAACCTGAGTCTCCCAGAGTTTCTTAGTCCAACACTCTAACAACCATACCATGTTGGACTTCTATGTTGTCATATATAGAGGACTATTATATAGCTTCCATTATCTTTAGCTATAAAAGTCAACAACTGTCTGTTGGTCTATATCATAAAGATAGTTGCTAGGGGGGAAAGAGCCATGTTGCCATGGAGACATTATAAAGCAGGCAGTTTCAGAGCTGAAGAAGGGAGAAAGGAGAAAGTAAAGGAAGAAGGAAAGAGTGAAAGAGAAAAAGAAGGGGGGAATAGAAAAGGAGAAGGGGGGAGAGAAAGATGGAAAGGAAGGGATAGGAAGGGGGAAAGGTATGAAGGGAAGGAAGAAAAGAAAGAGAAAGTAGGGATGAAAGCAGGGAGGCAGCAGTCCGACACCTGGGCAACATTGGATATATACACTAGTTTATCTAATAAAATGGAAGTGTGAATCGTTGATTCAAATCTGATAATTCAGCTTTGATGCATGTAACGTTTGGGTTACCTTCAGCAGGCAGTTGTATTACTTTCAAAACAGAGACAGATCTTTTTCAGAAGACAGGGCTAGAGCCTGTTGGGAAAGCACATGCTTTGCAAGCAAGAGATCTCAGATTCATTCACAGGCATCTGCAGGCAGGGTTGGGAAACACTCCTGTCTGAAACCCTGAAAAGTAGCTGTGAGTCAATATGAACTCAATGTTGAGCTGAAGACCCAATGGTTCAATTTAAGACATAACAGCTTCCTCTCCCCTATTCACACAGACATACCAGACCCAGGTTTTCTTTCTCCACTTTGCCTATTCTGTCTAAATACATCACAAAATGTACTGAGTTGATGTTGAGAATGGAGAAAAGACCTTCTATGTATTGTTACTGTTTCTGCATGCACAGTTCTATGCAAAATGTGCTCACTTCATGCAAAGGACACAGCATCAAACAGATTATTAGCCTTTAAATTTAACACACACAAGTCACATGCTGAAGCCCACCTGTATTCAAGTTATGAAAATTCATATGAAACCAAAACATCTGGACGGACACTTTGAAGGCTCATTTCACTATGGCTTCAAAAGGAGATTAAAACATCATATATCACACTGGTGAGAAGACAGGAAAGCTTAGAGAAGACAATGATGCTGGGGGAAATGGAAGGAAAAAGGAAGAGGGGGGTGACCAAGGGCAAGATGGATGGATGGTTTCCTTGAAGTGACTGGCTTGACTTTGAAGAAACTGGGAGTGGCCACAGCCAACAGGGAGTTCTGGCATGGGCTGGTCCATGAGGCAATGAAGAGTCAGAAGCGACTGAATTAATAAACAACAACATATCACACGGGAATGAAACTGAGGGAAATAGTCCTTTTTTAGTCGAGGTTTCAGATAACAAATTAAACCAAACATCGGGGTGAACTACAACATCCATACCAATGGTTTTCCATTAACATGTCCATACTGAATCTCTCAGAGACCAGGGGTTCTAGAGGTTGCTTGTCCATACTCTACTCCAAATACCACCACTTCACCAGACCCTACTAGACACTCCTTTCCCAACAAAGCACATGCTATATATGCATGAGCTGTGACTATCTGAGAGAAGGACTGGGCCCAACAGAAAGTGGAGTTCAACGTTGCTGCAAGAAGGAAATGGACAACAACCCAGCCTGAGCTTTCCTCTTTATGTGTTATAGGAACTAGTTCCATCATATCTTTACAACAGGCCTGCACAACCTGTGGCTCTCCAGGTGTTTTGGACTTCAGCTCCCAGAATTCATGGCTGTTGGACAAGCTGACTAGGGCTTCTGAAAGTTGGGAGTCCCAAACACTGGGAGAGTCACAGGTTCTACAGACCTGCTCTACAGACTGCAGTTTAGAAGTGATGCTGATAGTTTCCACACTAATAGGACAATAATTCAATTCCAGGTTTCAGCTAGTTGTAAAGGAGTTCTCCAAGGTGCTGAAATGTTTAGCGATCCAGTTCAGCACTTTGGAGCAGTTCTTTAAACCTTGGGTTGAAATCTGGGAAATTTGACTAGTATGGGAACCATCAGCTGCCACTGGCATTGCAGACATTATGTTTTTGGGCTTTTTTTCTGTTGGTGCTTTATTCACCTGAGGAAGGAACGAGAAACATGTACCTCTTTAGAACTTCAAGAATTACTTCCCAGATCATCAACCTACCATGGTTCAGTTATGGATGCCTTAAATTTATGCATCTAAATCTTCCAAGCTCTGCTTCAGGTGTTATTTGACAGAAACTCCCATCAGCATGAAGTAATTACAAGCAGTAGAGATGAATTGGGAGAGCTGTGGTACAACATTTAGAAGGTCCCACATTGCTCATCCTATCAGGGGTGATACGTCAGTGGACATCATGAGAAGCGTCATTGGTACAGCTATTTCCTCTCAATCAAACCAATCTCTCACTCTCTCTCCTGCTGCTAGAGTTTCAAACAGATTGCATGAAGTCAGGCCAAGGACTGTAGGTTGCTCACTACTGCAATTCAACTAGAAACTCTGTGGTTAATTATTCTCATTTAAGGAACTGAGACTTGCACAACAATAACTAACACCTGTTGCTATTTTTCACCCTCTCATTATTTGCTTGTTGTTTTGATGAGAAGACTACAATTCCCCAAGGAATTTCACAGGTCTAAAAAGAGCACCTCGCCGAAACCAGTCCAGGGACTCTTGCATGTGTATATAGCATATGTATATAGCATGCTATTGTCGGCATGAACGGTCCATCCTAGCTTACACACTTTGACCACTAAGGGACTTCTCCATGGCCGGTCCCAGGATCTGGAACTCCTGACCTAAGGAGGTTAGGCTGGTTCCTCCTTGTGGCCCTTTCATTGGCAAGTGAAGTCTTTTCTTATCCCAGCGCTTTTTGGAAACTGAGCTTCACTTAGTCAGGGGCATTATTTGCTTTTAAAACAACATTTTAAATGGTTTTAATGCTATAGACAACTTAATATTGAGGAGGCCCTCCTCTCAGTCCCACTTCTGTCACAAGTGCAGCTGGTGGGAATGAGAGAGAAGGCAACCTCTGGAACTCCCTCCATAAAAAATTAAAAATGGCCTCTTCTCTCCTTTAAAAAGCTATTAAAAACTCACCTTTGTAACTTATCTTATGGGGAGGAGGAGGATTAAGTACATCTATATGCGCTCTCACGTAGCTGCTAATATCCACTGTTCATCTGCGGTTCACCATCCCCACCTCCAACAATTTAATCCCAATTTTAGAGTTTTTAATGAGTTTTAAAGGAATTAATATTATAAATAAACTAGCAGGACAGAATATGTCAGGATTGAATAGAAATTTCCTTAGTACAATAGCTCTGACTCCAATTCTAGACACATTTGCTAAAAGAACAAGAAGGTACATCTGAGTTTTTAGGGACAAACCTTTAATAAATATTAGCCCACTGTGGTATGGCACAAAGAATGTCCATTTAGAATAAGGCTTTGAATGCCAGTTCTGAATACAGCTCAGCCTTTTCATAAAGATATCCATGTTGAGTTATTCCGAGTTTTCTTCATTTCAAAATTGAAAGCCAGGAAATGGAGTCATTCCAAGCTTTGCTTTCTTTAAAACAGTAGTCAGCCAGAAATCCTTGTGTATGTGTGTGCGCACCTTCAAATTGCTTGTCAACTTAAAGCAGCTCCATACATTTCATAAGGTCTTCTTAGGCTAGGAACACTCAGAGGTGTTTTTGCTCTTTCTTTCCTCTGAAATACAGCCTACAGGTATTCACTTTGGATTCCAATCCAAGTACATACAAATCAGCACTGACCTTGCTTAACTTCAAAGATCAAATAGAGCCTTTAAGATATTTTGATCTTAGAAATCCTTAGCTATTGGCTATCCAGTAAAGCCAGATCTACCTTCTGCCTATCCCAGAACTTGGAAACATTATCCTTTTTTCCACGTATTAAAGATTCTGGGAAATGCAATTTGACAAAATAACTTTCCTAAGCCCAGCCCAGCCCAATCTAGAAGATTCCACACATTTTGTTAGAAGTAACTCAAAACCAAAGCTGTCCCTTCATGAAGGTATCATCATCTAGTTCAGTGGTTCACAACATTTTTTTGTCCAGGGACCACTTGACCAGCGACCACTTTGACAAGGGACTACTTTGACCAGGGACCACTCCAACATTAGTACCAAAAGGTTTACTAATCAGTTTTTGGTCAACTTTAGATTCAGTTTGGTTATTTGGGGTGCTGATTCAGAAAATTGCATTGGATAGACCACATCAGCTCTAGTTTCTGATACAGAACATATGCCATACAATAGTCACCATCTCCTCACCCACAGAAAACCATATTTAATAATTTAGAGCTGATGTGGTACCGGGACTGTGGCGCAGCTGGCTGGGAGTCAGCTGCATTAAGATCACTACTAACCAAAAGGTCATGTGTTTGAAGCCAGCCCAGGTTGGAGTGACCATTGTGTATAGCTCGCTGTTGACCTTTGCAGCCCGAAAGACAGTTGCATTTGTCAAGAAGGAAATTTAGGTATCGCTTATGCAAGGAGGCTAATTTAACTAATTTACAACACCATAAATCTCCAGCAAGCAAGCAAGCAAAGAATGAGGAAGTATTCCATCAGAGTCTCTCAAATGGATGGTAAAGTGACAGCTCCCCTGATGGCCAGAATACCCTCATGAAAGCTGGAAAGTTAAATAGCCTCTGTGTATGAGGCTATGGCATTGAATGTTTGCCATGTATATGCACATTGTAATCCACCCTGAGTCCCCTGAGGGGTGAGAAGGGCGGAATATAAATACTATAAATAAATAAATAAATAAATAAATAAATAAATAATGTGGTAGTAGTGATTTTTTGTGGGTAGTCACCCTCTCACCTCCCGACATCCCCATTTCCTCGGCACTATGAGAGAGTTTTGAGATACCAGTCGCTCTCATTGCCACATGGTTTCGAGGCAACAGTGTAGTAATGGTGAGGCAACGGACCATATTTTCATTCTTGTGGACCACTGGTGATCCACAGACCACAGGTTGGGACCAGATGTTTACCCCTTCAAGCCCAACAAAGAAACTATTCCCTTTCCCCAAAGCAATAGAGCAGCAGAGCAAGACTGCAATAAAGTGCCCATCAAACACACAAAGGGGTTTGTCCCCTGAAACCAACATGCATACTTATCAAGCTCACTCCAAACAAAAATGTGGAGTTTTCATTCTGATCTTTACATACCAGTGGGAGGTATTTGATCATCTCAAGAGTTCCCATTCACCTAACAAGCTGGCAGGCATGCTGAAAAGGAGCAGAAGAGGGGAGACAGATAGACAGCAACTATTTCAGCAACATTTATAAGATGGAATGAAAGCAAAAAAGAAGACAAAAACTGCAAGAGAGCTTTTTATATTGAAAAAGCACCCAGAAAAAATAAGCTGAACAATTTCCCCAGCACTTTTTCTGAGACACTGTCCCCACCCTACAGAATAACATTGAATAACATGCATCTCAGTGAGGTTATTTTTTTCTTACCACAGTGCTTTAGTGAATGACAGCAAAACAAAAAATATATAAATTATTATAGGAAAGAAAAGACAAATGTTCAATTTAACTGGCTAGATGCTACTGAGAATGATTAGCAATTACAGGACAGAACCGACAATGGATGCCAAAGCACAAAAAGATAGTGCCGTTCAAGTTTTCATGGATACGAAATATTATGTTTCAGAATCTGGCAATAAGGCCATTTTACTCCATACCTGTAAGTAATTACTTGTATTGCATTTTTCAGACCTTTAAACCTAACATGCAACATGGGACCTGGACATTATGACCAATATGTAATTATAATTGTGATATTGTCCCAGTTTCTCCTTTTAATGAGGCTCCCTTTTACACTACACAGTTATAGCACTATGATACCACTTTAATTGCTAGGGCAACATTCTATGAAATTCTGAAGTTTTGTAGTTTGCTAAGACACTAGAGCTCTGTGAACTATAAGTCATATATATATATATATATATGACTTATAGTTCACAGAGCTAATAATATAATGTATACACATATAATATTGATATTATTATAATGTAATACAATATAATACTAATAATAATACAATATAATAATTTTATATTTTATATTACATGTAATATTACTAATAATATTACAGTATAGTAGAATAGTACCATATAGTAATATATTACACTAATATTGTGCTATGCTAATAATATAATATATTGTATGTACATATAATTTGTAAGCCACTCTGAGTCCCCTTCGGGGTGAGAAGGGTGGCATATAAATGTTGTAAATAAATAAATAAATATATTTCCATAGGTGAAAACATGGGAGTTAAAAGAGAAACATAGTGCTGTAACAGGGCAACATAAAGTGCCCATAATTTCCCTCACTTTCACTCCTCTGACTTTCTCGAGGCAAATTCGGAACCCAGATGAGTCTTTAAAACTTCCAGTTATCCTGACCCATGACTGTAGTATTCTTGGAGTTGTAGTCTCCCCGCCCCCCCACCCCACAAAAAAATGATTTTTGTTCCAAATTCTGTATAACTCTTTAGTGTAGACACACTCATTTAATAGTCATTCCGTCTTCCCAGGGAACCGCAGAACTTTAGTTCTCAGCCAATATGGGAATTGGGTCGTTGCTGAAGTAGGATACGGAGCAGGTGTGTCCCCTCCAGGTGTCCTTAGATTCCAAATTCTATCACACTTATGCAATGGGGCCTTTGATTAGGATGGGGGCTATAATCTAGCAAGAGTTGGAAAGTGACTAACTGGAAAGTGACCAATTTGGTCAGTCCTTCACTGACCAAATTCCGAATAGCCATGCAAAACTAGAGTTCACAAGATCTGGGAGAGGGAAGTCATGACATTTGTTTCAAAAGCCAACCAATATAAGTTTGTATCATAAACATACTTCACCTTCTTTCTTGTTTACATCTTTTGACTCTCTCTTTAAAAAAAACATAATGTCATGACATTATTGATATGTCAGCTGTGTTGGGGCCACGTCCTACTGTGGTCCATACCTCTTTAGCTGAGATCTAATTGTCAAGTCCACACTTGAGTTCCTCCAGATGTGTTCAACTGCAACTCCCAGAACACCCCAGTTACGTTCTGAGGATAGCAGTCCGATACATCTGTAAGGCTACAAAAGTTGGAGTTAAGTGAAGGATTGACTGCTGTTTCTTCTCTCTAAACCAAAAATGAATTCAAGAAAAAACCAAGTTTCTACAGTTCATATCATAAGATGGAAGTTTGAAGTATAGACCCCAGTACAATATTTTAAACTTTTGTTTTGGAGCCACACATGTTGGCATACATGTACATGTACATGTACATAGTTACTGGCTTTTTAGAAGAACTAAAACTCAATGCAGCTCCCATTCAAATCTATTCAACCTCTCACCAGTCAGCTTTAGGAGGGATAAACTTTAGGTTTCCATGACTAAATATTGCAAATGGTTACCAACTACCAAATACAGAAATAATTCCAGCAAAAAGCAAACAAATAATTACCTTTGATAACAAAAGCTTCAGTCAGGAGACGCAGCATGTACAATGGCTTCTTTTCCACAGGAAGGTCCTCAAGGCCGGCTCTTGCGTACATGCTGAGAGCATCCCTGTAAGACCCCTCAACATAATGAAGTTTCGCTAGGATCAACATGGCTTCTGTCATATCTCTTGGCTGGGGAAACAGAAAGGGGATTTTCACTGTAGACAACAGCAACAAAAAGACATAAGCAGACTAAGGCTACCATTCTATGAGAATTAACTCCATATTTACTAAAAATAAAGCATTTCAATACATGGAACTTTATTTATATACCTAGACAATTAAGTCATTGCTGGGTTGGTGGTGTAACTCCCAAGGCTGGAGATAGCAGCATAGAATCATAGAGTTGGAAGAGACCTTGTGGGCCATCCAGTCCAACCCCCTGCCAAGAAGCAAGAGAATCACATTCAAAGCACCCCTGACAGATGGCCATACAGCCTCTGTTTAAAAGCCTCCAAAGAAGGAGCCTCCACCACACTCCAAGGTAGAGAGTTCCACTTCTGAACAGCTCTCACAGTCAGGAAGTTCTTTCTCATGTTCAAGTGGAATCTCTTTTCCTGTAGATGGAAGCCATTGTTCCGTGTCCTATTCTCCAGGGCAGCAGAAAACAAGCTTGTTCCCTCCTTCCTATGACTTCTCCTCACATATTTATACATGGTCCTCATCATGTCTCCTATCAGCCTTCTCTTCTTCAGGCTAAACATGTCCAGCTCTTTAAGCTGCTCCTCATAGGGTTTGTTCTCCAGACACTTGATCATTTTAGTTGCATCCTCTGGACACATTCCAGCTTGTCAACATCTTTCTTTAATTGTGGTGCCCAGAATTGGACACAGTATTCCAGGCGTGGTCTGATCAAGGCAGACTAGAGGAGTAGCATGACTTCCCTGGATCTAGACACTAGACTCTTATTTATTCAGGCCAAAATCCCATTGGCTTTTTTTCGCCACCACATGACATTGTTAGCTCATGTTTAACTTGTTGTCCTCCAGGAATCCAAGATCTAACCACAGTTTTGCTTAGTCCACATTTGACTAGTTTGTTTGCCAGGAGGTCATGGGGGTTCTTGTCGAAGGTCTTAATGAAATCCAGATACATTACATTCATGGCATTTCCAGCATCTACCCAGCTTGCAACTCTATTGAGAAAAAGAGATCAGATTACTCTGGCATAACTTGTTTTTTATAAATCTGTGTTGACTATTAGCCATGACTGCATTCATTTCTAATTGCAGACCACTTCCTTAACAATCTTTTAGCAATTGTCTGGGTCTTCCTTTTTCCCTTCTTGAAGATAGTAAACCACATTTGCCCTCCTCCAATCTGCTGGAACTTGTCCCATTCTCCAAGAACTCTAAAAAAAATGATTGCCAGTGGTTCTGAAATAACTTCCACTAGTTTCTTCAATACTCTTGGGTGTAGTTGATCTGGCCCTGGGGACTTGAATTCATTTAGAGTGGTCAGGTATTCCTGGACGACTTGCTTCCCTATTTGGGGAATAGGGCAAGAAATGGCAAAGTATTGCTTTTTGTTGAAAAAATAGATAAGAAGGCACCTGCTATGTCTTGAAATACTGAGTAATCCACATGTGGGCAAAATAAAAGATTTTGATCAACATTCCTGAAAAGTACAAAAATTACCCTCCCACTTTTATAGGAAACAATAGATCTCCAAAAAAGGGTGTGTGAGGGCCCTTCCACACAGCCATATAACCCAGAATATCAAGGCAGAATAATCCACAATATCTGCTTTACATTGGGTTATCTGAGTCCACAGTGTCATATATCCCAGTTCAAAGCAGATAGTGTGGGATTGTATTCAGCTGTGTGAAAGGGGCTGGAAAGAGAATGCAAAGCGGGTCTATGCAATCTAAATAACCCTCATCATGTGCAAATGTTTTCACTAATTGTACTATCTCAACCAAATGATGAGTTTGCATTGCTATGAACTCTGCCCTGTACAATGCACAAGAGGTTTGCTAACACAGCATGGAGTGTCTGGGCCAACACATAAGCCTCAGGCAAAACAACTGAATGTGGAAATTGCTTAACAAGCCAGTGAGACAATGCCCTTTTCTAGGATACTCTATACCACTCCCTTCCCCACTTTTGTTTTCTGCCCTGTCTCCAAACAAACAGTACCCACATTGCATTGTTTCCAAGCATGGCCATTCCTTAATTAGTTGTTTTGGGGTCTTCCTCCTCCCCTCTTTTTCCCCCTTTTTCCCTCTGAATGTGGGACTTTTCATCCCGAATGAAAAATGTTGCCAGCGAAGAGTAGACAACTGGCACATTTCCTGGACTCATTAAGTAACACAGAAGGGTTGAGGAAGAGACAGATGGGGCTGGAGGTGTCCAACATTTTCTTATCAGAGTTTTTATAATTGTACATCATTAGCGGCATCTGAAGCGCTCATGTTTTACATCTGCCAAGGATGCTTACCAGCAACTTCCCTCGGCTGAGAATGCCCGTCAAGTGCTTCTTGGCGTCGCTCATTTGGGGCTCATTTTTTTCCATTAATGGGATGGCGTCCTTAATTTTGGCAACATTTTCTTTTAAGCAGAGTTCCAGAAGGGCCTCCGCCACAAGTAGATTCACATAGTCTTCTGCAATAAAGAGAAGTCAAAGTTGGTGTCATGTTCCCATAAAGATAAACTCAGAACCCCAGACATTATGTAAACATTTCTTTTCAAAAGGCAGCTTCAAGACTGAGTGCAAAAGTCAACTGTCTTAGCCACTAGCTTACATTATTTTGCTATGACCATTTGAAGATTTTGTAGTATGCCAATATCTTGTGTACTGACTTCTATTTTTGCTATGAACTCATCTGCTCAGAAAAAAAAGAAGCACTTGCATTGTATTATAAATATTCCTAATAGAGTGAGATTTCTTCTTAACTGAAAACTGTATTAGAATAATTAATAGTTTTTTAGGTTTCTCTCTCTCTCTCTCTCTCTCTCTCTCTCTATATATATATATATATATATATATATATATTCAAGTAGACATACATTTGTAAGTGTTTGTTGTGTACATTGCAATACTTTCCAGCTATTAGTGTTCCATAATCATTTATCAGATAATATATTTTCTTTAAGGGGTCACAGTCTTCTATTTAAATAGTACATATAAAGGGATCATAGGTTCTAAATTAATATCCGCTTCCTCCTTCTCTAGTCTTATAGGATCCTCTATATACATTTTTACTTTAATTTTACATTGAGATGTTGAATCCTAGGTTGCCATTCATTAACAAAGTTCTCGAATAGTTCTCCTCTTAATAGTACAGTTATTTTACCCATTATCAGCAAATCTGTAATGTATTTTTCTCATTCTTCTAAAGGAGGTATCTCAGAGGTTTTCCAATATCTGGCATATACTATTCAAGCTGCCACTGTCATGTAAAACATTATATTTTCAAATTTCCTTTTTAGTTCTTCATCAGGCATGTTCAAAAGGTACATTTGTGGTGTCATTTTGAAATTTGTGTTTAACATCTTTTCAAGATAGATGTATATGAATCTGTTTCCACTAGTTGTTTACTTTGTTGCAAGCCCATCATGTGTGGTAAAATTTATCTTTTTCTTTCCCACATTTCCAACATTTGTCAGTACAATTATACATATTGGCTAGACTCTCTGGCGATACTATCACAGGTGCATTTTGCAAACATTTTCTTTTACGTTTTGACATGCAGTGTATTTCATTCTTCTCTTGAATGTCTTTTCCCACTGGGCCATATTTGTATTTTGGACTATGTTAGAATTATTTTAGCACCTGTTCTTATCACTCTGGGAAGTAGCCCCTGCTGGCACAATGGGTTAAACCTCTAACGTGAAGATCAACATGTCAGAGGTTCGAATCTGGGGAAAGTTCAGATGAGCTCCCTCGTCAGCTCCAGCTCCCCATGCAGGGACATGAGAGAAGCCACCCACAAGGATGGTAAAACATCCGGGCATCCCCTGGGCAACGTCCTTGCAGACAGCCCATTCTCTCACACTAGAAGCGACTTGCAGTTTCTCAAATCACTCCTGACTTTAAAAAAAACACTCTGGGAACCTGTGTATGTAACTGTCCATCCTATGACCCCATGAATTCCATACGGTTTTCTTAGACAAGGAGTACTCTGAGGTAATGTTGCCAGTTCCTTCTCCTGAACTATAGCCTACAGCAGTGTTTCTCAAACTGTGTTCCTCCAGTTGTTTTGGACTTTAGCTCCCAGAAATCCCAGCCAGCATGCCAGTTATTAGGAATTGTGGGTGTTGATGTCCAAAACATCTGGAGGAGCACAGTTTGAGAAACTCTAGCATACAACAAATGGTATTTGCTTTCTCCCATCCAAGTACTAGCCAGGACTGACCCTGTTTAACTTCCAAAATAAGATGAGATACCCTTTTAGGTTACTTGAATGATGTCAAGCTGTCATAAACTGTTTGTATGTACAAGTCAGTCCCAACTTATGGTGACTCTATCATAGGTTTTCTGAACAATTTTTCTTCAGAGGAGGTTTGCCATTGCCATCTACGTAGACTGAGAGTATGTGGCTTGTGCAATACCACATTGTTGATTTCCATAGCTGAACACACATTTGAACTCTTGCCTCCCAGTTACAAACTTAGACACATTTAAACCACTGCACATCATGGGACTTAGTTCTGATTAAACATGCAAAGCATTGCACTGAAAATTGCCACAAGCAAAATTGCTGGTCTAACAAATTTCAGCAGGAAGCAAATACATCTAGCTGGGTCTTTATTTCTATCAATCCATTGTAACTAGGATCTGAGTTCCATAAACAACATCAAGTATCAGAAAACCTTCCTTAAACATGATTTCCCATCAATTTCCTCCCAACTAGACAGAAAATCATTCCTAGAAAGCAGAGATAGGGAAGGGACACACAATCTGCATTACAGAACATTGTGAAATCATTATTTAAAATGGTGAAGTTTTAAAGGAATTGAGACACTATGGGTACAATACTGTATATCAGAGGTTCTCAATCGTTTTAATGCCAAGACTCCTTAATATAGTTCCTCATGTTGTGGTGCCCCCCCCCCACAACCATAACATTATTTTCATTGCTATTTCATAACTGTAATTTTGCTACTGCTATGAATCGTAATGTAAATATCTGATATGCAGAATGTATTTTCTTTCACTGGACAAAATTTAGCACAAATACCCAATACACCCAAATTTGAATACTGGTGAGGTTGGAAGGGGGGTTGATTTTGTCATTTAAGAGTTGTAATCGCTTGGATTTATAGTTAGCCAACAAACAAAGAGAATTCGGAACTCCACCAACAATGGAATTGAACCAAACTGTCACTCAGAACTCCCATGACCAAAAATACTGGAAGGGTTTGGTGGGCATTGACCTTGAGTTTTGAGTTGTTGTTCATCTACGTTCAGAGAGCACTGTGGACTCAAACAATGATGGATCTGGATGAGACATGGCACGAGTATGCAACATACCAAAATGTGAACACTGGTGGATTTTGGAGAAAATAGACCTTGACATTTGAGGGTTATAGTTGCTGGGATTTATAATTCACCTACAAAGAGCATTCTGAACCCCACCAATGAGAGATTTGGACCAAACTTCCCATGCAGAACCCCCATGAGCAACAAAATATACTGTGTTTTCTGATGGTCTTTGGTGGCCCTTCTGACCCCCAGGTTGAGAAACGCTGCTGTATATAATCTTCCCTTCACATTTGCAGTTTTGACTTTTGTGGATATGATTACTCATGGATTCGATTTCAAATATTATTTCCAGAAATCTCTAGGACAGTGGTTCCCAACCTATGGGTCCCCAGATGTTTTGGTCTTCAACTTCCAAAATCCTAACAGCTGGTAACCTGGTTGGGATTTCTGAGAGTTGGAGGCCAAAACACCTGGGACCCATAGGTTGCCCTAGGTCTTCCAGTGTAGAGGACCTAGAGATTTCCTGAAAGAACACCTCTTCAGGACTATCATAAGTTTTCCAGTGTGTTTCTATGGTTGGCTTCCAGCAGATATCTCTTCCTTTCCTATTTTTCCCCATGGTCCTGGTTTTACTTCATGTGATGCAAAGTGCTTTTAAAGTGCAAGGACAATTTTTGCTCAGTTAATTCAGCAGGAATGTCTTTCTGTGGTGTTGGAGGAAAGTTCTGAGAGTGCCTTGGACCGCAAGATCCAATCAGTCCATACTTCAGAAAATAAAGCCCGACTGCTCACTGGAGGGAAGGATAGTAGAAACAAAGATGAAGTACTTTGGCCACATCATAAGAAAGAAAAACTTAGAGAAGACAATTATGCTGGGGGGAAAGGAAGAGGGGCTGACCAAGGGCAAGATGAATGGTATCCTTGAAGTGACTCGCTTGACTCTGAAGGAGCTGGGGGAGGTGACAGCCAACAGGGCGCTCTGGCATGGGCTGGTCCATGAGGTCATGAAGAGTCAGAAGCGACTGAATGAATGAACAATAACAATTCAGCAGAAGGAAAGGGGGAAGTATTTTGCCCTTCAGTATAGATTTGAGCAAAAGCAAACTGGTGCCGCAAACGTCTAACCTGTGCATCCCCCCCCCCCCCACACAAATTTATAACTTTTACTACACTCATGTTCTTTGGTCACATGTTCAGAATGAATGCAATTTACATCACTTTAACTGCTATGGCTCACGGGAATTGTAGTTTTACAAGTTATTTAGACTTCTCGGTCAAAGAGTGCTGATGCCTCACCAAACTTCAACTCCCAAGGATTCCGTAGCATTTGGCCATGGCAGTGGGGTCAAACTGCATTAAATCTGCAGTGTAAATGCACCCCTACCTTTCATTTGTGAAATGCTGAAGCCTGGAGGATGTGGAATTCTTTAATCAAAAGCATACATCTCGTGTACCAGGCTCTAGTTGGTGGATCTCCCCTTAACATTTTCCTAGAACTCATTCACTTCTGTTCTAGACTGCACCCATAACCACTCACTATGATGTAATATTGTGGCTTCAAATGGAAATGAGTCAAGCTTTCTCCCTCTTCAAAAAGTCTGCCATCACTGATCCTTTCAAATTGAGAAATCCTTAACAATCTTTCAATCACGAATCCAAAACCTGACTGGTACACACTCCCAAAAGTACTGAAATACTTCAGCCACAGTTCCCACAGCGAAGCCAACTATCCTCTTTGCAATGGCAGGAAACAAGCAGTGACGGAACGGAGAATAAATAAATGCACACTGACTGTTTATAATGCAGTGGCCACTGGCCGCAAGTCACTGCGGGTGTCAATGCGCCACAATGAGATGAAATCAAAAACAGGAAATGCTCCTCGCAAACAGACCTCGTTCACCCATTGCACAATAAAAACTGGTTGTAGGGAGACATTTAATACTTTCACAACAATTGCAAAGAGGGGGAAAAGGACAACAACTCAACTGATAAGCCAGGTTCATATAAGAGCAGGAGAAGATTCAGATAACAGAACCCTTTGGTGCCACACAATTGTTTGCTCTCTTTGATGCTACACAAACATAAATAGACATTGAGAAACTAAGGTATTTAAAATGTAATAAAACACAGACTTCCATACAGCCATATAACCCAGAATATCCAGGCAGAAAATCCCACAATATCTGCTTTGAACTGGGTTATCTGAGTCCACACTGCCATATATTCAAGTTCAAAGCAGAAAATGTGGAATTTTATTCAGCTGTGTAGAAGAGGTCATGGTACACCTCATTGAAAGCTTTGCGTGTCGGAACAGATTAATAACCACACCATAATATGTGTTTGTGTGCATCTAGGAACATATCCTCCATAAATATGGTGCTCATTCTGGACTATAGTTAAATTAGGGTACATCTACACTGTAGGATTAATGAGGTTTGGCACCACTTTATCTGCCATGCCTCAATGGTGTGGAATCAAGGGAGATGTAGTTCTATAAGATCTTTAGTCTTCTCTGCCCAAAAGAGCTGGTGCCTCACCAAACTATAAATCCCACCCTGGAGGCTGCACACATGCAAACAAGGGTAGTCATCTGAGTGACAGTAATACAGAAGCTTTTTAATCACTACTAGCAAAAGGATGGAAAGAATCTATGTACAGTATCTATATTAGGATCTCAAGGGAAGGAGCTGTTTTTCTTTTCCTTCTCTCAAGAGATCCCAGTGGAGACTGTTCTTTTTACAGTGTTATTTATTACTAACAACTCCTTGTCTAGGGTAAAAATGAATATATCTGCACAATGAATAGTCACTGGCTGCATGTAGCCCTAAGATTACCTACACAGAATCATTGAATTGGAAGAGAACTCAAGGGCCACCCGGTACAACTCCACTCTGCCATGCAGGAACACACAATCAAAGCCATCCTGACAGATGGCCATCCAGCCTCTGTTTCAAAACCTCCAGAGAAGGAAACTCCAGCACACATCCAGGCAGCATATTCTATGGTCAAACAGCTCTTGTTTTCGGGAGTTTCTTCTTGATGCTTAGGTGGAGTTTCTTTTCCTGTGGTTTGAATCCACTCTTCCATCTCCTAGTGTACACCTACATCAGTGGTCCCCAAGAATGAAAATATGGTCAGTGGCCTCACCATTTCTACACTGTTGCCTCGAAACCACATGGCAACAAGAGCAACTGATCTTGCAAAACTCTCTTATAGTGCCGGGGCAATGTGGATGTTGGGAGGGGAGAGGCTGATTACTCATAAAAGATTACTACTACCACAACAGCTCTAGATGATTAAATATGGTTTTATGCAGATGGGGACTACTGGATGGCATATGTTCTGCATCAGAAACTAGAGCTGATGTGGCCTATCCAATGCAATTTTCTGAATCAGCACCCCAAATAACCAGACAAATATTTAGACATGACTATCAGGTCCCCACTTAACCTCCTCTTCTCCAGACTAAGCATTTAATCTGGGGCTTCAGAAGCCAGCACCAGAACACTGAAATGGATCAAACTGGGAGGTATCACAGATTATGCAAACCAAGACTATTTGCCATTCATTGAACATCTTTTCAAAGCCCCATTCTGGATCTTTCACAGCTTCTGACTCCATTTCAAGATGCATTGATCACAGTCTATTGGAAGAGTCCAGCTTGGAAGATGACAGTACAGGCAGCCCTCAACATTCATTGGATGAGGGACACAAGACCACTGTGAAAGCGGAAAACCTTGAATTTCAAATATGCTGAGAGCACATCTCTCCAAGAATTTCTAGATCCTCCACAATGACTTTGTGGTCAGTTTCCACTGCTTACTATAGAGACTAAGGAGGACCTCATTCCATGAATGGGGGAAAGTGAAAGTAATTGTCTTACTCCATTCCCTCGTGGAGGTCCACCAGACATCCCACATCCTTTCCCTGTCTTAAGCCATTTGAAATGCATTCTGGGCTCCGTTTCCATGTGTCACAGAAATGGAGCCCTACAGGGTCCCATTGGGAGTGCCCTTATGTCATGTGATGGTTCCTATGGGACTCCGTTTCTGAAGCACATGGAAACGGAGCCCAGATTGTGTGGGATGAGGTCCTAAGAGCATAGGCCAGTATACACATATATTCATGGGTGGGTCTCACAATGAACTTAAAATTGGCAGGACAGTGCTTCCGGAAAAGAAATGTGTCCTGGTTTGAGACAGATATTTTAGAAGAGAAAAAAAAACCTAGTGCCTGGTGAGTAATTTCTTCCACCTCTTTATACCAGATGGTTATTTCTTAAGATCGAAATTATAATGTGGTTCAAGATGTAACCAAGGGAAATATAACTGTATGACGTATCCAAAAGCTGGAGGAGAGAGTCCACATTATTTCTTCATTTTGCTCCCTCTCCCCTTTTCTTTCTCACTCATGCAACTGTGCCTGCAAATTTTATCTAACAGGATATAAAAACACGATTCATCTCTAATTTCTCACCACAAAGACTAACAATTTCAAAAGGCGAGACCAATGTCAAAAACAGTGAGCCTTGAAAAAGCATCCACACTGCACTATTATACCAGTTTGACACCACTTTAGATTTACCATTTGTTGGTGCACCAGAGCACTCTAATAAAGAAGATTAAAAATTTCACAAGACTATAAATCCCAGAAATCCATAGCACTGCACCATTGCAGTTAATGTCGTGTGGAACTACTATAATTCCTCAGTGTGAATACAGCCCTGGTTTGCATCCACACTGCAGTTTGGTTACAGAACCTCTTTTAATACCAAATCCGGTGTAGTTTTATGTCCCATTATATACAATGCAGCCACAGTAAGTTGTCCCTGACTTATTAATACCATTTCATAGACGCATCAACATTCTTTGGCAGCGACTGAGTCTATAAACTACAACTCCCATGATTCCATAGCAATCAACCATGGCAGTTAAAGTGGTGCGCTGCATTAAATCTTCACTGTAGATGCACCCCATGTTGCTCAACATTTATTTATTTATTTATTTATTTATTTGCCATATTTATATCCCGCCCTTCTCAACTCCAAAGGGGACTCAAGGCAACTTTACACATAGGCAACTATTCAATGCCTTAAAAACAACATACAATTAAAATAAACATTTAAATTAAGATTAAAATTAATACACACTTTAAAAAGTTAAAAACATTACAACCATTATTAAAAAGCACACCATCCACAATCGTAATCCGGGACCATTCCAATAGTCATTGCACATATTCCATATCCTTTTATTGCACTTCTCTGAAGGCTTGATCCCAAAACCCACGTTTTCACTTTCTTTCTGAAGGCCAAGAGGGAGGGGGCTGATCTAATATCACTGGGGAGGGTGTTCCACAGTTAAGGGACCACCACTGAGAAGGCCCTGTTACTCGTCCCCACAGCTGCGCCTATGAAGGAGGTGGGACCAAGAGCAGGACCACCCCTGATGATCTTAATCTCTAAGGTGGTTCAAAGAGGGAGATATGTTCGGACAGGTAAGCTGGGCTGATCTATTATCACTAGGGAGGGAGTTCCACAGCCAAGGGGCTACCACTGAGAAGGACCTGTCACTCATTCCCACCAGTTGCACCTGTGAAGGAGATAGGACTTAGAGCAGTACCTCTCCTGACTATCTTAATCTCTAAGGTGGTTCAAAGAGGGAGATACGTTCGGACAGGTAAGCTGGGCTGGAACTATTTAGGGCTTTATAGGTTAAAGCCAGCACTCTGAATTGAGCTTGGTAGCAGACTGAAAGCCAGTGGAGCTGACACAACAGGGGGTTGTGTGTTTCCTGTACGCCGCTGCAGTGAGAAATCTGGGTGCTGCCCATTGGGCCATTTGAAGCTATTGAGATGTATATCATATCTGATGCTGGATAAAATACATTGCCATCAGCTGTTCCACAGCTTGGAAAGTTGCTATTTTGGAATTACAAGTCCCAAAGTACCCAAAAATAGTATTCTCATTGACTCTGAACAATGGATAGCATTACCAGGCAGGGTTTTTGTCCAATCTTTTTTTGAAACTATGTAGCTGAGTTGGAGCTCATGACAAAAACTCGTGGTAGCAATTTCCATGGTTTGACAATGTGCTGTGTGACAAACGCTTCCTTTTGTTTTTCTGGATTATCCTACCCCCCCCCCCCCTTGGGAACTTGGGATAGTTCCCAAGTGCTTAACTTGACTGGATTGTGCTCAGGGCATTTTGAGGTCAAGCATGAAGTAATCAGGAATCAAAGCAGGAAGTATTGTTAAGTTTATATTTTCTTTTATTAAATATACATTATTATAATCTCTTCATCTTTGTCTAGTATATGACCTTCTCTCTGAGATGTATATATTCTTGTAGAAGGGATCTGTTCGATGTCCTTCCTCTTTAAATGTAAGATAGTTTCCCCATCTTTGAAATATTTTTTAAAAGATATCATCACTGACTTTTCCGTCATGTACTCTAAAGTTAAGATTGTATTGGGTGTCACCAAGAATCTATTTTTGCCTGTTTCTCTAACTCTGGTCTCCCCCCCCCCCCCCCCCCCCCCCCAAGTCCTTTGATTTTTTGTCATTGGGACTCTCATAAGTGCATCATGATAGCAGTACACAAAGGTGAATGGCAAGTTTGTAAATAAAAGGTCTGTATTCTAAACACATAGTTGGACTGGATGATCCTTGAGGTTTCTTCCAACTCTATGACATTTAATGCATTATAAGAAATGAAGAGGTACATCTTATTTTTACGTCAAATCCTGTGATTGGCTTATTGGCTTTGAGGTGTTTCAAACATTTCCATTTACCTATAGAAGTCTTGAAATCCTTACAGATTTTACTGCTATATTAAGTTGTTTTTAATTCTATATTTTAATTTCAAATGGCTGTTTATGTTCTATGTTTAATATGATTTTAAGGTTTAATTTATAGTTATATGTTAGTGATTATGCTTTGGTTTCGTATATATTTTGACATTGAATCTTACTTGTCAGGGGAAAGTGGTATATAAATGCAGTAAGGAAGTAAGTAAGGAAGTAAATATTGCATTTCAAAGTTCACATATTACTCATTGGTGATCATCCTTCCATGGAATAAGATGGCAAAAATTAGCTTTAAATGAATACTCTCTGGCATAGATTTTCTCATCTTGGTGTCCTCTAGACGTATCTGGTTACAGTTCCTATCAGATAAGTTATATGCTTATGGGTAAACCCCATACGTGCACTATAGGAATTGTAGTTCAACTAATCTGAAGGGTGTCAGGTTGCTTAACTAGATAGGCAGGCAGGCAGGCAGGTAGGTAGGTAGGTAGGTAGATGTGTGTATTTTGTTTCTTGTTGCTTTAATCTGTTTTGGTTGCAAAATCCTAATCATTGAATCATAGAATCACAGAGTTGGAAAAGACCTCATGGGCCATCCAGTCCAACCCCTTGCCAAGGATTAGGAAAATTGCATTCAAAGCACCCCCGACAGATGACCATCCAGCCTCTCTTTAAAAGCTTCCAAAGAAGAAGCCTCCACCACACTCCAGGGCAGAGAGTTCCACTGCTGAACAGCTCTCACAGTTAGGAAGTTCTTCCTAATGTTCAGATGGAAAATCTATCACAAACTGCTCTGTTTCTCTTTGTTTTGGTTGTGTGTGTGTGTGCGCGCGCTATCATGTATACAAAGTGGTATACTTTTTGTCTTTGTTCATGGTTTTGAAACAAAAATGTATTAAAACAACCCAGGAGCAAAAAGAGAGAGATCAAGGATCACGGGATTACTGCTTTTTAAAAGAAAAGCCACAGTTATGGGACAAAGCAAATCACGAGATTTTCATTGCATGTCCAGGCTTGCCAACTGTAAATTAAATCATTCTATATTCCTTTCTTTTTTTATTGCTAGTGACATCTTTATTACAAAGATCAGAAAAAAGCCATTTGTGAACCGAATCAAGTCTTCAGAACTGCACTTCACCCCAATGCTGTACCAAATATTGTAGGTCCCACTTGCAGAGTGTTTGTAAAACTACTATCCCAACAAATTAAATCACTTAATATCTACTGTCTGAGGGCGCCTCAACACTATAGCATTAAATGCAGTTTGACAACATTTCAAAAGCCATGTAATGGAATGGAATCCTAGGAGTCCGAGTTTTGCAAGATCTTTAACTTTTTTTTTCAAAGGATGTTGATGTCTCATCAAACTACAAAGCTCAGGATTTCCTCTAAGCAGCAGTGTTGATCAAATCTCCTTCATAACATTATAAAGTCATGGGGAATGGAAATACACACAGGTATTTCAGCTGGAATCATGGAGTTGTAAAAGGAACCTGAAAGTTATCTAGTCAACTCAACTGCCATTAAGGAATTCATGACTCTGTGCAGTGCCCATGCAGTCTCTATTTAAAAACCTCAAATGAAGGATGCTAAATTTAAAAACCTCTAAAGGAAGATGCTAAATTGTTGAGTGCCTTCTAGTCATTTCCAATTTATGGCACTGCTAAAATGACCCAGTCATAGAATTTTCTGAGGCTGGGAGTATGTGACTCACCTAAGGTTGCCCAGTGGATTTCCATGACCTAGTGGAAAATCCTTGGTCTCTACAACCACAGTCCAATGCTCAAACCACCAATTGATAATTTTTGTTATACTAATTACAGTAGGTCTTTTTAGATCCTGTATGACATTTTATGGGTGAGGGTCATCTTTAGATATTTTTCAGACTTTAAAATATGGTCATCTAGTCCAGCTTCCCTTGGAAGAGGTGTTGATGTGTGTCTTCAAGTCATTCCCAACTTATGTCTACCCAAAGGAAAAACTATCACAGGATTTTCTTGATAAGATTTGTTCTAAGGGGGCTTGCTTTACATTTCTTTGAGACTGAGAGAGGGTCCTTCCACACTGCCCTATATCCCAGGATCTGATCCCAGATAATCTGCTTTAAACTAGAATATATGAGTCTCCACTGCCAGCTATTCTGGGATAAGCAGATAATCTGGGATCAGATCCTGGGCTATAGGGGCAGTGTGGAAGGGCCCAGAGTGTGAATTGCCCTCTCTGAGAATGGATTTCCTTTGTCAAGTGAGGATTTGAACCTGATCACCTATGGAAATTCATCTAAGAGAGGGTTTGGGAAAGTTTTTGTTGTTTATTTGTTCAGTCGCTTATGACTCCTCGTGACCGCATGGACCAGCCCATGCCAGAACTCTGTCGGCCTTTGCCACCCGCAGCTCCATCAAGGTCAAGTCAGTTACTTCAAGGGTACCATCCATCCATCTTGCCCTTTGCCAGCCCCTCTTCCCTTTT
Organism: Anolis sagrei ordinatus; assembly: GCF_025583915.1. Taxonomy (NCBI): domain Eukaryota; kingdom Metazoa; phylum Chordata; class Lepidosauria; order Squamata; family Anolidae; genus Anolis; species Anolis sagrei. Next base: position 328,557,836 of record NW_026844366.1, on the reverse strand, counting down.
CTTTCCATTTTCCCCATCATTGTCACCTTCTCCAAACTTTCCTTTCTTCTCATTATGTGGCCTCTAATATCCTTCCCTCCAGTGAGCAGTTGGGCTTTATTTCCTGGAGTATGGACTGATTTGATCTTCTCGTGGTCCAAGGAACTCTCAGAATTTCCACCAATACCACTGTTCAAAAGCATCTATCTTCCTTCGCTTGGCCTTCCTTATGGTCCAGCTATCACATCCATAGGTTACGACGAGGAATACCATTGCTTTAACTATGCGGATATTCGTTGCCAGTATGATGTCTCTATTCTTCACTATTTTATCGAGATTGGTCATTGCTTTCCTCCCAATAAGTAAACATCTTCTGATTACCTAGCTGCAGTCCGTGTCTGCAGTAATTTTTGCACCTAGAAATACAAAGTCTGTCACTGACTCCACGTTTTCTCCCTCTATTTGTCAATAACCAATCAGCCTTGTTGCCATCTTGGGTTTTTTTTTATGTTTAACTGCATCCCAGCTTTTGCACTTTCTTCTTTCACCTTGGTTAGACGGCTCCTCAGCTCCTCCTCACCTTCAGCCATCAAAGTGGTATCATCTGCATATCTAAAGTTGTTTGTTTCTTCCAACAATTTTAATTCCAGCCTTGGATTAATCAAGCCCCGCACATCAAATGATGTTTTCTGCATACAAGTTGAATAGGTAGGGTGAGAGTATCCAGCCCTGTCATACTCCTTTCCCAATCTTGAACCAGTCTGTTGTTCCATGGTCAGTTCTTACTGTTGCTACTTGGTCGTTATACAGATTCCTCAGGAGACAGACAAGGTGATATCCCCATACCACCAACAACTTGCCACAAATTATTATCCACACCATAGTTCAATTCTCTGCTCAGCCATGGAAACTCACCATGGGCAAGTCACATACTCTGAGCTTGAGTGGGGATTCGAACCCATTTTCTCCAGAGTTGTCTCCAGGGGAAGTGACCTCCTGTTTATTTTATTTAGTTCTGATCTCTACTCATGTCCTATCATCAAAGTACCCCTAGATAACCCAGAATATCAAGGCAGAAAATCCCACAACGTCTACTTTGAACTGGGTTATCTGCATCCAGACTGCCATATATTCCATTTCAAAGCAGCTATTGTGGGGTATTATTCAGCTGTGTGGAAGGAGTCCCAGCAACAAAACAGTATCTCAAAAATTGCTTTTGTTTTGAGTGCTAGTGAATTTAGCAAGCCACACACTCTCAGCCATGGAGGAAGGCAATGGCAACCCCCCCCCCCCCCAAAAAACCCATCTTGCCAATAAAATGCCATGAGGTGTTTGCTTTAAGGTCTCCACTTGAAAGCATAACAGTAACAACAGCAGAACGATGATAAACTTTATCAGAGGAGGGAAGAGAGGTTATCACTTAGCTCTACTGTGGAGCCAGCAAGCAACAGATAAGAAAAAAGTGGGGGATACCTCTCTACACTACACTACAAAATTAATATAGTTTGGCATCACTTTAATTGCTATGGAATTCTGGGATGTGTAGTTTGGTGATGCACCAGCAATCTTTGGCAGAGAAGGCTAAAGATCTTGGAAAACTTCAACATCCAAGATGCCATAGTATTGAGCCATGGTAGTTAAAATGGGGTCAAACTATATAAATTCTGCAGTGTTGATGAACCTAAAAAGACCTTCTTCCCTCTTACCATTAGACATAATTAGGCATCTGACTCAGGCGGCAGATTTTTGCTGTCCCACGCTGTTGAATTTGTTCATTCACTGCCAGGGGAAGGGCTGTTTGTAGGACTTCCTGCCTAAGTATCTTGGTCAAGTTCGTGTTGCCTCTGAAAAATCCTGCAAATCTCTTGGGAAGACAGGCGGACAAAGGTCAGTGTGCTGGAAGAAGCAAACACCACCAGCACTGAAGCAATGTTCCTAAGCCATCAACTCCACTGGACTGGCCACATTGTCCGAATGCCCTATTACTGTCTCCCAAAGCAGTTACTATACTCCCAACTGAAGAATGGAAAACGGAATGTTGGTGGACAGGAAAAGAGATTTAAAGATAGGCTTAAAGCTAACCATTAAAACTGTGGCATAGAGTCTGAGAACTGGGAAGCCCTGGTCCTGGGAAGCCCAGTATAAACACTGAGAACTGGGAAGCACTCTAACTGGAGGTCAGCTGCGACCAGCAGTGCTGCAGAATTTGAAGAGACATGAATGGAGGGCAAAAGGGAGAAACATGCCCAGAGAAAGGCGCGTCAAACCAACCCTGACCGGGATTGCCTTCCACCTGAAAACCTACATCCTCACTGCGGGAGAACATGTGGAACAAGAATTGGGCTCCACAGCCACCTATGGACCCATCGCCAAGACACTACACTTGGAGGATCATCATCCTCAGGCTACGAGGGATCACCGAAGAAGAAGAAGAAGGTTGTGTATTCCTGCATTTGGGGGGAGTATTTGTACTGGTTGACCCTTGTGGTCTCTTCCCACTCTAGGATTCTGTGAGTCTGTGGATGCTAGAGGCAACATTCTCAGGGTGATTTCCTGGCTACAGAGCCTACAGATATGAGTTGGAAGGTAATGTGTGAATACATTAGCCCAGGTATGAGCAAACTTGGGCCCTCCAGGTGTTTTGGACTTCAATTCCCATAATTCCTAACAGACTCAGGCCCTTTCCTTTTCCTCAGCTGCTTAAGCTGGAAAGGGCCTGAGGCTGTTAGGAATTGTAGGAGTTGAAGTCCAAAACACCTGGAGGGCCCAAGTTTGCCCATGCCTGCATTAGCCTTAATGTCACACCGGGCAACCAAGAATAATTTGCTCCAAGCAGAAAAGAGACAGGAGGAGGAAAGAAATGACAGAACTCATAGAATTATAGACTCAGACTGGTCCCTAGTCCAACCCCATTCTGTCATGCACACAATCAAAGCCCTCTCAACAGATGGCCATCCAGCTTCTGCTTCCAAACCTCCAAAAGAAGAAACTCCACAACATTCCCTGGTAGCCTATTCCATCCCCGATCAAGCTCTGACAGCCAGAAAGCGACCTCATGGGCCATCCAGTCCAACCCCCTGCCAAGAAGCAGGAAAATCAGGTTCAAAGCACCCCCAACAGATGGCCATCCAGCCTCTGCTTAAAAGCCTCCAAAGGAGAAGCCTCCACCACACTCCTTGGCAGAGAGTTCCACTGCTGAACAGCCATCACAGTCAGGAAGTTCTTCCTCATGTTCAGGCGGAATCTCCTTTCTTGCAATTTGAAGCCATTGTTCCACGTCCTACTCTCTAGGGCAGCAGAAAACAAGCTTACTCCCCCCTCCCTATGACTTCCCCTCACATATTTCTACATGGCCCTCATCACGTCTCCTCTCAGCCTTCTCTTCTGCAGGCTAAACATGCCCAGCTCTTTAAGCCGCTCCTCATAGGGCTTGTTCTCCAGACATTCCGGCATGTCAACATCTCCCTTCAGTTGTGGTGCCCAGAATTGGGCACAGTATTCCATAAGTTCTTCCTAATGTTGAGGTGGAATCACTTTTCCTGCCATTTGGACCCATTGCTGAAAGCAGCAGGAAACTATCTTGTCACCCTCCTGGCTGGGACATCTTTTCAGATCTCGAGACCTGGCTCAACAAAGACCTGAGACTGGGAGGGGAGGTGGGGAGGAGGGAGGGAGGGAGGAGGGAGCCTTACCGGACTTGTGCGCCTGGCCTTCTCGCCCTCCTTTGGCCCCTTTGTGGTGGTGTCGGGGGCTGGTGGCCCGGGCCCGCATCTGCCCCACGGCGGCCAGCTGCCTCTCCCAGTGGCCCTCCGCTCGGGACCTCTCCACCTCCGCCTCGTCCAGCTTCAGGTGGAAATGCAAGCCTTTCGCAGCCATCTTTGCGGGGGTGGCGGCGGCGGAGAGCGTGCTGCAACAGGGAAGTAAGTCAGTCCCGGGCAAAAGCAAAGCAGTCAAAGGCGAAGCCAGGCGAGCAGAGGCGCGCCTCGGGAACAGCCGGGTTCCCCTCGCCTTCCCGGAGCATGTGCAGAAAGACGCTCCCTTGCCCCTGCCGCTGGGCAGCTGTGCAAACACACACACACACACACAGCCAGATGTGTGAGAGGGAGAGACAGGCAGCACAGAAGTCACACTCAGCGCTGGGTTAGTCTCTAGGCGAGGCATGGGCAAACTTGGGCCCTCCATAGAATCATAGAATTGGAAGAGACCTCGTGGGCCATCCAGTCACACCCCCTGCCAAGAAGCAGGAAAATCGCATTCAAAGCACCCCCAACAGATGGCCATCCAGGCTCTGTTTAAAAGCTTCCAAAGAAGGAGCCTCCACCACACTCCGCGGCAGAGAGTTCCACTGCTGAACTGCTCTCACAGTCAGGAGGTTCTTCCTAATGTTCAGGTGGAGTCTCCTTTCTTGTATTTTGAAGCTGTTAGGAATTGTGAGAGTTTATTTATCGTGTCAGGCAACCGAACAGTTGTATTACATTTTTGACAGAACAAACATACAAAATCACAGAGTTTGCAAGCTTGGTAGTTGATTAAATGTCGTTTGACCAGTATCTGGCCACTTGGAGTGCTTCTGGTGTTGCCGCAAGGAGGTCCTCCATTGTGCATGTAGCAGGGCTCAGATTGCATTGGCAGAAAAACGAAATGCAAAGATACAGAATGGGGGACAATGCCTGGCTCGAGAGCAGTACGTGTGAAAAAGATCTTGGAGTCCTCGTGGACAAGTTAAACATGAGCCAACAATGTGATGTGGCGGCAAAAAAAGCCAATGGGATTTTGGCCTGCATCAATAGGAGCATAGTGTCTAGATCTAGGGAAGTAATGCTACCCCTCTATTCCACTTTGGTTAGACCACACCTGGAATATTGTGTCCAATTCTGGGCACCACAATTCAAGAGAGATATTGACAAGCTGGAATGTGTCCAGAGGAGGGCGACTAAAATGATCAAGGGTCTGGAGAACAAGCCCTATGATGGCTTAAGGAGCTGGGCATGTTTAGCCTGAAGAAGAGAAGGCTGAGAGGAGATATGATAGCCATGTATAAATATGTGAGAGGAAGCCACAGGGAGGAGGGAGCAAGCTTGTTTTCTGCTTCCTGGAGACTAGGACGCATGGAACAATGGCTTCAAACTACAAGAGAGGAGATTCCATCTGAACTTGAGGAAGAACTTCCTGACTGTGAGAGCTGTTCAGCAGTGGAACTCTCTGCCCGGAGTGTGGTGGAGGCTCCTTCTTTGGAAGCTTTTAAACAGAGGCTGGATGGCCATCTGCCAGGGGTGCGTTGAATGCAATATTCCTGCTTCTTGGCAGGGTTGGACCGGATGGCCCATGAGGTCTCTTCCAACTCTATGATTCTATGATTCTTTTCTCCTAGAATATTGGTGCACAAAGGAGTCTAGGTTTTCAGCAGACATGGACTAAGAGAGTAGACTAAAGTCGACAAAAGCTTATGCTACCAACATCTTTTTCTCAGCTAATCTTATAGCTACTGCAAGAGCTCTTTGCACACTGAAATTCCAGGCTAACTATTATCTTTTAATTCTACCCCTATGATCTCCGACCCATCCTCTGTTCAGATATCAGCCAGCAAGCCAACATCTTAAATCAGCTTTCTAAGATCTAAAGAGATACTCGCAGGAACAACTCAACAAGGGAGACTCCAAAAGTGGCAAGCTAAAACCCGGAACCTCAATCAGTAGCTAATACCAGATGAGAGACTCCCTCCTGGGCACACAGAAGGCTGGGCAACTTGGAAGGCAGAACAGACTACGTTCTGGCACCACGAGGTGCAGAGCCAACCTTCAGAAATGGGGCTACAAAGTGGAGTCCACGCCATGCGAGTGTGAAGAAGAGCAAACTACAGACCACTCGTACTATAATGCGACCTCAGCCCTGCCACGTGCACAATGAGGACCTTCTCACAGTGACACCAGAGGCACTCCCAAGTGGCCAGGTTTTGGTCAAATAACATTTAGTATAATGCCAAGTTTTTAACTTTGTGTTTAAATAGATTATAACTGTATCCTCAATTCACTTCTGGCACAATAAATAAATAACCCTGATGATGAGTACCAAATCCAGCCAGATGGAGTGGCAACCCATTAACCTGTTTAAAACACTTACCTGGATACAGACAAAGATAATCTTTCTCCATGCATCTAAGAAAGCAAATTAAGTAAATGAAATCTTGTGCTACCAATGTCTTCCTCTCAGTCTCAAAGATGTTATAAAATCCCTTTGAATAATATCAAACAACAGTCCTCTATTTAAAATGCTTCAATTGTGATCATTATTTGTTAAACACAGAGCCACAATTTAGGTAACAAAGTTCAGATAAAAAAAGCTCCTTTTTCCAAATCTTTTTTGCCCGCCAGCCCTTTTTTCCCTCTTTGTACTCTAAAAGGTAAAGTAAAGGTTGTCCCCTGACATTAAGTCCAGTCATGTCTAACTCTGGAGTGTGGTGCTCATCTCCATTTCTAAGCCAAAGAGCCAGTGTTGTCCATAGACACCTCCAAGGTCATGTGGCTGGCATGACTGCATGGAGCGCGTTACCTTCCCGCCGGAGCGGTATCTATTGATCTACTCACATTTGCATGTTTTCGAACTGCTAGGTTGGCAGAAGCTAGGGCTGACAGCGGAAGCTCACGCCGCTCCCCGGATTTGAACCTGCGACCTTTCGGTCAACAAGCTCAGCAGCTCAGCGCTTTAACCCACTTTGCCACCAGGGGGGGGGGGGGGAGTACTCTAACAGCATGTTTATTTGCAGCATCAGTTTTATTAGGATGGGGAAGGAGGGCTGGATTGCAGCAATTTGTCTGCAGTGAGAATTGTAAAAAAAGAAACCTTGACCTGGGAAAATGTAAAATTCTATTTTAGCCCTGTGTGTGTCTGATTACAATAGACAAAGTACACAACAGTTGCCCCCAGTATGTGAAAGCAGCATACATCTATAAGTCTGGCCATCCAGATGGAAATCATAAGATATGTATGGGCTGGTGACAGAAAAAAAATCGGTCCTGGATACCTTCCGGATTAAACATTCAAATGGACCCAAGAAGTTTCAAGGTGTTTTTGCTTGCTTATGCAAAACTCACATCAATTCATTTCACATGAGCATGTTGCGAGTTTTCAGTAAAAAGTTTGCTGAAATATGTTGAACTTCTCTTCTTTTTTGTAGTGCAGGAATAGCCCACTTCTCGTGTTATTTCTTCCCTTTAAAGCAAATTTTCTGTTAAAGAAGTCGAGTCATAGAGTTATATTGTTGAAGGGGAACCCATTGGTCATTAGGCCCAACCCTCTCCTCAGTGGAAGAACTCCAGTTATAGCAGGTATGGGCAAAACCAGACTTTCCACAAAAAATGGGGGAAATAATGATTACTGCCCTGCCCAAGCATTGCAGCCTACTTCATTTCCAGCTATTCATTACCAAAGGAGTAATTGTTTTAATACATTGCAACATTTTAAAGCATCTGTGGAATCTTATGGAGTAACACATGTATCATAAGGTAGGGAATTAAAAGTTCATTGCATTGTTTTTGACTATTACTAATACTCCTGCTAGAGGTAAAGAATTGATCTTTCCACAGGTCTGATAAATAAAACATTAGGCAAGCCTTTCACACACACAACAGAGGAGCAATGTTACCATCTTTAGCATCAGCTACTGAGTTCCTCTGCAGCTCTTTTAGCCCTCTACCCATAGAGGGACTGGCTTAAAATCTGGAGTATGTCATTCAATTGCCAGGGCCCTGTGTATATTGAACTGTTGGCTGCTCTCCCAAACCAGTCTGGGCTGAAGAGCATGGAGGGAGTTATGTATCTTTAAAGCAATGTAGCAAAGAACCTTGCACAAAGAATCTGAGAAGCTGGGGTCCTTAGCCTACACTATGAAACCCATTACCTATAGGTATGATATCGAGCAAGAATTTGGAAGGCCTTGCCTTGGAGACAGAGACAACTGGACCCACCAAAGAGGATCTGTTTACTCTGGCAAGAAAGATGCACGCAGATCAGAATTTTCCCTGAAATTTCCCAAATAAATCACACCAAAGTTGAAGAAAATGCCACTGAGTTGTTTATTTCGTTCCAGCTGGAGCGGATGTCAAACTGCAATCATTTGCCAAAGCTGACATGTTTTGCAAAGGGAAACATTACAGTTTTTATAGGAAATACAGAGCTTTCAAATTTCCCACTCCCGCCCCCCTCGCCAGATTCACGCTGATTGGTTGGAGTAATCAGCTGGCTGAGGTGTAGCTGGCTTAGCTGTGCCTCAGCCAATCAGGGAGCCAGCGCCGCTTCAACCTCTTGGCCAATGGGAAGGAAGGAGGTGGTCCGGGCAGGAAACAATGAACCAGGAGGAAAAGATAAATGGATTAAATGACTAATGTTTGTATAATTGCTAGCGATAGCTTTTCCTAAGCCGTCAAGCCAGCTTTCCTGGAAATATTTCCTTGACTGATTAGGAAGTCAGTCCATTTGTTGTCCTTGGGTCCTGGATATGGGATTGGTCGTTGGTGTCTGAAACTGGCATCAGCTGGGGGAAATGGAGACAAAGAAAGAGGCTATGGTGATACCTAAATCCTTCGCAGACAAGATGTCACCTTTTGTGAGAGGTGATTGAATTGTCCGAGGGCCATATCTCTCAGATGGGCTAGCCTAGCTACTCCGAGATCTGAGAAGATAAAAGCCTTTGTTCTATTTTCCATGCAAAGAGTTCCTGGTGAGTCCCTTTGTCTAGGGTTTAGTTGGCTCAGGAAGTGAGTGAAGGCTTCCTGAAGCCATGAGGTGCTGGGTTCACGAAAGGGTGATATTTCTTCATATTTCATATAGGGATATGGAGAAGGGGGAGGCATACAAGGGGATCATAGGGGATGAATTCATATAGTAGGGAAAAGGAAATCATATCAGCCCAACCAGATGGCCGGTCAGGCATCCGGGGGTTCTAAGGGGTGACCGCAGCAAGTCCCCCAGGGTTGGCAGGCTCTTGGACACTCAGCAAGATGGCGGCAGGAACAACGTTGCAGCATGGAGCCATGGATCACTATCAACTGGTCTCCATAAGAAGTTTTGGGGTGAAAAAGGTTATTCCCGGAGCACAGGGGTTCAAAATGCAAAAGCGAGATAGCACTTGGTCTTATAGTCTAGGAAGAAAATAGCACCATTTTGGAAGCGATCTGTTGACCCGCGGATAGGGGGCCCAATGGGTTTCCATATCCAAGGTTCAGAGGAACGCAGTTTCAGCCTCCCCGGGACGCTGAAAAAAGCATCCCAGGTGAGCCAGCAGTGATCTGCAGCTTGGGAAAGGGAAATTCCATTCTAGAGAGTGTTAGAGGCAGTAAATGGACTCAAAAGCTGACAAAATTCTGCAGTTTATTTGAAAACAAGAAGAATGAGCTTTGAACAAAACAGCCTTGTGCATGTCTACTCAAATGCACCATGGTGGTCCACCCCCTAGTTGCCTCCAGATTGGATTATTGCAATGCAGTCTACTTGTGGCTGCCCTTGAAGACGGCCCAGAAATTGCAATTGGTGCAAAGATCAGCGGGCAGATTACTAACTGGAGCAAGCTACAGGGAGTGAACAACCAACCTGTTCAAACAGCTCCACTGGTTGCCAATGAGTTTCTAGTCGCAATTCAAGGTGCAGGCAATTACCTACAAAGCCCTAATCGGTTCGGGGCCTGCCTATCTTTGCGATCGCATCTTCCCCTATGAACCAACAAGAGCCCCAAGATCATCCAGGGAGGTCCTTCTCTTGCTTCCACCTCCGTCTCAAGCGCAGTTGGTGGGGCTGAGGGAGAGGGCCTTCTTAGTAGTGGCCCCCTAGCTCTGGAATTCTCTCACTAGGGAGATTAGACTGGCACCTACCCTGTCCACCTTCCGCAAGAACCTAAAAACATGGATGTTCCACTGTGCTTTTGACTAGGCAGTTCCAAAGAATTGGCTCAATGTTATCTAAGATCCAGCACTTTAGCATGGCCCTCCGCTCTACAATCCTGACATTTTAATGCCCATGAACATTATTCTCCCAGCCCTGCCTTCTGAATTTTTCACTTTCTCTTAGCTCTGTCTAGGAATTTGCACAAACCAGAGCCCTCTGAACTCAGCACTTTTATCATTCTGTATGGTACTGTTTTTATGATGTTATGTTTTATTGTGATATGTTTTTATTTGGTTTTGTTTTGATACTATTTTATTGTATTATGGTTTTAACGTTGTGCCCCCTGGGCTTGTCCCTTTGCCCCGAATCCCTTAGGGGAGATGGAGGCGGGGTATAAAAATAAAGTAGTAGTAGTAGTAGTAGTAGGTATTATTATTATTATTATTATTATTATTATTATTATTATTACAAATGTAAGCCTACTGAGATCACTGAAAGGTATTCCCAGGTGTATACAAGAAGATAGCCTTAAACCCTTATAACAGAATTCTGTGCATATCCACTCCGAAGCAAATTTCACTGAGTTCAATGGGAATTATCTTTAGGCTGTGTGTTTAAGGTGCATCTGAAACTTACATTTAGTGTTTAGACTGGGGTTCTGTCTCCATGTTATTTCACAATGTATACGGAAGTACTCAATTTTTTTAAAAAAAAATCTAGCTTCATTGTAGGAAATTGCTGAGAGAAAAAATGGAAGGAGGAGAAAAGGTGGCAAAGCATCCCAAAGATTATCAGTTTGTCTCATGGTGGGATAAGGATAAGTGGGCAATAAGGGAGAACACTTTGGGTCACTCAGGCCCCTTCCACATAGCTGTATAAAATCCACATTGAACTGGATTATATGGAAGTATGGATTCAGATAATCCAGTTCAAAGCAGATATTGTGGGTTATCTGCCTTGATATTATGGGTTATATGGCTGTGTTGAAAGGCCTTCAGATTATCTAACCCTATTACTACTTCCCACTCTGAGCCATTCCTAACTCTTTAGTGCTATGTGTTGTCCAGTTTCTCACAGTAATTGCTTTGCATCTGGCTACAGGTACAATTTCCCAATCCCTCCCATTAGCCACAAAATAGCTGTGGAAAGCAACATCCAAATGCAGTCAAGATGGCAAAAGACATTAATAAAGAAAAACAGACAAACTAGGACAGGCTGCAGCAGTTTGCTCTTACCTGAATTCACAGGGCAGGACAAGATTATGCCCACCCCCAAGTGAGTTAATTTGAGTGCATATTACTTCTGTACTTTGCACTTACCTTGCATTATTGGAATTCTGGGGGAAGAGAAAAAAAGTAGGAGAAAGATGTAAAGGTAAAGGCCCCCTCTACACAGCTGTATAAAATCCACATTGAACTGGATTGTATGGCAGTGTGGACTCAGATAATATAGTTCAAAGCAGATATTGTGGATTATCTGCCTTGATATTCTGGGTTATATCACTGTGTTATATGGCTTTGCACTAACAAAGACAATTGAATATTTACAAGTTCCTATGTGGCAGATTACACCCATCTTGTCTTTACATTATTCACAGGGACTGAACTTTACTCAAAACAGAGCATAGAAACACTTTACAAACTTGATGTGCACATGTGTCAATGTATACCTGAGATACACTCACTGACATATATACATGTAAAGGTTTTCCCCTGACATTAAAACCAGTCGTGTCCAACTCTGAGAGTTGGTGCTCATCTCAATTTCTAAGCCGAAGAGCCATCGATTTCCATAGACACCTCCAAGGTCATGAGGCCAGCATGACTGCATGGAGCGCCGTTATCTTCCTGCCGGAGCGGTACCTATTGATCTACTCACATTTCCATGTTTTCAAACTGCTAGGTTGGCAGAAACTGGGGCTAACAGCGGGAGCTCATGCCGCTCCCTGGATTTCAATCTGCAACCTTTCGGTTAGCAAGTTTAGCAGCTCAGTGGTTTAACCCACTGCGCCACTGGGGGCTCATGTATAAAATTGGTCCTCCATGTTCATGGATTTTGCTTCCACATTATATGATTTCAGCAACCGCAAGAACCACACGTTCAGAGGTCTGGCGTGTCTAGGTTTCCAGAAGGCTGAGTGAGACACAGATGGGTCAAAGGCGAAATCAGAGGTTTATTCTCAATGTCAGCAGAGAAAGCACTCTAAAAAAATGGACATGCCACAATTGCAAATACAGGGTATTTTTATTTCATTTGATAGCTATGCAAGAAACTTGCACAATTTCCTAATCCACATCTTGAATGGCTCAGGACTCCATTCAACTTGATCACTGGTTGGTCTTTCATAGTGGTAAGAAATTTGATAAAGTATCCTTGAAGTGACTGGCTTGACCTTGAAGGAGTTGGGGATGGTGAAGGCCAACAAAGAGCTCTGGCATGGGCTGGTCCATGAGGTTACAAAGAGTCGGAAGCAACTGAGTGAATAAACAACAATATCATTGGAGCATTTGAAGTGTCAGTCCGTTTATCGATCTGCCCAGGAGAAGGGTGAAATCAAGAAGGAATGTGAAGTGTCTGGTGATAATGGGCTGGGATGGGTCCCCACATCTTCTGCTCCAGTGTGGACAATAGTGTTAGCCTTGATAAACAATAGGGTGCTTCAAGGTGTTGGCCAAGTCCATAGGGCTCTCCATAGGAGTCTGGTACAGATCCATGGGAAAGGGAGTGTTCCCAGTCTATCCCAGATCATATCAAGTAAAACAAAGGGGACCCAAAGGCTCTGATGCCCCTTCCCATTCCCAGTTAATTGTATGAGAATTATAATATTTTTCTCTGAGTGAAGTATCATTCTGTGGAATTTCCAGAGAATTGCATAGAAAGGTTACTGTAAGGCAATCAGAAATATACTATGTGGCTAGCGATATTTCCCAATGGAACCATGTCTCATAATTCATAATTTTGATATCAAGCTCTTTTGTGGGGGTCTCCCAGCGGGAGAGATCCCTGAAGACCGCTAAAGGGGTCCTTTGACCTCGGTGAGCAGCCAGCGAAAGCCAATCCAAAGAACGAAAAATATTAAAAAATTAATCTCACCAGAGGCTGAAGAGGTTCAGTGACCGAGGCGTTTATTTCTGCGATTCAGCTGCAAAGGATGCGATTGCAGTGATCATTCACATACAAGCATGGTTTTACAGAATTTCCAGGCATTTTTATAGCATACAGACAAAGGAAACATTTTCAAAAATCCCGCCCGCCCTCTGCCGGCCGGCTTCGCCCTGATTGGCTGGCCACGGAACAGCTGGGAGGAGGCTTGGCTGCGCGTCCCGCCTCCCGTCCAATCAGCGAGCTCCGTCGCCTCTAGGGGGCCAATCAGCACCTTCCTAGCGCCTCCGAAGATGGTCCAATCGGCAGCCAGGAGGCGGGATGAAGCTTGACAGTTCAGAGGAAATGATGAGCCCAGGGGGCATCCGCCAGCTGAAATGTGAGGCTTTTGTCCTCACCGGCGGGGTGACAGATAGGGGAACAATGAGTTTCCTGGTCTGTGATTGGATTTGGGAGGAAGTATGAAAAGGGGCTTTTGATGGTATTTGGACCTCAGGGCCTCGTAAAAAGGGGGATCAACAAATACCTAAAAATGATTTAATCAGTCTTTTCTTCCTAAGTTTCTGTTGACCCTTCACTCCCTTACTGTCTGCTCTGAAAGTTAGTTTGAGAAGGGATCAACCACACGGCCCATGCAAATGTAAATATGAACCGTTTCGGGAGGACAAAGGATTTCCTCCCTGTCACAGTAATCCTTAGGTCACATTCCTTTTGGGGCAAGGGTCAAAGAGGAGAAGCGGGGAGGGGAACCAGAGTACATTTCTTATAATATTTCATTACATACATTTCATATATTTTCACATTTCATGAGGCAATCCCATCCCCATCCCCAGCGAAAGTTTATTAATAAAAATATTCAGTCATTTTTATTATTGAAAGAAATTCATGGTCTCCTGGTGAAGGCACACGGAAGCGGAGGCTACTTGCGAATCGGGGCAAGCCTGATCTGAAGGTTTGTGTCCAAAAATGTGGCAGAAAACAGTCCGGGATGTGGAGCAGAAAGTCAATAGGAGAGGGCAAATAAGAGAGTCCAAGGAGGGTTTCCGGGTTGTGATTGATGGGGCAATGTCCTTTGGGAAACTACATTTCCCTGATCAGAGGCCGGGACCCATGCCTGGCCACCTTCCCGGGACTCCTACGGGTGGCCGCAGTGGGTCCCTGGCTGCTGGATCCGAGCGGGAGCGAACGCTGCCGAGGAGAAGCGAAGAGCCTGGCCAGTTTGACAATCAGCTGTTTCTCTGCAAGATAAAATACTTAAAACAAAACTAATTTCTTCCCGGGTGAAGGGGCCCAAAACGAGAAAAGGGAGACAGCGGTTAGTCTTAAATTAGTTGTAGAAAAATATAAAATTGGAACGGCGGCGATCCGCCATTTTAAGCATTTTCGTGGATAAGGGGGTCCGAAATGGCGGTTTCCGTATCCGCGGTCTAGGCGAACGCAGATTCGGGGTCCGGGGGGCGCCCGGAGGCGCCTCCTGCGGGCTCACGGCTCTCCGGAGCCCAAAGGTTTATTTTAGTGCTGTTATGGTTTGAGTCAGAAGGGATACAAAAGTATCAAACGGAGAGATGAAAAGTTGCAAGTTTCAAGTACTTCTATTAGGGAAATGATACAAAGTAAAGGGTAAGGGAAAGCAAAGTGAAGCTGCGAGCATTCCTGGTTTTGAGCTGGCTGCTGGGGCACATTTCATCTGCTGGCCCCAAAAGCTTGATCCAGGAACTGCGGAACTCTCCGCTGCGGTTCACACCAATGTGAAGGCGGGGCTCCCCGCTGCGCTCGGGCTCAAATTCAGGCTCTAATTCGACAGCACACAAATTCAACATACTGTTGAAAATACAGGGTTAGTCAAAATGAATAGGCCAATAAGAAAATTAATTTTAGACGAATGTATGTTTACTGTAACCAAACCACAGCTACGTAGCGACAGATAAACTATCAAAGTTTTTTTTGAGCAACACACATGTACGTTAATGCCGCTAGGCGTCGCTAGGGGTCGCTGTTTTCAAAATGGCGGAATCAAGCAAAGAGAAGGCGTTTTGTGTGATGACATTTGCTAAAACAATGTCAGTAATTACGGTCCAGCGAGAATTTCAAGGGTTAGGGTTAGGGTTAGGGTTAGGGTTAGGGTTAGGGATAGGGTTAGGGTTAGGGTTAGGGATAGGGTTAGGGTTAGGGTTAGGGATAGGGTTAGGGTTAGGGTTAGGGTTAGGGTTAGGTTAGGGTTAGGGTTAGGGTTAGGGTTAGGGTTAGGGTTAGGGTTAGGGTTAGGGTTAGGGTTAGGGTTAGGACCTCAACGAACACCTTCCCAGACGTTGCTGCATTCGATGCCATTACGTCGGATGTGCTGCAACGGATGTGGAATGAACTGGACTATCGCTTGGACATCTGCCGTGTCACACGGGGCGCCCATATCGAACATCTCTGAAGGTGAGACAAAACTTTGATAGTTTATCTGTCGCTACGTAGCTGTAGTTTGGTTACAATAAACATACATTCGTCTAAAATTAATTTTCTTATTGGCCTATTCATTTTGACTAACCCTGTACTTTAAAACATTCCAAAATGCAAACCTTGATTTTGCCATTTAACACAAGACAATGGCTCGGTACTATGGAATCATGGGAGTTGTAGTTTTACGGGGTCTTTTGCTTTCTCTGCCAAAAAGTGCTGGTGTCTCACAAAACTACAACTCCTACAATTATTATATTCATTTATATCCTGTTTTTCCCTCAGAATCAACTCAATGTAGCTCACAGTAGAAAAACAAAAATGCAGTTAAAGAATACAAAAAGTAAATATTTGACAAGGATTAAACAACTATATTTCTTTGATTCTAAGATGTGCTTCCCGGCCCCATATAAACATATCTAAAAATGAGTTGCACTTTAGAATCACATGTGGTTTTTCATATATATAAACAAAGTGGAATATACATAATAATAGTAATACTAATAATACCTCACTACCTCTGAGGATGCTTGCCATAGATGCAGGCAAAACGTCAGGAGAGATTAAAAAAAACTACAACAACCCAATAATAATAATAATAATAATAATAATAATAATAATAATAATTCCATAATTTAGAATGCTGGGTTTGCTGTAACATTTGAACTATTCTAAAAGAGCTTTTCAACTTTTATAACTGCATTCTTTTATCTGGATGTGAATTGCTTTAAAATTGCAAATAATTTAATTCTATTTTAATGTTTATATTTTACATGTTTTAAGTGCATTCTTTTTTAAAATTGTGAGCCACTTCTGAATCTCAATTTTGAGGGTGAAATCAAGATACAAATGAATATAATAGTGATGTAACAATAATTCACACATTCACATTCCAGATTGTGGTATTGTTTGAAATGAGCTTTTTCTTTCATAATCGCACATTATTCTTTCAGTTGATCTTAAAATTTTAAATAGTTTAATTCTATTTTAATATTGACTTTTAGTATTTTAAATGCATTTTTCTTTTAAACTTAATAGTTGTGTATTTTTATTTGGATGTTAACTGTTTTAAAATGTAAATAGTTTCAATTCTGGGTTGCTGTGAGTTTTCTGGACTCTATGGCCATGTTCCAGAAGCATTCTCTCCTGACGTTTCGCCTGCATCTATGGCAGGCATCCTCAGAGGATGTGAGGTCTGTTGGAAACTAGGCAAATGATGTTTATATATCTGTGGAGTGTCCAGGGTGGGAGAAAGAATTCTTTTCTGCTTGAGGCAAGTGTGAATGTTGCAACTGTCCAGCTTGATTTAAAATACAGAATGGGGGACACGTGGCTCGAGAGCAGTATGTGTGAAAAAGATCTTGGAGTCCTTGTGGACAACAAGTTAAACATGAGCCAACAATGTGATGTGGCGGCAAAAAAAAAGCCAATGGGATTTTGGCCTGCATCAATAGGAGCATAGTGTCTAGATCTAGGGAAGTAATGCTACCCCTCTATTCCGCTTTGGTTAGACCACACCTGGAATATTGTGTCCAATTCTGGGCATCACAATTCAAGAGAGATATTGACAAGCTGGAATGTGTCCAGGTGTGGCAGGGAGCCCTGTCGGTGTGAGCTGCAGCGGGGAGTTCCGCAGTTCCTGGTTGTCACAATTGGAAGAAACAGATGAAATGTGCCCCAGCAGGCAGCTCAATAATAAGACTGCACTCAGCCTTTCTTTGCTTTCCCTTCTCCTTACATTGTATCATTCCCCTAATAAAGCACTTGAAACTTGCAACATTTAATCTTTCCGCTTGATACTTTTGTATCTTTCCTGCCTCAGACTAATTCAACATTAAAATAACCCTTTTTCCAGGCTCCGGAGAGCCGTGAGCCTGCGGGGAGGTGCCTCCAGGCACCCCCCGGACCAAGGATCTGTGTTCGCCCAATTCGCGGATACTGAAACCGCCATTTTGGACCCCAGTAACCACTAAAACAGTAACATGGCGGATTGGCGCCGTTCTAATTTTGTATTTTTCTGCTATTAATTCTAAGACTAACTGCTATCTCGCTTTCCTCATTTTGGACTCCTGCGCTCGGGGAATAATCATTTTGTTTAAAGCATTATTATCTGACAGCAAACAGCTGATTGCCAAAACTCTGCCGGCTCGGCGAAAGCAGCCTGTTTCTCCCTTGCTACCGCTCGTTCCTGCTCGGCCCTGCCATCAAGGGCTTGCTGTGGGCACCCACAGGAGGACCCGGAGAAGCGGCCAGGCTGGACCCCGGCCCCAGCACGGAAGATCTAGTTCGCCAAGGGCCAAACAATGGATTCTGTTGCTTCCTGACCCAGCGCACATAACTGGGTTCCTGTTTCCTTTTTGTGAACTCTCTGACCTATGCACTGGACTATGGACTCTGCTACTACCCAACCCAGCACCCATCACTGGGCTTCTGCCTTTTCTTATTGAACTCTCTGCTTCATGAACTGAACTGTTTGCCACATCCCTGGCCACGAACTTCCTTCTGGTGCTTGCCTTGAAATGCAAGCAGCCTCCGTTTCCACGCACCTTTGCCAAAGGACTATGAGATCTCCAGTTTGCGTTATAATAAAGATCCAATATTGTAATAAACTTTGCTTGGGATGGTGATGGGATTGCCTTATGAAATATATATATGAAATGTATGTATGTAATGAGATATCATGTAGAATGTACTGTGTTTCCCCTCCTCCTCTTTGACCCCTGCCCCCCAAAGGAATGTGACCTGAGGATTACTGCGACAGGGAGGAAACCCTTTGTCCTCCTGAAAATGGTTCATATTTACATTTGCATGGGCCCGTGATTGATTCCTTCCCGACCCTGACTTTCAGAGCAGACAGTGAGGGGAGGGGAAGTCAACAGAAACTCAGGAAGAAAAGACTGATTGAACCATCTTTGATATTGTTGATCCCCCCTTATTTGAGGTCCAATATCGCCAAAAACTTCTTTTCATACTTCCTCCCAAATCCCATCACAGACCAGGAAGCTCATTGTTCCCCTATCTGACACCCCGCCATGTGAGAACAAAAGCCTCACATTCCAACTGGCGGATGCCCTTAACAGCTGTCATATCCTCAGTCTTTGTTAGGCTTTGTCCCGCCTCCTGGCTGCCGATTGGTCCATCTTCCGAGGCACTAGGAAGGCGCTGATTGGCCCCCTAGAGGCAGCGGAGCCCGCTGATTGGGCAGGAGGCGAGGCGTGCCGCCAAGCCTCCTCCCAGCTGTTCCGCGGCCAGCCAATCAGGGCGAAGCCGGCCGGCAGAGGGCGGGCGGGATTTTTGAAACTGTTTCCCTTTGTCTGTGTACTATAAAAATGCTTGGAAATTCTGTAAAATCATGCTTGCAGTGGAATGATTCCTGCAATGCATCTGATCTCAGCTGAATCACAATAAACCTCGGTTGCTGAAAAACTTCTTCCACTTGGATGAGGCATTATTATTGGTAATATTTTTACTCTTTGGATTGGCTCTCGCTGGCCTCACCAAGGGACCCAGAGCCCTTTAGGCGCGGTCCTCGGGTTTCTCTCTCTCAAGGAGACCCCACTAAAAGCAGCTCGATATCACAGAGGAGGGCGATTAAAATAATCAAGGGTCTGGAGAACAAGCCCTATGAGGAGCAGCTAAAAGAGCTGGGTATGTTTAGCCTGAAGAAGAGAAGGCTGAGAGGAGATATGATAGCCATGTATAAATACGTGAGAGGAAGCCACAGGGAGGAGGGAGCGAACTCGTTTTCTGCTGCCCTGGAGAATAGGACAATGGCTTCAAACTACAAGAAAGGAGATTCCATCTGAACATGAGGAAGAACTTCCTGACTGTGAGAGCCGTTCAGCAGTGGAACTCTCTGCGTGGTGGAGGCTCCTTCTTTGGGAGCTTTTAAACAGAGGCTGGATGGCCATCTGCCAGGGGTGATTTGAATGCAATATTTCTGCTTCTTGGCAGGGGGTTGGATTAGATGGCCCATGAGGTCTCTTCCAACTTTGATTCTATAAAGTCATAGGGAGGAGAGAGCAAACTTGTTTTCTGCTGCCCTGGAGACTAGGACAATGGCTTCAAACTACAAGAAAGGAGATTCCATTTGAACATTAGGAAGAACTTCCTGACTGTGAGAGCCGTTCAGCAGTGGAACTCTCTGCCCCGGAGTGTGGTTGAGTCTCCTTCTTTGGATGCTTTCAAACAGAGAATCATAGAATCATAGAATCAAAGAGTTGGAAGAGACCTCCTGGGCCATCCAGTCCAACCCCCTGCCAAGAAGCAGGGATAGTAATCTGTTGGGGGTGCTTTGAATGCAATTTTCCTGCTTCTTGGCAGGGGGTTAGACTGGCTGGCCCATTAGGTCTCTTCCAACTCTATGATTCTTTGATTCTATGATTGAACGGCCTTGCAGCTTCAAAGACTGGCTGCTTCCTGCCTGGAATTCTATTTCAATATTTCTACTGAACTGCATTAAAAAAATTAGGAGACACTTTGAGTCCCAATTTTTAAAAAATCAGCAAGATATTAATGAACATGAACGTAATAATAACAATAATAAAACCTCTTCATAAATGAGGAGTCCAGCCTTAGGACAACCAACAAAAAAGTAAGCTTCTTGCGGCGATTGGCTAGCTCCGTTCTGCTGCAAATAACTGACACAAGGCTGGGCCTATCAGCACAAAGAGGGCGGAGCGAAGGCGGGCCTTCCCTTTCAGCGCCGTCTGCAGAGAGGAGTAAAGCCACGTCACAAAATTGAAAGGAGGAGTGGGCGGGGCGACGAAACCAGAGGGAGGCGTGGCTTCTTCCCGGCGTACCTGTATAGGACTGCGCATGCGCCTTCGCGTCTACCCGTTGGTGCGACGGGTTATGCAAAGTGCGTCCAGGCCGCCAGCCAATAGCGGTGAAGGAGGCGTGGCGGAGTGCTCGCGCGAAAGGTTCAGAGGTGAGCCAGGGAGGTAGGGATGGTGGCCGAGTGGGGACAGTTTTATTCATAGTATTGCTGATTTGTGAGGGAGGATGTTGTCTTCGTAGCCGGAGCAGCTGCTGGCGTTGTAAGGCGAAGGCCAAGAAGAGGCTCCCAACCCCGTGCGTATCCTATTCCCCTTTCCCCAGCCTTGTAGTATGTTTGAGGAGGCCCCTTAGTTCTTTAGACTGTATACCAGGCATGGGCAAACTTGGGCCCTCCAGGTGTTTTGGACTCCAACTCCCACAATTCCTAACAGCCGGTAGGCTGTTAGGAATTGTGGGAGTTGAGTCCAAAACACCTGGAGGGCCAAGTTTCCCATGCCTGTACAGTACTTTTAAAAATCCACCATAGGTTTTGTCCACATTGTCAAACTAATGCGTTAGCACCCACTTCTAAGTACCACTTTGCTTCATTCTAATCTCATTTCCAATTTGCAATTTCATCTTGTTCTTTAATCAGGTCATATTTACTCTTGACCAGAAGCAACATTTAGAATTCTATTAACAAATGTTTTATTACTGTTAAATATTTTTCATGTGCAAAACATGTCACAATCTTTTTATGTTCTTGCTATTTTTTCTTCTAAATTCTTACCAAGCATTATTGTATTTAATGTATTGTTGAAGGCTTTCATGGTCGGAATCACTGGGTTGTTGTAGGTTTTTCAGGCTATATGGCCATGTTCTAGAAGCATTTTCTCCTGACATTTCACCTGCATCTATGGCAAGCATCCTACCTCTGAGGATGCTTGCCATAGATGCAGGCGAAACGTCAGGAGAAATGCCTCTAGAACATGGCCATATAGCCCGAAAAAACCCACAAGAACTGAGTGATTCCAGCCATGATAGCCTTCGACAATACATTGTAATGGTAATTTGGAAGGATTTTGCAAAAGAACATTGGAGAAACCCCTATTTTTATTTTATTTTTTTGTCGTGTCAGGAGCGACCTGAGAAACTACAAGTCGCTTCTGGTGTGAGAGAATTGGCCGTCTGCAAGGACGTTGCCCAGGGGACGCCCAGATGATTTTGATGTTTTATCATCCTTGTGGGAGGCTTCTCTCATGTCCCCGCATGAGGAGCTGGAGCTGATAGAGGGAGCTCATCCGCCTCTCCCCGGATTTGAACCTGTGACCTGTCGGTCTTCAGTCCTGATAGCCTAAACGCCGTAAAGCAGGCATGAGCAAACTTGGGCCCTCCAGGTGTTTTGGACTTCAACTCCCACAATTCCTAACAGCTGGCTGTTAGGAATTGTGGGTGTTGAAGTCCAAAACTCCTGGGGCCCCCAAGTTTACCCATGCTTAATTTATACTGAACCTTGTACACATCTCTTGGAGATAATTTTGTATACCGGTAATACTTTTTAACAATTTTATCAGTGAAATCCTGGCTCTGGGATCAGGCCTTTGTAGGTTAAACTGACTTGATGGCAAAGCTATGGTTTTAACGGACTCTGATGGACTGCATATAGGACGACTTAAATTGGCAATTTTTAAAAATGTTTTTACAATGTTTTATACTTTTTTTACTTGATATGTATACCTATGTTTTCTGTTTGAGTCCCTCTGCGGAGGTTGAGATAGGACGGGATATAAATGTCATAAAGAAATAAATTGATTTTATGTGTATATTGAACCCTCAGAAAGCGAAGGTCTCTTTCCTTGCATAAGAAAATCAAATGAAATTCATGATGTCTCCATATGTTGACAGGAAATTTGAATTCTAATAATAATAATAATAATAATAATAATAATTGTCTTGTTTATGCCTCCCTGAAAGTAAGTCCCATCAAATTTGATGGAAATTATATATAGACAGACAAATGTAAGATTTCACAACTGTCTGCTGGAACCTTCCTCAGAAAGTACTTAGTGTCATATATTTATTTAGAAAGGAAACAAAGCTGCCGGTAAGGAAGCAAAATATTGTGTTGTAGCTTTGTGAGATAGAAATAGGACTTCTGAACCATTCTTAACATATTAAAAGTTTATTGAGAAGCTCTAAAAGCAGGCAAATGGTTACATGAGTTTGCTTAGATTGACTTTACATTGTTCAATTTTTTTGCTTTCTCCTAAGATGTTGTATATTGTATTTAGTAGGCACTTTGCTTTTAAAAGTGGGGCATACATGTCAAAATATTAAGCTTTTGAAAATGAAAATAAACATAGCTAAGCCTTACAAATTTGACTGATAAAATATGAACTGTCCACTTTCCTAATCACTTTTTCCTGTTGTTGTCATGAACCATAAATTCCTTTGTAGAAAACCAAGGTACATGCATAAGAACATCAATTTTGTTCCATGAATAAAATAACACACAGGATAGTAGAAAAGTCAACTCATGGAGACAGCTGTTACTAGGAAGTTTCCTAACCTGTCTTCCCTCTGTTCCTATCAAAATACACACCAGCTTTAGCTAAATTTGACTGCATTGTAAAATTAAGGTTTTTTTAATGTGTGTTATTTCTTTCTTTCTTTTTTTCCTTATAATTGTATTATTATCCCGGCTGTTCAGAAAATCAGTCCCAAGTTCCTTTATTGACTGGACTGGCCAGTGGGTAAGTAAATATATTTAATAAGCAATGCTCCATGTAATGAAAGGAAAGAGTGAATATAACCAGAATTTTATTGTTGAACATAAATGCATGGCCTTCTTAGTTTAAACATTACTTTGGAAACCATTGACAAATTTGGAGACCATTTGTTAATTGTCTCCAAAGTAAATGTTCAAACTGTGAAGGTTTGTGGACATGTCTTGCAAAATCACAAATCAAAGTTCAGGTAAATAGAAATAGCTAACGTGTTATCTAATGTGAGTTAAACAGCTCCCTTGTGCTGTGTTGAGGGAGGACCCTCTGACCTTTCAGGTATTTTGGCCTACAACTCCCATCCGCCCCTGGCAGCATGGCTAATTGTAAATGTTTGAGGGCGTTCTAGGCCAAAACATCTGGAAGCCCAGAGACTCACTTGATCTTCCATGGCAACATTCCAACTCCTTTAGCTGAAATGGCTAGAAATATATTATTCACCCCACCCACTGGCATGTTTTAGGATCTAGTTCACATCAGGCACAAATGATAGTATTTTTCCAACTGAGCACAAATGTTTGGAAGATGAATTCTGTTTCTGGCCACACATGTAATGAGCAACAGCTGTTCTGTATGAATTGGTTGAGCGGAAAGGGAAGATAAAAGCTGGTCTGATTTTGTGTTGTGACATCATTAAACAAATGTACACGTAGTGTTCAAACTTTTACAATCCATTCTCTTATCTCGAGAAACTTGTTGTCATTTCATCCTTATCTGAATTACTTCAGGGCAGTTGATGCTTCTTAATTGTTCAAAACATCTCTGGTCTAAATGCTTGCACACTATGAAATATCAAGAAATAAATAAAAAATAAAGTACTTGAACTTAAAACGTTAAAAATATAGTAACCATAAATTATTTGATCAGACGTCATAATATGGAAAAATACATGAACCTGTAATTAATATGTAAGATTGACTCTTATGTGTTGGATGGAGTCGCACTCCCCCTGAAGACGCAGGTTCGCAGCTTGGGTGTGATCCTGGACTCATCGCTGAGCCTGGAACCCCAGGTTTCGGCGGTGACCAGGGGAGCATTTGCACAGCTAAAGCTTGTGCGCCAGCTGCGCCCGTACCTTGGGAAGTCTGACTTGGCCACGGTAGTCCACGCTCTGGTTACATCCCGTTTAGACTACTGCAACGCTCTCTACGTGGGGTTGCCTTTGAAGACGGCTCGGAAGCTTCAACTAGTCCAACGCTCGGCAACCATTATTCTAACAGGAGCGGAACGCAGGGAGCATACAACCCCCCTGTTGCGCCAACTCCACTGGCTACCGATTTGCTACCGGGCTCAATTCAAAGTGCTGCCGTTGGCCTTTAAAGCCTTAAACCAGGGGTCCTCAAACTAAGGCCCGGGGGCCGGATGCGGCCCTCCAAGGTCATTTACCCGGCCCTCGCACAGGGTCAACCTAAGTCTGAAATGACTTGAAAGCACACAACAACAACAATCCTATCTCATCAGCCAAAAGCAGGCCCACACTTCCCATTGAAATACTAATAAGTTTATATTTGTTAAAATTGTTCTTCCTTTTAATTATTGTATTGTTTTAAGTGTTTTTTGCACTACAAATAAGATATGTGCAGTGTGCATAGGAATTCATTCATTTTTTTTAAATTATAATCCAGCCCTCCAACAGTTTGAAGGACTGTGACCTGGCCCTCTGTTTAAAAAGTTTGATGACCTATAAAGCCCTAAACGGTTCTGGCCCAAATTACCTATTCGAACTTATCTCTGCCTATCAGCCCGCCAGGACCCTAAGATCTTCTGGAGAGGCCCTGCTCTCTATCCCGCCTGCTTCACAGGTGCGGCTGGCGGGGACGAGAGACAGGGCCTTTTCTGTGGTGGCCCCCGGCTGTGGAACGCCCTTCCCACGGACATTAGACTAGCTCCATCATTAATGGTATTCCGCAAAAAAGTGAAAACCTGGTTGTTTGAGCAGGCGTTCGAATAGTCAGTGCAATGAGTGTAATGAACATAGGAATGGAACAATGGATGACGGATCTGGATCATGTTTTTCAGTGACGAGACGCTAGTGAATGGCTATTGTTGTTAATTGTATATTATTGTATAATGTGTTATGATGTTAACTGTTTTTTATACCGTGTTATTGTAGCATTGAATTTTTGCTGTTCTGTTGTTAACCGCTGTGAGTCGCCTAAGGGCTGAGAACAGCGGTATACAAATAAAGTAAATAAATAAAATAAATAAATAAATATGTGTCCTTTTCAATGATTGGGACCAGTTCCACAATGACCTTTCTGTATCCCATTATATTATTACCGTATTTTCCCTGACAACTATGGAGTATGGTGGAGTCTCCTTCTCTGGAAATTTAAAGCAGAGGCTGGACGGCCCTCTGTCAGGAGTGTTTTGATTGTGTGTTCCAGCATGGCAGAATGGAGTTAAACTAGATGGCCATTGTGATATCTTCCAACTCTGATTCCAAATTTGCTTAAAATATCGGTGACTTGAGTATTGTACTCCATTGGGGTACCTAAAGAGATAAATAAAATCCATGGTATTAGTTTTAAACATGTTATGAGACACTTTCATTCACTTCTGATTAGACTAAAGGGGATCTCTTTAAAAGTTGAAATCGACTCAGTGTTTTCTCTGTAAATGCAAATATTAATATCCCAAGCAAAGATGCCTTTTCCATATGTCTCAAACTACATGTTTTCAGCTTTATGGAGATCTACACTGCAAACTAGGTGCTTAGCTAAAGCAGGCTATTAATCTAGCTTTTAGTTACAGCTACCCTTTTAAAAATAAAGATACGAGCAGAAGTAGTGGGAGCAATGTCTCCAAACAGATGTTGAAAAAATAGCAGGAAAAAGTAAAGGTAGAGACATGAGGTGTGTGTACTGGAGGGCTGAGGTACACAATCACAGCTGCTGTTTTAGGTGAATAAAAGTGAGGCTGCATCATTTGTAATTTCTGTTTGAAAATTGTTTTGCTGATTTTTGGCAGCAATATTAAGCATCCCAGAGATTGGGGGGTTGAAAACAAGAGGAGCTCAGAGGGTCATTGGATCATCGTAAATGTATGGGAGATTACAGTTATGTTCCTGACTGCATGAAAAGTGTCTAATATTTTACGAGTTTTAATTTCTTTCTAGAACTATGGCTGTAATGACACACCTAAAGATTTACAGGATATGGTTTCTCAGCTGCCTAGTTCTTATATCTTCCTTTATGTGTTTGGCTGAAGATCACCATCCAGGCGGCAACCACCAACCGAATGCACGTCTTGATAAGACCATGGTACAAGATAAAGAGTACGTATTCCATAAATGACATGCAGTATAAATATTGGATTGGAACTGCAAATTCTTCCAAGCAGTATAAAGTGGAGATTGTGGGCTTTTGTCTCAAGTGTTTATATGCCTGTAGAAGGCAATAGAAGTTTTAAAAGTGGTGGTTTGGGCTCCCTGGCACATAAATGCTTGAGACAAAAGCCCATAATTTTTGTCTAATCTGTTGCTTCCTTGAACATAAACTCATATTCTCTAGTCTGATTTCATACATTTCCCGACGTCCTTATCTTAGTTGATGTGCCAGTTTCTATAGGCTGCAAAAGATCTCACATTTTGGTTTTTTTTTTTCACCTAAATATTTACACATCTTAGAATTAGAGAATACTGATTTTTTAATAACTGAAATTATGATTTTAGAAATTCTAAATTCTTGGTGCATCCATTGAATAGGTCCATTCTCAGGTTCTTGGAAGCTCTTTAATCCTTGCTGTTGAATTGAGGGCAGACTAAATCTTGTCATTTAAACAAGTGTTTGGGTGATTATTTTTCTTCTGCTCTGTGGCATGTTATGAGCAGTACTTAAAGGAGGAATTTAACTTATGAAATAATTGACTTTTTCTGGCTATAAATAAAATTGACTATGACGATTAATCAAAGTCTCCATGGTTAGCAATGACATATCTTTGACTATTGAGTGTTGATATCAAGTGGCAGAAGATAAATGTTGCCATGCCCTAATTGTTAGCTCTTGAAACTTCTGCTATTTCTGTTCATGACAGAATGTTGGAAATGTATGCTTACCTCAGTTAACAAATTCGATATATTCCAGGGCATTACTTTTCTAAGAAAAAAATTGATTCCAGAGACAGAAATAACCTGAGAAAAATATTTTATTACAGCATCTTTATTTATGGCATTGTTTACTGCATACCTTGCTATAATCCAAAATTAAAAGTTTGTTTCTGTAGCCCTCCTTCAGTGCTGCTAAAAAAAAAATCCAGCCAGACAAGGAAAAAGAGGCTGGAGGGGTATAAAAAGGCTTTGTAAGAAGTAGCTTCGTTCTCAAAGGCTTTGCTAATTGAGATATGACTGTAATGAAAACTCAGGCTTCTGATGTCAATTTTCCCTGTTGTTGTTATTGTTGGCTTTTTCTCTCTACAAAGGAGACTGCCAGAACTGAACAGCTTTCACAGTCCTATGGACAAAAAGTAAACTATTATCTCAAACAGTATTATTTATTTCAAGCAGCTAATGCCAAAATGAGAACAGGCCTTTCTTTAGCACAATTATGTCTTTCTGTTGGCAGATAGGGAGTGTTGTTTAAAGGGCATTTTGAAGGAGAGTAGTGTTTCATTTGTTTTAATAGTCTATGTATTTAAGATATGAGCCATTTTGTCCTTGAATGTATCATGGTTTTAGAATATGGCAGAGTGTGGAAAATGTACTATATTGGATTATGTCCCAGAATCCCACAGCCTGCATTGATATTAGTAGTACTAACATGGGTTTCTGCCAGTTGTAGTTGTATATCTGGGACAATAGTGACAGACTAAAGGCAATCAGATCTCAGGTATAAAAACAATATTTTCAAAATCTTAGATTGTTTTATAATTGGCCTACTTTTACCACTAGTTTATATCCTGTGAAGCCCTTTCGCAGACTCTATTGACATATTAGGTCAATAGAGTGTGCTCATATTTTTTTGTTAGATGAATGCCAACTACACAAAAAAAACCCTTATTTTATTCCAATGAGCAATGATGGAGGTATATAACTCTTTGGATGGCATCCTAAGAATGACGTACACATATGTACATGCAGCTTTCATGTGTGTGTGTGTGTGTGTGTGTGTGTGTGTGTATCCCTCTTTGTATATATCTATACATGATGTGCACAGAGCTGTTTCCTAACCCTATGTGCTCCATCTAACACCCCCCACCCAAAATTAGTTGTGAAGCCTCAAGAAGAGCCATTGTGGCTAGTGAGGATGGGAGAAGTGATTAAGATGGTGGATGTGACTGGCCTGGGCAAATGATGTGGAGAGACAGAGTGTTATTTTTTACCACAAGCTGAACATGAGTCAACAGTGTCATGGGGTAGCTAAAAAAGCCAATGCAATTCTAGGCTGCATCAATAGGAGTCTAGTATCAAGATGGAGGGAAATCATAGTCCCACTCTATTGTGCCTTGATCAGAACTCACCTGGAATGACACTGTGTCCAGAGAAGGGCAACCACAATGATCAAAGGTTTTGAAATCAAGACCTATGAGGAACTGCTGAGCAAGCTGGGAAAGTTTAGCTTGGAAAATGGAGACTTTTAAGAGGGGACATTATAGCCATGTTTAAATATTCAAAAGGATGTTGCATTGAGGAGGGAGCAAGCCTGTTTTCTGCTGCTGTAGAGATGGACATGGAGCAATTGATCCAAATTGCAGGAAAAGAGATTCTACCAAAACATTAGGAGAAATATCCTGGTGCTAAGAGTTGATTTGCATTGAAATATGCTGCTTTGGAGCGTGGTGGAGGCTCCTTTGGAGGTTTCTAAGCAGAGACTGGATGCCTATCGCAGGGGTGCTTTGATGGTGTCGTCCTGCAGCGCAAAATGAGATTGGACTAGATGGTCCTTGTCGTCTCTTCCAACTGTATGGTTCTTCTATGGTTCTCTCATCCCGGACTAGAGATAAGAGCCAAAGACTCTTGTGGGCTGAGTGCAAATTTCTCTGAAAAAGCACCCAGCTCAAGGGAATTCAGGGTGAACAGAGGGTTTGCATTCACGGTATTAGAGCACATCTACAGTGTAGAATTAATGTAGTTTAGCACCACTTTAACTACCATGGTTCAATTCTAAGTTTTCATTGGAGTTTTACAAGATTTTTAGCCTTGTCTGCTAAAGTGTGTAGGAACCTCAGAAGACTAAAAATTCCTGAATTCCACGGCATTGAGCCATAGCAGTTGAAATGTTGTCAAATCAAATTAATTCTACAGTGTAGATGCATTCTTAGTATGTCTTGCTCTACAGTTTGAGATTATATGTGTGTTTTAAAGTGGTGATCGTGTTTTTTTTGCAGCCATATCATGGAACACTTAGAAGGAGTCATAGATAAGCCAGAATCTGAAATGTCACCACAAGAGCTGCAGCTTCATTACTTCAAAATGCATGACTATGATGGCAACAATTTACTTGATGGGCTCGAGCTTGCCACTGCAATAACACATGTGCATAAAGAGGTAAGCACAGTGTCTGTATTGGAAATTTAGTTGGCAGTGTCCACCAGCAGGAGGAATATGTCTAATATTTGTGTGTGTCATATATTAGTGCCATTCAATCTAAAATTAACAAGTCTGGATTATTTCCAGGAAAGATTGAATTCTAGCCTGTATATGAACCATCTATGGGACCAGTTAGTTATGATGACTTATTGATGTATTTGTTTTAGCCTAGATGATTAGTCTGTCTGCTTTAATGGTTTATTGTGTTTAATTTGAGTATTTTTAACTGTTTGTTTTAATGTTTTATTTTGTTATTCACATGGAATTGAATGTTTGCCATTTCCGCCTTTGTAAGCTGCTCTGAATCCCCTTAGGGAGAGAGGGCAGATTTATTATTATTATTATTATTATTATTATTATTATTATTATTATTACCAGTACTCACAATGTAACTTACTTGTATCTGAAAAACTACGTTCTCACTTGGCATTTCCTACGCTTGCCAGTGCAATTTTGTGGTCTGATTTCCCAGTAGGTGACCATTGAGCTGTGCTAAATCAGGGCTTCGTAAATTTTGTGACTAATGAACCCCTTTAAACCAAGTAATTTTTGTGTGGCCCAGGTATATAGGTATATTTATTTATTCTTATTTATTATATTTATTTACTATATACCCTTCCTTTCTCTACCCTGGAGGAGACTTAAGATGGCTTACAGACAGGCAATAATTCAATGCCTTAACAACAATATACAACTGAAATACATTAAAATTAAAATTAAGTACATTGAAACATTATAAGACATTACTATCACTATAAAACCATGCAATCCACAGTCGTAATCCAGGTCATTCCGGTAATCATTACACATAATTCCAGTTAATCTGTGGGAATAAGGTTCTTCTCTGAGGGCTTGATCACAGAGCCACATTTTCACACTCTTTCTGAAGGCCAGGAGGGAGGGGGCGGTTCTAATATCACTGGGGAGGGAGTTCCACAGCTAAGGGGCCACCACTGTGGAGGCCCTGTCTCTCGTTTCAATCAAGCCTGCAAAGGAGGTGGGACCGAGAGCAGGGCCTCCCCGGATGGATCTTAATCTCAGAAATGATTCATATATAAAGTAGGTTTAAAAAAATCAAACATTTACTGATAACAAATCAGCATTTGCAAGGCTTGCTAAACAGGCTGATTTTCCCTTTTATGAAATACAGCTGAAGCACTTTCTGCAGAATCCACTGTAAACACTTTACAATAGTTGATTGTAAATGTTTAAAACAGCCACTAGGCAATGTTCAGAAAATTATTTTGGACCCCAACATTGAGCTAAAAGGACCCACAGTTTAAGAAGCAGGGTGCTAGATGACTTCTCTCTAGCCATGTTTTAGGTCCTCCAGTTCAATTCTGTGATGTGCTTAAATTAAAAGTAATTTGTTTCAATAGAAGCTACTGTTATCCACTTATTACCTCAGTAAGTCCAGGAATGTATCCCCTATTGGTATAGGGATTGTATTGAGTTGGTGACTTACTGAACACAAGTGGCTTGAGATCAAGGGGTGAAAAATCCTGCTGTAGTGCTTTGAAAGAAGATCAGATTAAAACCTATTTATTATTTTTTTTATTTATTTCCAGCATTTCTATCCTGTCCTTCTCAACTCCTGAAGGGGGACTCAGGCGGCTTACACCAGCAACAATTCAATGCCGCAACATACAACAATATAAAGAACTATAACAACAATTTAAAACCATAAATAAGACATTGAGTTAAAAACAATTTAAACACTATTTTCAAACCATATAGCCATGTCCAGTCTGATTATTCATCCAAAGTGCTGTCCGAAAGCATGGTCCCAGAACCATGACTTGAGTTTCTTCCTAAAAGAAAGAAGGGAAGAAGCCGACCTAATCTTGCTAGGGAGTGAGTTCCACAGGCATGGGGCCACCGCCGAGAAGGCCCCGTCCCTCGTCCCCACCAAACGCATTTGCGAAGCTGGTGGGACCGAGAGTAGGGCCTCCCCGGACAATCTTAAGCTGCGAGGTGGGACGTAAAGGGAGATACTTTCAGACAGGTAAGCTGGGTTGGAACCTAGGCCAAGATCATGGATTTTTAGGCAACAACAGAGCTCTATCTTTGTAGCTACTTCTACCAATGGTGCCTACAAAAACAGCCATCTTAAATCGTGCAGCGCCCCAACAGAAGAGTTTCCAAGCTCTACAGATTCAGGAGATGGAAAAGGATTACTGCGGCACTCTCCTAGTCAGGTAGAAGCAACTATAAAGATAGAGCTCTATTGTTGCTCAACAATGCAGGATGTTGGCCTAAGTTTTGATCTGATATTCTCTCAATTTAGTGCTGCAGGCTTTTTGAACCCTTGCCCTCAAGCCACTTCAGTTCTGTAAATCATTGATTACAATATGATCCCATACCAATAGGGGATATATTCCTGGACTTATTGTGGAAACAAGTAGGTAACAGTGAGCCCTATTGAATTCCTCCCAATTGAAGCATACCACAGAGCCACACTGAAGGACCTAGAAAATGCCAATAGATCACATATGGCTTAAGGGCAAGGGATGAAAAATCCTGCAGCACTGGTTTGAGAGATCAGATTAAAACATTGGCCAAGATCCTGCATTGTTAGAAAACAATAGAGCTCTATCTTTATAGCTGCTTCTTCCAATGCTATCCACAAAAGCAGACATCTGGAGCCAGGCAGCATCCCAACTGAAAAGTTTCCAAGCTCTGCAGATTCAGGAGATGGGAAAGGATGGCTGCAGCACTCCCAGCCAGGTAGAAGTAGCTGTAAACATAGAGCTCTATTGTTGCTCAACAATGCAGGATCTTGGCCTAGTTTTAAATCCGATCTTCTGGGTTGCTGTGAATTTTCCGGGCTGTATGTACATGTTCTGGAAGCATTCCGTCCTGACATTTCGCCCACATCTATGGCAGGCAGCTTCAGTGGTTGTGAGGTCTATTGGAAACTAGGCAAGTAATGCCTTCGTTGTCTCTACCGTATACTATGCAGCTGTAGACAAGTCTATATAGGGTCCACCAAACACAGCAAATCAAGGAATATGAAAGGCACTGCAGACTAACTCAACTTGAGAAGTCAGCCATAGCAGAGCACTTGATAAACCAACCTGGACACAGCATATTATCTGTGAACACAGAAATGCTGGACTACTCTAACAACTACCATGTCAGACTGTAAGGGATCACGGGTTTAGGATGCGGAGTCCCTTTTCGAAGAAATCCACAGAATCCAATTGGTTCATGTAAGACACCATTTATTCAAGCTGATCAACATGAGGCGGACAGACAGCACTTCTGTTTGTGCTTTCACAGACTGTCACGCCCCCTTGGCTTTTGTACACCGTTATATACTCAAGTAATACAAGGGTTTTTTGGTCATGGAAAGTACTCTTTTCAGCCCCCCTCCCTTGACCTTTTGATGGAAAGTACCTTCTTGTACCTGTAGACTCTGCGCTTAAGCGCAGCCTTTGCACTTAACCACAACCCAACTTCCTATGAAAGCTTGAACTTTGTATGACCTACATGATGCCTCTTGTTTTTAAAACATTTTCTTCCATGTATATTTCTCTTTTGTTGTTAATTTCATTCAAAGCCCCTTGCTTAGCATTTGCAAATTTCACTCAAAGACCTTTCAAGACTACATAGAGAAGCCCCTGAAATCCACAAGCATATGGACAGTTTCAACATAAAGGAGGAAACAATGAAAATGAACAAAATCTGGCTACCGGTATTTTAAAAAACTCAAAAATCAGAACAGTAAACAATGAGAAACACTCAAACAGGGGAATTCCAGACAAAGATCAATCGGGGCAAGCTAACACCTCCCAACAAAGGACTCCCCCCAGGCAGCAATCAGTCAGGCAGACGAGAGTTCTTTCTCCCACCCTGGACATTATTCCACAGATATATAAACCCCACTTGCCCAGTTTCCAACAGACCTCACAACCTCTGAGGATGCCTGCCATAGATGTGGGCAAAACGTCAGGAGATAATGCTTCTGGAACATGGCCAAACAGCCTAGAAAACTCTCAGCAACCCAGTGATTCTGGCCATGGAAGCCTTCAACAATCCGGTCTTCCCTCAAAGATTCTTCAGGTCTTGATGCAGTTACTTGTCTCAACACACCCCATGCCTGGGAGAATGACTTGCTTTAATAGGCTGGTTCTTTTTGTTAACAACCATAAACATGAATGTCATGTTTATGATCATTCGCCTGGTTTACAATCTTGTCATCACTGAACATGGTACCAACCCTAATGTCATGTAGCTTTTGACTCCAGATCTGCTTTGGCTCAGTCAGGTTTTTCTTTCCTTCATTGCCTGCTTTCTAGCAAAGTTCATACTTTCTTAAAGCATCCCCCAGAGAAGCGTGACTTGTGATTTTGATATTTCTCACGGATATTTTGCTCTGTTCAACCCATTCACTTTGCTTTTCTTGTAGGAAGGAGGCGAACATACTCCGACTATGAAAGAAGAGGAACTCATTAGCTTGATAGATGGTGTCTTGCAAGATGACGATAAGAACAATGACGGATACATTGACTATGCTGAATTTGCAAAGTCACTGGAATAGCAATAATTTTTCCCTTCTTGTGACCCAGTACAATGTGATTCTTTACTTTACAGTTGTATGGTCTATCCTTTGGGCTGCAAAATGAGTGAGTTGAGTAATATAGTTTGATGAATCACTAAATACGTCGGAGAGCAAACGTTAGGTTATAATGGGAGTTGTCTCATACTGTCGTCATAGTGAACTATGTTGAGCATTGGCCCTCATAGGAGATAATTTGCAAATTGGCTTAAATACTTGTTCAGAAGGCTGTTGTGAAACTAGTTTAACTCCTGATTAATTTTGGGAGAAACCCAGTTATCATTAAGTATAAATATTGAAGGACTTTGGTCTGAAATCTAATTGTGAGGTAAAGTGAATAGTATAATTCGATGCATACTCTCGCTTTTGAATTTGCTGCTCACTTCTTTTCAAAAACGAAGGCAAAGCCACATGCAAGAAAAAATAGTCCTCTCTAAAGGGCGAAATCCAATTGTCAATGTTCACTGGAATAGACTGAAAATGAAACTTAAATAAATGATGACTCTTATTGAGTCAGTTGGTCTTGCTCTGGTAATTACTGATATTTGTTTTAGCCCAAAATCTGTTGATGGTGTTGAAAAGGTTATATACTTTATTAATTCTCCATTAAAATGGATGTGGATGTAAACGTGCTTAGAGTTTGATGTGTTGTGGAAGGCTTTCATGGCTGCAATCACTGGGTTGCTGTGAATTTTCCAGGCTGTATGGCCATGTTACAGAAGCATTCTCTCCTGACGTTTCACCCACATCTATGGCAGGCATCCTCAGAGGTTGAGGAGTCTATTGAAAACTAAACATGTGAGGTTTGTATATCTGTGGAATAATGCCCAAGGTGGAAAAAGAACTCTTATCTGTTTGAGGCAAATGTGAATGTTGCAAACTGGCCACCTTGATATTGCAGCTTCAAAGCCTGGCTTCTCCCACCCTGGACATTCCACAGATATATAAACCCCACTTGCTTAGTTTCCAACAGACCTCACAACCTCTGAGGATGCCTGCCTTAGATGTGGGAAAAATGTCAGGAGAGAATGCTTCTGGAACATGACTATACAGCCCAGAAAACTCACAGCCACCCAGTGCTTAGAGTTTGTCTGCATTGTTTCTTAAATACCTAAAAATATGTATACCTGTATATCCACATATCTGTTTTTCAGGTGTCATCCTGGAATTCTACAGAGTTTTGTTCTACACTAAATTATTATTAGAGAATTGGGATTTGTTAATGTGAAGTATATGTATACATAGGTATACACGTGCTTATTGTTGCTTGCGTTATATCATCAATACAGTATTTTTCATTTTCAAAAAAGGTAGGTTAACTAGTACTGTTGGTGAAGTCCTTCACTATTACTCCTTTGTTTACCTAATTGAATTTTATAATCACAATCAAATGCTGCCTTGTTAAGGTTCTCATCAATGTACCTTGACTTGAATTCATGGTGTTAACTATGGAAATACTTTGTATTTTTTTCTAAAACTCTTTAAAGAGTGTATTTGAATACTTGAATATCTGCTTATTTAAAGTAGCTCAAGAACTATCTACAGCTTTTGTTTCAGTAGAGTGCAGTAACCCTTTGCAGATCCAAAAGTCTTATGTTTTGATGTCTGAGCTGTTGTATAAACCAGATCAGAAATTATACATGTATTTAATCAGGTACATCATATTCACAGACAAACCCCCCATATGCTCTCTGTAAATTGTATAGAGACCTATTTTCTGTATTAAAACTATTCTTATATGAAGTGTGTTTGTAAAAAAAATCCTTTGTTAAGTGTGCAATTTAAAAAAAAACCTTGATTGTTCTATATTCTTACACAGTGTGCTTATTGCCTCAATAAGTGATAACTGTAAAAATAATGTAATTCAAAGCACCCAGCATTGTGCAAACCTGGTAGAAATTAAGTGTCATTACAAGTGTGGATGTTCTTTTTTATGTGCTGCAGGAATTGGCATTCCCTTCCTCTCTGACCAAAGTGTCCTTCCTGACTTACTTTAAAGCTTTCTTTCTGTTTAGCTTTCATACATACTCAGTAAGAGATTCTGGAGACAGCTGCTGTTTGCCTTGACTGCTGTAGGCAGGTTGACATAGCTACAGTAGTGTCAGCTCCACTAATTTGAATTCATTTGGATTCAAGTAGTGGGAAAAGAGATTGCACCTAAACATTAGGTAGAACTTCCAGATGGTAAGAACTGTTCAGTAATGGAACTCTGCTTTGGTATCTTTTTGGAGGTTTTTAAACAGAGGCTGGATGACCATCTGTCGAGAGTGCTTTGATGAGATGTTCCTGTATGGCAGAATGGGATTAGACTGGATGGCCCTTGTGGTCCCTTCCAACTCCATGATTTCAAAATATTGCTGTTTCGCAGCCCAGGCTTTATCTATGCATTGTTTATTGCAACTTTTATCAACCTGGAGACCGAGATCCCTGGGGGAGAGGTGGGGGGAGTTGTAAAAGGGTTTGCCAAAGACTATCAGGAAACACAGTATTTTCTGTTGGTCATGGGGGTTCTGTGTGGGAAGTTTGGCCCAATTCTGTCAGTGGGGTTCAGAATGCTTTTTGATAGTGGGTGAATTATAATTCCCAGCAACTATCTGGACATCTGTCTGGGATGCTTTGATCGTGCATTTCTCCATGGCAAAATGGGGCTGGACTGGATGGCCCTTGGGGTATCTTCCAACTCTACGATTCTGTAAGCAATCTATAAAAAAATAAATAAAGTGTTGTTCATTTGTGAGATTAACATAACTCAAAAACCATTGGACGAATTGACACCAAATTTGGAAACAATATACCTATCAGGGCAACAAGTGACCATCACTCCTAAAAATACTGAAAAACACAGCAGAGGAGACTTTAAAAGCCAAAACATAAAAATACATTACAATGCATGTGAAAAAAACATATATATATACACATATACACAGTCTGGGCCACAGCAACGTGTGGCAGGGGGACATCTAGTCTATCTAAATAAAAATGTAATGTTTGTTTGTGGGATTAACATAACTCAAAAACCACTGGATGAATTGACACAAAATTTGGACACTACACCCCTATCAGGCCAACGAGTGACCATCACTCAAAAAATACTGAAAAACACAACAGAAGAAACTTAAAAAGCCAAAAAACAAAAAATACATTACAACGCATGTGCAAAACCACATATATAAACAAACACACATATACACATATATACACACACAAAACACATATACACAGACTGAGCCACAGCAACGCATGGCTGGGGACGGCTAGTAAATATATAAATGAATTTTTAAATGAATGTCAAAATATATACTCTGTAGCCACTAGATGGCATGGTTGATCACTTGTTTTTTAAGCTTTCTGAAATTAGAACAAATTGAGTTTGCGTGTGAGTTGTGTGTGAGTTGTGTTTTTAAATAAAAACACACTTAGGTCCCTGCTTCATCACCTTTGGGGATTACAACAGGGCCAGATTATCTCTGTCTAAGATCTCTCAGCCTTTCTTTTATTATGAAAATGCACTGATGTCAGCAAAGGGGCATTGAGAACTCTCTCTGCTAATCATCGCATGAAACACGCCACTCTTCTGTTAATGATTCTGTCATTAAACAGGCCAAAACTCTTCAAAATCACTCAGCCTTGCCAAGACTAATAGATGAAGCCAAACACTTTGTCTGGGAGCCAAGGCTCTGACAAGCTTCGAATGCGATTTTCCTGCTTCTTGGCAGGGGGTTGGACTGGATGGCCCACGAGGTCTCTTCCAACTTCCAATGATTGTATGATATATTTTTAAAATGATCTTTTTTCTTTTCCTGGAATCACTAAAACACCTTTTCCTTCGATCTCTTCCCTGTCCCCTCATCAGTGACATTTTGAGAAGTTACGATTGAATGGTTTTCAAAATTACAGGAAAGGAGATTCCACCTGAACATGAGGAAGAACGGAAGAGCTGTTCAACAGTGGAACTCTCTGCCTTGGAGTGTGAAGGAAGGGAGGCTTTAAAATCACGGTTGGATGGCTATCCGTCGGGGTGCTTTGATTGTGCTTTTCCTGCATGGCAAAGGCTTGAAATGGATGGTCCTTGGGGTCTCTTCCAACTCTATGAAAGGAAATCTCTGTGATGGACATATGGTTAACCCTCCACATTCACTGGGGTTAGGGGCACAGGACCCCTGGGAAAGTGGAATACTGTGAATGCTGTAAAAATGGGGGTTTTTTAAAACCTGAGAGTATATATCTCAAGGAATTTCTACGTCCTCCAGCACACATCTATGATACATTCGGCTGAAAGCTGATGATAGAATCACACCAGAGGACCTAAACATTGCTAGAGAGAACATTTTAATCAAATCAAGGAAAATCAAACTTGCAAATGTGGAAAACTGATTCAACAATACAACCTCCGTATGCACAGAACCGACATACATGGTTTCACTTACCCACAGTTTTCACCCATTCACTTAAGGCCTCAATATTAGCTCCCCAACACTGTGGGTTAAAGCAGTTAGTGGAGGTAGGAGGCTGTTTGTAGTAGTAGTAGTAGTAGTAGTAGTAGTAGTAATAATAATAATAATAATAATAATAATAATAATAAACTTTATTGAAGCAGACACCCCTGCCACATACACATTTTCACTTTTATTGTGCGTACTAGCTTGGGTTTTGTTTTTGTTTTTTTGTGGTCGTGTCAGGAGCGACTTGAGAAACTGCAAGTCATTTCTGGTGTGAGAGAATTGGCTGTTTGCAAGGACGTTGCTCAGGGGACGCCCGGATGATTTGATGTTTTTATCATCCTTGTGGGAGGCTTCTCTCATGTCCCCGCATGGGGAGCTGGAGTTGATAGAGGGAGCTTGGGTACCTGGTGGTCCCTGGGTTATTTGAAAAGGGCATTGTTTGTTTTGGGGTAATAACAGTTTGATCACACGTTATGCTATTTCTTAGGGGGGGGGGGAAACTCCTTTGCTTTTTTTCTTATGAATGCTCCCATTAGAAAATGCATAAGGATGTGGGTGAACTACAATTTCCAAAACTCTTGGGTCAATCCTCCCCAAATTCAGCCAGTATTCACATGTTGGGTTTGTGTGCCAAGTTTGGTCCAGATCCGTTGTTGGCTGGATTAAGTGCTTTCTTGATGCAGGTGAACTACAATTCCCATATGCCAAGGGCAATCGCCCATGTATGTACACTTGGCTGTGTTGGATGTGTGTGACACGTTTGGTGCAGATCCGTCGTTGGCTGGGTTCCATGCTCAGTGGATAAGGGTGAACTATAACTTCCAGATCCAAGGTCATTCACCCCCAAACCCTGCCTGTATGCAGTTGGCCATATTGGATCTGTGTGGCAAGTTTGGTCCAGATACGTTATCGGCTTGGTTCAGTTGTCTCTGAATAAGGGTGAACTACAACTCCCAGATTCCCAGGGCAATCACCTCCAAACCCTGCCAGTATTCATGGTTGGACATGTTGGGTTTGTGTACCAAATTTGGTCCACATCCATCATCTGCAGGGTTCAGTGCTATTTGAATAAGAGTGAACTATAACTCCCAGATTTCAATTTCCATCACCCCCATAGTCCGCCAGTATTCAAAGTTGGCTGTGTTGGGCTTGGGGTTTTGTTTTTTTGTTTTGTTTTTTTTTTTTTTGTTTTTTTGGTCGTGTCAGGAGCAACTTGAGAAACTGCAAGTCGCTTCTGGTCTGAGAGAATTGGCCATTTGCAAGGACGTTGCCAAGGGGACGCCCGGATGATTTTTGATGTTTTTATCATCCATGTGGGAGGCTTCTCTCATGTCCCCATATGAGGAGCTGAAGCTGATAGAGGGAGCTCATCCGCCTCTCCCCGGATTCGAACCTGCGACCTGTCCTGCTGGCACAGGGGTTTAACCCACTGTGCCACTGGGGGCTCCTGTTGGGCTTGTATACCAAGTGTGCTCCAGATCCATCATCAGCTGGGTTCAGTGTTCTTTGAATAAGGGTGAACTATAACTTCCAGGTCCAAGGTCATTCATCTCCATACTCCACCTGTATGTACAGTTGGCCATGTTGGGTCTGTGTGCCAAGTTTGGTCCTAATCCTTCATCGTCTGGTTAAAGTGCTCTCTGGATAAGGGTGAACTACAACTCCCATATGCCAAGGTCAACTCTCTTCGAACCCCGCCAGTATGCAAAGATGGCCATGTTGGCTTTGTGGTGCCAAGTTAGTTCCAGGTTCATCGCTGGTGGGGTTCAGAGTGCTCTTAGATTGCAGGTGAACTATACATCCCAATCCCCACAACTCCTATAAACCATGGTGAATTCTCCCCAAACCTTTCTCTCTAGTATGTTCAACTGCTATGTCCCATAGGAAAGAGTGTTGTTGTTCATTCGTTCAAGAAATGGTTTTCCTCCTTCAACTCCCCACTAAAACGTACTATCCTTAATGGAAGAGTGCCAATCTTTTTAAAATGTTGTTGTTGTTGTTCATTTGTTCAGTCATCTCCGACTCTTCGTGACCTCATGGACCAGCCCACGCCAGAGCTCCCTGTCGGCCGTCACCACCCCCAGCTCCTTCAAGGTCAGTCCAGTCACTTCAAGGATGCCATCCATCCATCTTGCCCTTAGCCGGCCCCTCTTCCTTTTTCCTTCCACTTTCCCCAGCATAATTGTCTTCTCTAGGCTTTGCTGTCTCCTCATGATGTGGCCAAAGTACTTCAACTTTGTCTCTAGTATCTTTCCCTCCAGTGAGCAGTCGGGCTTTATTTCCTGGAGGATGGACTGGTTGGATCTTCTCGCAGTCCAAGGCACTCTCAGCTCTTTCCTCCAACACCACAGCTCAAAAGCATCGATCTTCCTTCGCTCAGCCTTCCCTAAGGTCCAGCTCTCACATCCGTAGGTTACTACAGGGAATACCATGGCTTTGACTAGGCGGATCTTTGTTGCCAGTCTGATGTCTCTACTCTTTACTATTTTAACAAGACTGGACATTGCTCTCCTCCCAAGAAGTAAGCGTCTTCTGATTTCCTGGCCACAGTCTGCATCTGCAGTAATCTTTGCACCTAGAAATACAAAGTCTGTCACGGCCTCCACGGTTTCTCCCTCTATTTTCCAGTTGTCAATCACTCTTGTTGCCATAATCTTGGTTTTTTTGACGTTTAGCTGCAACCCGGCTTTTGCGCTTTCTTCTTTCACCTTGATTAGAAGGCTCCTCAGCTCCTCCTCGCTTTCGGCCATCAGAGTGGTGTCATCTGCATATCTGAGGTTGTTAATGTTTCTTCCAGCAATTTTCACCCCAGCTTTGCATTTATCAAGCCCCGCACATCCTTGCATGATGTGTTCTGCATACAAGTTAAAAAGGTTGGGTGAGAGGATGCAGCCTTGCCGTACGCCTTTCCCAATC
This sequence comes from Anolis sagrei ordinatus, assembly GCF_025583915.1. Classification (NCBI taxonomy): domain Eukaryota; kingdom Metazoa; phylum Chordata; class Lepidosauria; order Squamata; family Anolidae; genus Anolis; species Anolis sagrei. The sequence continues at coordinate 328,516,448 of NW_026844366.1, read as the reverse complement.
TTGAACCCGTCTGTTGTTCCGTGGTCAGTTCTGACTGTTGCTACTTGGTCCTTGTACAGATTCCTCAGGAGAGAGACAAGGTGGCTTGGGATGCCCATCCCACTAAGAACTTGCCACAATTTATTATGATCCACACAGTCAAAGGCTTTAGAATAGTCAATGAAGCAGAAGCAGATGTTTTTCTGAAACTCCCTGCCTTTCTCCATTACCCAGCAGATATTGGCAATCTGGTCTCTGGTAAAATCCTATATACCTGTCATTATACTACACCGTTGGCCCGACGACAGGCCTCCAAAAATTATCTACGGTAGAGGTTGGATCCTCTAGGTTGGACGACCTAATGAAGAAAACAAAAAGACCCACCACCAAGTGACCTTCTTTTAGATTATGGTGTATGTTCAAACCTCCCTCTCTGAACATATTCCTTGCTCCGAGCAAACAACAAGAGACGATAAAGAGCTATTGTTTTCCAAGTACTTACTTTACGATCCCCCGGTTAAATCGAGTCGGAAATCTTTATGCAGTGGCTCATGGGCTGTATGTAAATTAACCCGGTCGCCGCGCTCTGAGGTTTCCGAGGCGGTCTCAAAAGGTGACGGTTTATGCTTCGTTTAAAAACTGTATAAGCCAGTGTTTCTCAACCTAGGGGTTTTGGGACCCCTGGAGGGGTCGCGAGGGGATGTCAGAGGGGTCACCAAAGGCCATCAGAAAACACAGTATTTTCTGTTGGTCATGAGGGTTCTGTGTGGGAGTTTGGCCCAATTCATTGGTGTGGTTCAGAATGCTCATTGATTGTAGGTGAACTACACATCCCAGCAACTACAACTCCCAAATGACAAGGCCTCCCCCCCCCCCAACTTCACCAGTGTTCACATTTGGGCATATTGAGTATCCGTGCCAAGTTTGGTCCAGCTCCATCATTGTTTGAATTCACAGTGCTCTCTGGATGTAGGTGAACTACAACTCCAAAACTCAAGGTCAATGCCAACAAAATCCTTCCAGTATTTTCTGTTGGTCACAGGAGTTCTGTGTGCCAAGTTTGGTTCAATCCCATTGTTGGTGGAGTTCAGAATGCTCTTTGATTGTGGGTGAACTATGAATCCCAGCAACTACAACTCCCAAATGACAAAATCAACACCACCAACCCCAACCCATCAGTATTCAAATTTGGGCGTATCGGGTATTTGTTCCAAATTTGGTCCAGTGAATGAAAATACATCCTGGATATCAGATTCATAACAGTAGCAAAATTACAGTTATGAAGTAGCAATGAAAATAATTTTATGGTTGGGGGTCACCACAACATGAGGAACTGTATTAAGGGGTTATGGCATTAGGCAGGTTGAGAACCACTTATAAGCCTTTATGGGCAACCCAATGAATTGTCATACTTTTTTTTTTCTTGAGCAATGGATGACAAGCAGTTTTCTGCAGCCAATGTATTTTGAAAAACACTAAGTTCAGTGATATTATTTTACATGGAAACAAACAGAGTTAGGGAAACAACTGTTTGCATTTACTTTTTCTCTGCCCCTAGCTGAATGTTACGGAATCCTGGAAGTTGTAGTTTATCGAGGCAGCAGGCAAAGACCTTGTCAAGCTACAATAGACAGATATAGAATTATGTGCAAGGACTATAGGAACGGCCCAGATTATCATTATTGATAGCATGGTTTAACAATGGTGATATTGGTATAAATGTTTTTCTTAATGTTTTTATGTACCTTAGGGAGGGCTGAGCGAAGGAAGATCGATGCTTTTGAACTGTGGTGTTGGAGGAAAGTTCTGAGAGTGCCTTGGACTGCGAGAAGATCCAACCAGTCCATACTCCAGGAAATAAAGCCTGACTGCTCATTGGAGGGAAGGATAGTAGAGGCCAAGATGAAGTACTTTGGCCACATCATGAGAAGAAAGGAAAGCCTAGAGAAGACAATGATGCTGGGGAAAATGGAAGGAAAAAGGAAGAGGGGCTGAACAAGGGCAAGATGGATGGATGGCATCCTTGAAGTGTCTGGATTGACCTTGAAGGAACTGGGGGTGGTGACAACCGACAGGGAGTTCTGGTGTGGGCTGGTCCATGAAGTCACAAAGAGTCGGAAATGACTGAACAAATGAACAGCAACAAATGTATTTTATAATTCCGTTTAAAATATTAATTTTAGTTGTATATTGTTTTAAATGGCATCGATTAGTTGCCTATGTATAAAGCAGCCTTAAGTCCCCTCCGGTATTGAGAAAAGGGGGATAGAAAAGTCGTAAATAAATAAATAAACGATAACTCCCATAGCATTGAGTAGTAGTGGCAGATCAAGTGGTGTCAAATTGCTTTAGTACAGTAATTAAAGGCATATTGAGATAAGCTTAATATAGCACATTTTATTGTATTATATGTTTTATTATATATATATGTATATAATAAAACATTTATTGTATGTGAATTTGTGTCACGGCATTGAATGTTTGCCACATATATGCTTTGCTCCGCCCTGAGTCCCCTTCGGGGTGAGAAGGGCAGAATATAAATGTCTTAAATTAAATAAATAAATAAATAAATAAATAATACATATAGGTTTATTATACATATTATATATACAATTTTATTATATACTAGCCGTCCCCAGCCACGCATTGCTGTGGCCCACATGGGGGTTCTGTGTGGGAGGTTTGGCCCAATTCTATCGATGGTGGAGTTCAGAATGCTATGATTGTAGGTGAACTATAAATCCCAGCAACTACAACTCCCAAATGTCAAGATTCTATTTTCCACAAACTCCACCAGTGTTCACATTTGGGCTTATTGAGTATTTGTGTAGTTTGGTCCGGATCCATCCTTGTTTGAGTCCACAGTGATCTCTGGATATAGGTGAACTACAACTCCAAAACCAAAGGACATTCCCAGGATTTTCTATTGGTCATGGGAGAACTGTGTGCCAAGTTTGGCCCAATTCTATCGGTGGGGTTCAGAATGGCCTTGATTGTAGGTGAACTATAAATCCCAGCAACTACAACTCCCAAATGACAAAATCAATTTTTTGAGTGAAGGACATACATTGGGTTGTTAGGTGTCTTGTGTCCAAATTTGGTGTCAATTCGTCCAGTGGTTTTTGAGTTCTGTTAATCCCACAAATGAACATTACATTTTTATTTATATAGATAATGTGTGTGCGCTTGTATGACGTTTTTAAAAACTCCAAAATTATAACATTAAATAAAGAACAATACTCAAAAACAGGGGAATTCCAGACAAGGAACAATCAGGGCCAGCTAATCACCTCCCTGCAAAGGATCCCCCCATGCAGTAAGAAACCAGACCTTGAAACTGCTGGGCCATTAAATTCTAATCAAGGTGGCCAATTGCAACATTCACACTTGCCTCAAACAGACAAGAGTTCTTTCTCTCATCCTGGACCTTCCACAGAGATATAAACCCAATTTTCCTAGTTTCCAATAGACCTCACAACCTCTGAGGATGCCTGCCATAGATGTGGGTGAAACGTCAGGAGAGAATGCTTTTGGAACATGGCCATACAGCCTGTAAAACTCATAGCAACCCAGTTTGCACAACATTCATGCCAATGGAACTCTCCTCATGCAACCATATTTAGGATAAATCCATGTGCAAAACTGGAACATGGACCCACTGGTGTAAAGGGATCCTGGAGAAATCTATTTTTCATGCTGTGTTCATGCATATAAAGAGTCTGGCTTGAATATGTCTTTTCCACGACGTTCATGTCAAAGACCTGCTTGGAAATAACAAATCAGTCCAATACATTATGTACACATCTGGATGCAAAATATAGATTTCAGTATTTAAAGGACTTAACCATGCAAGCGTGCGTGATTTACTCACTCTTAGTCATTCTTAGTAATCATCTCTTTTACTAAATTAATGGGTCAGGAAAAATGCTCAGCCTTCAGAATATTTCGAAATTCCTGTCTTTTTGAGACCACCAAGGTTCAGAACTGGCAATACTTTGCTTACATGCTATTTATAAAATGTGAACTAAAGCTGACCTGTCAGTCTGTCAGAAGCATTCGGGTAGAAACCAGGAAATTTAATCTTCTGACATTTACCTTCCGTTGTACAAAAAAAAGTGTCCTTCGCCTCTATCCAATTTAATTGTGTAATCTGGAGGCTCCCTGTGTTTATTTTCAAATAAAGATTGTGTAGCAATTTACAGCCCAGTAAAAGTCACATTTGTTTCCTTTATTCCTTGAGGCCTTTCCAAAAGGCAGATTGCAAAAGAGAGAGAGAGAGAGAGAGAACTCTTTCTGCTTATTGTGCACAAATAAAATAAGCAATGGGAATGGGTTTTCTTTCCTTCAAAGAGTTTAGATGGGTAGTTATGTAGCTGAATTGTTTACCCTCAGGATTGACTAAGGGCCAAACAAGGCATGCTTTTAATGGTGTGACTTTGTAACATGTATTATTTTTTATATTACCAGTATTGAAGCAAGGCAGAGAGAAAGAGCGGGGAGAAAAAGACTTTAAACCTTTGCAATCCCAAAGTAGGCAAATAACTGAATCCCTTTGTCTCTATCCCAATCCAAATGTTCCTATATGTCAGAGACAGTCCCATTTCATCCACCATCTTCCCATTTTTTCAGCTGCTTTTCAGATGTCCTAGTGGCAAGTTCTTAGTGGTATGGGGAGACCAAGTCACCTTGTCTGTCTCCTGAGGAATCTGTATAAGGACCAAGTGTAACAATGGCCACCAATTTGTAAAGAAGCCATCAATTTGTAACAGTTTTGTAAAGGAGCCACCACTTTGTAAGGCAGTGGTTCTCAACCTTCCTAATGCAGTGACCCCTTAATACAGTCCCTCATGTTGTGGTGACCCCCAACCATAACATTGTTTTTGTTGTTACTTCATAACAGTCATTTTACTACTGTTATGAATCATAATATAAATATCAGATATGCAAGGTGCATTTTCATTCACTGGACCAAACTGGGCACAAATACCCAATGCACCCACATGTAAATGCTAGTGGGGTTGGGGGAGGATTGATTTTGTAATTTGGGAGTTGTAGTTGCTGGGATTTATAGTTCACCTATAATCAAAGAGCATTCTGAACTCCACTAACGATGGAATTGAACGAAACTTGGCACACAGAACTCCATGACCAACAGAATATACTTGAAGGGTTTGGTGAGCATTGACCTTCAGTTTTGGAGTTGTAGTTCACCTACATCCAGAGAGCACTGTGGACTCAAACAATGATGGATCTGGACCAAACTTGGCATGAATACTCAATTTGCCCAAATGTAAACACTGGTGGAGTTTGTGGAAAACAGACCTTGACATTGGGGAGTTGTGGTTGCTAGTATTTATAGTCCACCTACAATCAAAGAGCATTCAGAACCCCATCAATGATAGAATTGGGCCATACTTCCCACACAGAACCCCCATGACCATCAGAAAACACTATGTTTCCTGATGGTCTTTGATGACCCCTCTGGCTCCTCCTCATGATCCCCCCAGGAGTCCCTAYCCCCCAGGTTGAGAAACGCTGATGTAAAAGCTACCCTTCTGCCACTTCCAGCTGTTATGGGGATTAAAAACAAATAGAAGCAGTCTGAAGTTTGCAAAAAGTCTGGAAAAATCTATTCAAAACTTCCCCATAGTTGTGGTGAGCAGTATATGGCCTGCAGGCCACCTGTCGTCGTCCCCGTCCCCCCCCCCCCAGCCATTTTTGTGGCTCCCAGGGGCCAAAAATTAGTTTTGCTTTGACGTGCCTCAAAAAGACCTCCCACCACACATGGAACTCCCCTGGATCACCATGGGAACAAAATGAAATGTTGCAAACTTTTTGTAAAACTTTTTTTTGGGCTGCAAAAGGTTTGCTATATATTGTGAGAGTAGGTCTTCCAAGGTCTCCTGGAGGGTTGATATTGTCCTCTATTCTTCCACAAATGTCTGCTCCTGCCCAAAGAGGAGCAGGAATTTCTAGGTCCTCCTGTGTGTCTTTATGGTCATTCTCTGCTGGCGGGATCTAGAGATTCCTAGAGAATTTAAATCCCTAAGTTCTCAACGCAATGCTGTGGTCACCTTCCAGCAGAAAACTCAGAAATTCCTAGAAAAATATTGTTCCAAGCACAAAAATATCAATGTTGCTACTTGTGGTTTTGCATTTTTGTTGGGATCCTGTGCCTCAAACACCAACAAATATAGAGGGCTGACTGTAAGAGCTGGCAGCCTCATGGAGCAATGAAAAAACTCAGGGGTTTAGTCTAAAATAAATTCAGCATCTGTCCCAGGTGCTGAATTTATTTTAGAGGGTAGGGTTCAATGCCTCAGTTAGTCCCATTAAAGCTTGTGCTAAACACCCAGTTTCTCCTGATATGTAAGCTACCCATTTCCATTGCCACGTAGGCTGTATTTCACAATCCCGTAGAACTGCTGCCTGGAGCTCCTCAGGGTCAACGTTCTGGGGAAATGATTGGCACCTGGCTTCACACATAAGCTCCATATAGAAAGTCCTGTTTAGCATCTCCCTTCTCAAGAACTTCATGTTTATATAAGGACCCATTCTTTGTGAGGAGCAGCTTTGTGGAATTTGGGAGCGCTCATGCAGCCTCGGGGCATTGGCACTCTGTGCACCCAAATCCTGTTATTTGTTAACAGGATTACTGTAAAGAGCCTCCATGCCAACACACTCAATCTTTTCTTGCCAAGCAGAGCATAAGCCCTCTTCCCAGGCAAACATGCTAATTTGCAGTGATGGGTGCTGAGTGCTCTCTTCCATCAGAAACAGCGCCTTTGATGCCAGATCCACTTACTTGGCTCCTCTTTTATTTTTCTAAGCAGTTGGCTCAGACCGTTCAGGATCAAAAGAATGATCTTCAAAAGGCAACAGAGACGTTTAACTTCAGATGTATGTGTTTCAACTGACCCATATTTATACTGCCTTCTTCATATTCTTCCTTTTGAATCATTCCAAATCAAGGATGGATTCAGAAACCTGCCCCTCCCAACAAATCTGTAATTGTTTAATTGCACCACATAATTCCAATTGAAATGAAAGTCTCCAAGTCTTCACCTACATTTGGCAGCTGTGCCTTTTGAAGCAGCGTTTGATACATTGGCAGAAGTTGGTCTTTATTTTCATGTTAGAAAGGTAAATGTTTCCCCTTGACATTAAGTCTAGTCATGTCCAACTCTGGAGGGTGGTGGTCATCTCCATTTCTAAGCTAAAAGAGCCATCATTGTCCATAGATGCCTCCAAGGTCATATGGCCAGCATGACTGCATGGAGCACCATTACCTTCCTGCCAAGGCAATCCCTATTGATCTACTCACATTTGCATGTTTTTGAATTGCTATGTTGGCAGAAGCTGGGCCTAACAGCAGGAGCTCACCCCACTCCCCGGATCCAAACCTCTGCTTTCGGTCAGCAAGTTCGGCTGCTCAGCGGCTTAACCTGCTGCGTCACCAGGGGCTCCACACAGCCATATGACAAGATTTTATTGGACTGTGCTTTGACTGTTTTGGATGACGATTTTAATATGGCGATTTTAATCTGTGGTGAACTTGTTCTAATGTATATTTTTTAACTATTTTAATGTATATTGACGTATTTATTATGTGTTTTATATCATGTTTGGCATTGAATTGTTGCCTGTTTGGAAGCCGTTCTGAGTCCCTCCTTTATACCACGAGAGGGGCGGGGTATAAATGCTTGAAATAAATAAATAAATCCCAAAATATCAAGGGAGTAAATCCCACATTATCTGCTTTCAAAAAGTTTAACCATAGAACTGCTGTTGGGAAATATGGCAGTGTGGACGCAAATAACGCAGTTCAAAGAGGTCAGCAAGTTTAGCAGCTCAGCAGTTTAACCCGCTGCACCACCAGGGGGGCCAGATTTTCATGTTACCAAGAACTTTATGTAGATTTCTACAGTTAAGATTGTGTTAAAGGCTCAAAAGCAAGTCAAAAGCTTTGAGCTCAAAAGGCTCAAAAGCTGGTTCGAGAGCAGTATGTGTGAAAAAGATCTTGGAGTCCTCGTGGACAACAAGTTAAACATGAGCCAACAATGTGATGTGGCGGCAAAAAAAGCCAATGGGATTTTGGCCTGCATCAATAGGAGCATAGTGTCTAGATCTAGGGAAGTAATGCTACCTCTATTCTGCCTTGGTTAGACCACACCTGGAATATTGTGTCCAATTCTGGGCACCACAATTCAAGAGAGATTGACAAGCTGGAATGTGTCCAGAGGAGGGCGACTAAAATGATCAAGGGTCTGGAGAACAAGCCCTATGAGGAGCGGCTTAAGGAGCTGGGCATGTTTAGCCTGAAGAAGAGAAGGCTGAGAGATATGAGAGCCATGTATAAATATGTGAGAGGAAGCCACAGGGAGGAGGAGGGAGCAAGCTTGTTTTCTGCTTCCCTGGAGACTAGGACGCGGAACAATGGCTTCAAACTACAAGAGAGGAGATTCCATCTGAACATGAGGAAGAACTTCCTGACTGTGAGAGCCGTTCAGCAGTGGAACTCTCTGCCCCTGAGTGTGGTGGAAGCTCCTTCTTTGGAAGCTTTTAAACAGAGGCTGGATGGCCATCTGTCAGGGGTGATTTGAATGCAATATTCCTGCTTCTTGGCAGGGGGTTGGACTGGATGGCCCATGAGGTCTCTTCCAACTCTTTGATTCTATGATTCTATGATTCTATGAGTCGTGCCTTAATCAGTTGGCAACCCTATGCGGAATGTGTGACACAATGAGTTTGGGATGAAAGCCATGGGTTTTGAAGTGACCCTGTAATGGGAATTGTGTGGGATGATGTCTGATAGGAAGGACTGATGTGTGATAAATGTCCTCTGTGTATATTTCAACAAATTCTGCAAAGAAGAATGCTTGGAAACAGCTTCATTTTAGCTAACTATAAATGCAGGGGCTAACATTTGCTAGATTTTCCCATCAATGTGAGGGGCTGGCCAAGTTTTTCCTCTAGAGAAGCAATAAATTGATGCTTCGCCTCCCATTTTTCGTCAGATTAAGTTGCTTGCTAACATGTATCCTTCATTTGTCAAAATAAGTACAATTGACTTGTATAATTGCATCATTTTTCTAACCAAATCCATATGATTAGGGCTGAAAAGAGTTCAAAGCAAATCAAAACTGAGTGACAAAAGGGGGGTGGGAATCAGCCAAGGAAATATCTCCTCTGTGTGTCATAGAGGCCCTTGATTCTCTCTTGACAAGCCCACGGGGAAACTGCATCCTTCGTTCGAAAAATCAAGCATTGTTTGGCTGAAATAGTGATGATTGCGGTTTGACCCAGTGCCAGCTGCCATCCCACAATTGTAATATTTGGAAGATGAAGTCGATTTGCTTTCAACGCCCTGGATTTGGATATTGGAGCAAGAGTTATGAGGTTGACTCCTGTCTGATGTGAACTGCATGTGCTACGCATCTAATTGCAGCTCAGATAACAAAAGTTGAAAAGTATAAACTAGAGACTCTTCCAGATGGGACAAAACAATTATTATTACCATTACTAGCCATCTCCTGCACACTGAAACCCTATGACCAACAGAAAACACTAGAGGGGTTGAGGCTGACATTAAATGTTGGGAGTTATAGTTTACCCCACATCCACACACACACTGACAATGGATTTGAACCAAACCTGGCATGCATCCCCAACATCGCCAGGTTTAAATACTGGTGCATTTTTGAGAATTGATCCGGGGTGATGGGAGTTATAGTTCACCCACATCGAGGGAGCACATGTGAACCCAGCTGACAATAGATATGTACCAAACTTGGCACATATACCAAACATGACCATCTTAAAATATTGTTGAAGTCTGAGGGGATCGACCCAGCAGGATAGGAGTTGTAGTTCACCCACATCCTTATACTTTGGTAATGAGTCCATTTGTAAAATCCTAACCCAAACAATGATTATTTCTAATGTTTATCTTTCAAAAGACCTAATTCAGGCATCGCCAGGTACCTAAGTTAGTCTATAATAAAAGCAAAAAAAAATGTTTCTATGTACGTTTGTATGCAATTTCCAGGATGGTTCCCACTTTCAGAGAGCACTATAACTTCCCCCAATGAAGGACCTTGTACTAAACTTGGCACACATACCCACCATGACCAACAGAAAATACTGGCAGGGCTTTGGAGTAATATATCCTTGATTTTGGGAATTATATTTCACCCACATCCAAGGAGCACTTGTGAAAACAATTGGCAACAGATCTGGACCAAACTTCGTACATATACCCACCATGACTGGCTTAAAATTGGACTTTGAGCGGGATTGACCCAGACCAGTAGGATGGGAGTTGTAGTTCACCCATATATTTTCAGAGAGCCCTGTGACTCCCACCAAAGGCAGATCTGGACCTGGACCAAACTTGGCACACATAGTCATCATGACCAACTTTAAGTATTGGAGCGTTTGGGGAACAATGGCAGAGGAAAATTAGAGCAGAGTTCGCCCCTGTGTGAAGAACACTCTGGACTCCACGTACAATGGATCTGGACCAATAAAAGTTTGCTACGTTACGCTTATCTGGATTTTCCATTATTAATTGTAGTCATGCAGTTTGACAACACTGGATGCGCAATGCTATGGGAGTTGTAGTTTGACAAGACCTTTAGCTTTCTTTGCCAAAGTGTGCTGCTGCCTCAGTAAACTACAACTCCAAGGATTCCATAACATTCAGCCAAGGGCAGAAAAAAGTAGGTGCAATGTATTGTTTTCCCATATTTGTTTCTGTGTAAAATAATATCACAGAACTTAGTGTAATTTATTTATTTATTTAGGGCATTTATATCCCGTCGTATCTCAATCTCCGCAGAGGGACTCAGGGTGGCTAACAACCAGCACAACACAGTGCCAACACCAAAGAAAAAACAAGCATAAATATACATATTAAAACAAAACAATATAAACATTAGAACAAATCGCTGGTTTAAATCGTCATCCTAAAAGCAGTCCATCATAGTCCATTAAAATCATAAGCAGTTCAAAATAGTTGAATACAGTGGAAGCCAGATCCATCTTGTCTTCTGTGCTTTACTAATAATATAATATATTGTATATACAGATAATATTTATACTATTATAATGTAGTACAATATAATACTACTAGTAATACCATATTATAATTATATATTTTATATTACACGTAATATTACTAATAAAATTACAATGTAATGGTTTAGTACAATATAGTAGTATATAATACTGATATTGTACTATGCTAATAATGTAATATATTGTTTGGATATATATCTTGTAAGCCACTCTATCCCAGTGTATTACCTTGTTCATGCCCAGCATTATTTTTTAATTTTTAATTATCACATTTGACCCAGCCATAGGTTTTTAAATGCTTGTTGTTACTGTTTATTGTTTCTTTTTTATGAGATTTATTTTTATTGTTTTGTATTGATGTTTTGTTATTACTTTTATTATTGTGGTTCTCTTGTAAGCCGCACCGAGTCTTTTGGGGAGATGGTAGTGGGGTATAAATAAAGTTTTATTATTATTATTATTATTATTATTATTATTATTATTATTGAGCCCCCGGTGGCGCAGTGGGTTAAAGCACTGAGCTGCTGAGCTTGTTGATCGAAAGGTCGCAGGTTCGATTCCGGGGAGCGGTGTGAGCTTCCGCTGTCAGCCCTAGCTTCTGCCAACCTAGCAGTTCGAAAACATGCAAATGTGAGTAGATCAATAGGTACCGCTCCGGCCACATGACACTGGAGGTGTCTACGGACAACGCTGGGTCTTTGGCTTAGAAATGGAGATGAGCACCACACCCCAGAGTCAGACATGACTAGACTTAATGTCAAGGGACAACCTTTACCTTTACCTCGGGGTGAGAAGGGCAGCATATAAATGTTGTAAATAAATAAATAAAACACATTGGCTACTGGAGAAAAAATGGTTCAATGTTCCTGGCAATTTGAATTATGTATAGGACTGGCAAAAACTCCTTGAGCATCCCTTGCCAAAAGAAAAAAAAGTATGACAATTCATTGGGTTTTATACATTTTTTAAAAAACACAGCCTTAACAGGCACTCTTTGGGACCGCCTCGGACACCTCAGAGCGCGGCGACCGGGTTCATTTGCATATACAGCCCATGAACCACCGCGCGAGGACTTCCCACTCGGTTTGACAGGGGCAATCGTATGGTAAATACTTGAAAGAAAGAGAGGTTTTTGAAGCGTCACGACTCCTGTTGTTTGTTGGGAGCAAGGAATACGATCAGAGCGGAAGCTTTGTGTAGACATCATAATATCAAAGGAAGTAGCCAAAGATGTCGGTTCGTGGTGTGTGAATTACAGCGTTGTGAGTTTTCCGGGCTGTAGAAGATTTTTGGCCGTTCCAGAACCCGCGGCCGTAAGGAGGTTTGCTTCTTACGGTTACGCAATTTTTGGAGGCCTTAAGATGGGCCAATAATACAGTATAATGAAAGGTAGAAGCAATATAGATACATTAGGTGCTAGCTGCTTCTTGCACGTTGTGCTGTGTCCCAGTGTGTTGATCTGGAAAGTGAAGCAATGAGACAGTATTGATTTCTAATATATGTAATGTTTTGATGCTTGTGGGTAAACGCTGTTTAGCTTGCTGTTTCTTTAGGAGTCCCTTTCAAATCTATGATATCTTTGTGTGTGTGAATCATGTCTGTCTATCTATCTATATCTATGGTTGGGTGGCTCTTTGTCAGGAGGGCTTTGATTACGTTTTCTTGCCCCAGTGAAGGGAGTTGATCTGGATGGCCTTAAGTATTTTCTGTTGGTCATGGGGGTTCTATGTGGGAAGTTTGCCCCAATTCCATGTTCGTGAGGTTCGGAATGCTCTTTGATTGTAGGTGAACTATAAATCCCAGTAACTACAACTCCCAAATGTCAAGGTCTATTTTCCCCAAGCTCCATCTGTGTTCCTAGTTGGGCATATGGAATATTAGTGCCAAGTTTGGTCCACATCCATCATTGTTTGAGTCCACAGTGCTCTCTGGATGTTGGTGAGCTACAACTCCCAAACTCAAGGTCAATGCCTATGTTGATTATGGGAGTCCTGTGTACCGCATTTGGTTCAATTCCATCGTTGGTGGAGTTCAGAATGCTCTTTGATTGTAAGTTAACTATAAATCCTTAATTTCTTAAGAACTCACAGTATGCCTTCTGGATATCTATCTATCTATTCATGTTATGTTATGGATGGTTGAATTGTGGAATTGTGGATACAGAACCCATAGACATGGAGGCCAACTGTACATTTCAGAAAAGACTTTATGGTCCTCAGTTTTTCAGACCTGTGCTAACCAATCCAGTGGAAATCACAGACCCAGAAGTACACCAGAGGGAATCCTGGAGACTACTGGTGCATCTACACTGTCGCAGTAATGCAGTTTGATACCACTTTTAACTGACATGGCTCAATGCGATGGAACATTGGGAGTTGCAGTTTGATGATGCACTACTACTAACTGCCTTGTAAAACTACAACTCCCAGGACATGCTCCCAAACCCTGCCTGTATGTTAAGTTGCTTCGTGAAGTTTGGTCCAGATCCCTCCTTGGTGGCCATGATGCGGTTCTCTGGTTGTGCCTGGACTCCAATTCCCACCATCCTCTGTCAGACCTCCTCCCAAAAATAAACCTGCCAGTGTTTTTTGCTGGATAATGAAGGATACGCGTGCCAAGTCTGATCCAGGTTCATTAAACCATATAGAAGCCTTTGTGGATCCAACAAACAAACATACTTAGGCTTTCATACAGATTTGGAACAGCTGAGAGGACAAATGAGAAGCTGAAAGTGATGTCAAACTGCAGTAATTTTATAGTGAGAATAAACTCTAGGTGATCTTGGGCAAGTCACACTCTCAGAAAAGCAAAGGCAAACCCATTCTGAACAATTCTCGTCAAGAAAATCCAGTGATAGGTTCCTTTCATTTTCCTTATGAGTTGCAACCAACAATTGTCTTGGAGTATTTCTTCACTGGTTTATTTTATTATTATCCCAATATAGGGAGTCAAAGCAGTGAATCTATTGAAATGGAGGAAAAGCAACCTCTAACTTCTTCTGGGGATTTCCACACATGTAAGGTTGCAACTACACAGTAGAACCAAAGCAGGTTGACACCACCTTAACAGCCACAGCTCCATGCTATGAATTCCTGGGAGCTGTAGTTTGTGAATGGTGCTCAATATCATAGCAATCATATACAATGTATATCAGACCCCTTTGATACTTTCAGCACATCTATATCTCTATACCTATCTATAATTAAAGTGAAAACATGTTTGTATGTATGCGTGTATCTATGTTTGTGTGTATTTTCCAGCATGGTTCCCACTTCCAAAGAGCACCGGGACTCCCTCCAACTATGGATCTGGACCAAACCTGAAACACTGAAACCCTATGACCAACAGAAACACTAGAGGGGTTGGGACTGACATTGGATGTTGGGAGATATAGTTTACCCCACATGCACAGATCCCGCCAACGATGGATCTGGACCAAAAATTGATAAAATCTCTGAAAGCAGAAAAGTCTTAACTCTTAAAGATGAAGCATCTCCCAAAACGGCAAGGTGCCAGCAATGCAACTTTTATATATATATATATATATATATATATATATATATATATATATATATATATGAGATTTGTACCCCATCTTTCCCCAGTCAAGGGCCCAAAGGCGTCTTATCTATATAAATAAAAATGTAATGTTCATTTGTGGGATTAACAAAAACCACTGAACGAATTGATGCCAAATTTGGACACAATACACCTATCAGTCCAACAAGTGACCATCACTCATAAAAACACTGAAAAACACAGCAGAAGAGACTTAAAAGCAACCCCTCCAAAAATACATTACAACGTGTGTGCAAAACCACATATATATATGCAAAAACACATATATACACATATACACAAATATATATACACACAAAGCACATATACACAGACTGGGCCACAGCAATGCATGGCAAGGGACGGCTAGTAGCCAATAAAAACATTATTATTTATTAGTTGTACCCGCCACGCGTTGCTGTGGCCAACCTTCCCTCCCTCTTTTTCTCCTCCTTTCTTTCTCTCCTTCCTTCCCTTTTTTAATTCCCTCTATCCTTCCTTCCTTCTGTTCCTCTTCCCTTCCTTCCCCTCTTTTCTTTCCCTTCCTTTTCTCCCCTTTCTTCCTTCTCTACCTATTCTTGGACTGCAACTTCCAGCAGTCCTCCTAATGGCTCTACCTACCTACCTATCTCTATTTAAACTATCTATCTGGAGGATTGGTGGGAGTTGCAGTCCAGGAATAGGACATTGGAAATATGCTGGGATTGGGATGATCTCAAAGAAATCCAAGGAGAAGAAAGCTTGCAGCTTGGAAGAAGTGCATTTGAATCATCCTCTCCTGAAGTGCCTGGTCTAGGGGATTTTGGGAGCTGTAGTCTGGAAGAGTGTGTGGATATGCTATTGTGTGTTTTGTTTGCTGTGGGAGTTGTTTTTGCGAATGTGCTGTAGTGTCTTTTTGTGTTTTTGGCTTTTTAAGTCCCCTTTTCAGTGTTTCATGAGTGATAGTCACTCATTGGCTTGATAGGTGTATTGTGTCCAAATTTGGTGTCAATTCATCCAGTGGTTTTTGAGTTACGTTAATCCCACAAACTAACATTACATTTTTATTTATATAGACTAGCCGTCCCCTGCCATGCATTCCTGTGTCCCAGTCTGGTGATCTGGAAAATAAAGTAATGAGAAAGTGTTGGTTTCTAATATATGTAATGTCTTGATGCTTGTGGGTAAACAGTATTTCTTGTTGTTTCTTTGTCAGTGTTGATGTGGAGATTGTCTGGTTTACCTGCTCTGGAACATGCCACAGAGAATTGTCCTTCTTTAGGGGTCCCTTTCAAATCTATATCTCTCTGTGAGTGAATCATACATATCTATTTATATCTATGGCTGGATGGCTCTTTGTCAGGAGGGCTTTGATGATGTTTTCTTGCCCTGGTGAAGGGAGTTGGACTGCATGGCCTTAAGCATTTTCTGTTGGTCAAGGGCGTTCTGTGTGGGAAGTTTGCCCTAATTCTGATGTTAGTGGGGTTCAGAATGCTTTTTGACTGAACTATAAATCCCAGTAACTACAACTCCCAAATGTGAATGTCTATTTCCCCCCAAATTCCATCTGTGTTCATATTTTGGCATATTGAGTATCTCTGCTAAGTTTGGTCCAGACCAATCATTGTTTGAGCCCACAGTGCTCTCTGGATGTAGGCGAACTACAACTCCCAAACTCAAGGTCAATGCCCATCAAACCCTTCTAGTGTTTTCTGTTGGTCATGCGAGTTCTGTATGCCACGTTTGGTTCAATTCCATCATTGGTGAGTTCAGAATGCTCTTTGATTGTAGGTGAACTATAAATCCCAGCAACTACAACTCCCAAATGTAAAGGTCTATTTTCCCCAAATTCCATCTATGTATTTGGGCATATTGAGTATCCCTGCTAAGTTTGGTCCAGACCCATCATTGTTTGAGCCCACAGTGCTCTCTGGATGTGGGGGAACTACAACTCCCAAACTCAAGGTCAATGTCCACCAAACCCTTCTAGTGTTTTCTGTTGGTCATGGGAGTCCCATGTGTTAAGTTTGGTTCAATTCCATCGTTGGTGGAGTTCAGAATACTCTTTGATTGTAGGTTAACTATAAATCCCAGCAACTACAACCCCCAAATGACAAAATCAGTTTTTTTGAATGATAGTCACTCCTTGGGTTAGTAGGTCTCTTGTGTCCAAACTTGGCGGCAATTCGGCCAATCCCACAAACTAACATTACATTTTTATTTTTATAGATTTTAAACCAGAACTCCTAAATTCCAGTAGCTAGTTATTTAAAACAGAACTAACCCCAATGCTGTGCCATTATTATGAACTCTATATATTGACCTCAAGGTATTCTTTTTCTGAAATGCTTCAGTTGGAAGCCAAAGCAAGGAATTGAATACCAAGTTTTCCTTCATATTCTACATATCTCCTCCATTATTTAGCTGCATTTGTTTATCTGAGTTTTGTGTTCAGTTCCAAAACAAAGTTGCAAAACTTCTACTAAACACAATCAATGTAATCACAAATGTTTCACCTACCTGGTACTCACGTTTTCTTTCATAAACCTGTCATTATATTACTTTATTGTCCCAACAGCAAGCCTCCAAAAATTCTTTTTTCCACATAATCACCATCAAACTGCCGTGGACCGCCTGACTACCTCGAAGTGACCTTCTTTAAGATTATGATGTATTCTCAAAGCTTCCGCTCTGATCATATTCATTGCTAGTAAACAAAGAGTCATCACGCTTTAAAAAGCTATTTTTTTTCAAGTGCTTACTTTATTATGCCCCCTGTTAAATTGAGTCGAAAATCCTCACGCGGTGGCTCGTGGGCTGTATGCAAATGAAAACAGTCGACGCACTCTGAGGTTTCCGAGCGGTCCCAAAAGGTGCCGGTTCATGCTGTATATAGAATCATAGAATCCTAGAGTTGGAAGAGACCTCGTGGGCCATCCAGTCCAACCCCCTGCCAAGAAGCAGGAATATTGCATTCAAATCACCCCTGACAGATGGCCATCCAGCCCCTGTTTAAAAGCTTCCAAAGAAGGAGCTTCCACCACACCCCAGGGCAGAGAGTTCCACTGCTGAACGGCTCTCACAGTCAGGAAGTTCTTCCTCATGTTCAGATGGAATCTCCCCTCTTGTAGTTAATCTCCTCTCTTGTAGTTATATAAGCCTTTATGGGCGACCCAATTGTCATGCCTTTTTTATTTTGGCAAGGGATGCTCAAGGAGTTCTTGCCAATCTCATACATGATTCAAACTGCCAGGAACACTGAACCATTTTTTCCCTGCAGCGAATACATTTTGAACTACACTGGGTTTTGTGATATTATTTTACATGGAAACAGATAGATTTGAGAAAACAATAGGTTGCACCTACTTTTTTCCTGCCCTTGGCTGAATGTTATGGAATCCTGAGTGTTGTAGTTTACTGAGGTGGCAGCAGCACACTTTGACAGAGAAAGCTAAATGCTGGGTTGCTGTGAATTTTTCAGGATGTATGGCTATGTTCCAGTAGCATTCTCTCCTTAAGTTTTGCCTGCATCTGTGACTGGCATCTTCAGAGGTTCTGCAGGCAATGAGGCAAGTGGAGAGTGTGTGTATGTGTGTGTGTGTGTGTGTGTGTATTTGTGGAATGTCCAGGGTTGGAGAAAGATCTGTTGTCTGTTTGAAGCAAGTGTGGATGTTGCAATTAGCGAGCTTGAATCGCATGAGCAGCCATGGACCAGCACAGTCAATCAGTAAGGGTAATCTGCATTGAAGTAGCCCGGCTTTTGTTGCCTGGAGGCACCCTCTGTTTGGGAGGTGTTAACTGGTACTTGATTGTTTGCTGCCTGGGGCTCTCCTGTATCTGAGTGGTGTTCTTTATTTACTCTCTGCATTCTGGTGTTTTTTTTAATACTGGAAACTAGATTTTCCTCCCTTCCGTTTAAATTGCTCATATGCTTGTGGATTTCAATGGCTTCTCTGTGTAGCCTGACATGGTGGTTGTGAGAGTGGTCCAGCATTTCTGTGTTCTCAAATAATATGCTGTGTCCAGGTTGGTTCATCAAGTGCTCTGCTATAGCTGGCTTCTCTGGCTGAATGAGTCTGCAGTGCCTTTCCTGCTCTTTGATTCGGGTCAGGGCATTGCTGCGTTTGGTGGTCCCTATGGAGACTTGTCCACAGCTGCACTGTGATCATACTCAGCTACACAATGTATTTTTTGCATTTTTGGCTGGCCCATTAAAGGTATCATTGGGTTGTTGTGAGTTTTCCGGACTGTGTGGCCATGTTCCAGAAGCATTCTCTCCTGACATTTCACCTGCCTCTTTGGCAGGCATCCTCAGACGTTGTAGGTATGTTGGAAACTAGGCAAGTGGAGTTTATATATCTGTGGAATAATGTCCAGGGTGGAAGAAGAACTCTTGTCTGTTTGAGGCAAGTGTGAATATTGCAATTGATCACCTTAATTAGCACTGAATGGCCTTGAAGCTTCAAAGCCTAGCTGCTTCTTGCCTGTGGGAATCCTTTGTTGGGAGGAGTTAGCTGGCCCTGATTGTTTCCTGTCTGGAATTCCCCTGTTTTCTGAGTGTTGTTCTTTACTGTCCTGGTTCATACAACGATGAACCTGAAACTAACTTGGCACATAGACCCAACATGGCCAACTATGCATACAGGAGGGCTTTGGGAGTGAATGACCTTGGATCTAGAAGTTATAGTTAGAGAGCACTGAATGCAGTTGACGACGGATCTTGACCACACTTGGGACACAGACCCAACATGACCAACTGTGAATATTGGCAGGGTTTGGGGGTCATTGTCCTGGGAATCCGGAAGTTGTAGTTCACCCTTATTCACAGAACATTGAACCCAGCCATCAACCTATCTGGACCGAACTTGGCACACAGACCCCAAATGGCCAACTGTGTCTACAGGCGAAGTGTAGGGTGATTGCTCTTGGCATATGGGAGTTATAGTTATTTATTTATTTCTTCATTTCCAATATTTCTTTTCGCCCTTCTCAACCCCTGAGGAGGGACTCAGGGTGGCTTACAAACTGGCCACAATTCGAAGCCTCAATATAATAGAAATATAAATAGCAACAGTTTAAAACAGTAAATAAAACTAGGTTCTTGTGGGTTTTTTCAAGCTATAGGGCCATGTTCTAGAGGCATTTCTCCTGACGTTTCGCCTGCATCTATGGCAAGCATCCTCAGAGGTAGTGAGGTCTGTTGGAATTAGGACAATGGGTTTATATATCTGTGGAATGGCTGGGGTGGGGCAAAGAGCTTTTCTCTGCGGGAGCTAGGTGTGAATGTTTCAACTGACCACCTTCATTAGCATTTGAAGGCCTGGCTGAGCCTGGGAAAATCTTTTGTTGAGAGGTGTTAAGATGTGCCTGGTTGTTTCCTCTCTGCTGTTTTGCTGTTGTAATTTTAGAGTTTTTTAATACTGGTAGCCAGATTTTGTTCATTTTCATGGTTTCTTCCTTTCTGTTGAAATTGTCCACATGCTTGTGGATTTCAATGGCTTCTCTGTGTAGTCTGACATGGTGGTTGTGAGAGTGGTCCAGCATTTCTGTGTTCTCAAATAATATTCTGTGTCCAGGTTGATTCATCGAGTGCTCTGCTATGCTTGACTTCTCTGGTTGAAGTAGCCCACAGTGCCTTTCATGTTCCCTGATTCATGTTTGGGCCATGCTGCGTTTGGTGGTCCCTATGTAGCCTTGTCCACAGCTGCATGGTATATAGTAGACTCCTGCAGAGGTGAGAGGATCCCTTGGCCCTATAGCTCGAAAAAAACCCACAAGAACCTAGTGATTCCAGCCATGAAAGCCTTCGACAATAGTAAATAAAACATTGTTAAAAACACGTTAAAAACATTGTCATCAATCATATAGCCAATTTCAGTCTGGTTCAACATCCATGGTGCTGTCATACTTGCTGTCCAAAGGCCTGGTCCAAGAGCCATGATTTAACCTCCTTCCTAAAAGAAAGGAGGGAAGAAGCCAACCTGCTCTTGCTGGGGAGTGAGTTCCACAGGTGTGGGGCCACCACCGAGAAGGCCCTGTCCCTTGTCTTGCGAGGATGGTGGACCAAGAGCAGGGCCTCCCTGGACGATCTTACACTACAAGGCGGAACGTAGAGGGAGATACATTCGGACAGGTAAGCTGGGCCGGAACCATTTAGGGCTTTGTAGGCCAAGATCAACACTTTGAATTGGCAGCCAGTGGAGCGGGCACAACAGAGGGGTGGTGTGCTCCCCGTATGTCGCTCCAGTTAGTAACCTGGCTGCTGCCCGTTGGACCAGTTGAAGTTTCCGAACAGTCTTCAAAGGCAACCCCACGTAGAGCATGTTGCAGTAGTCTATTCAGGATGTAACCAGAGCGTGGACCACCGTGGCCAGATCAGTCTTCCCAAGGTTCACATGCATCAAAAAACCACTGAACCCAGTCATCAACTTATCTAGACCAAAGTTGGCACACAGACCAACATGGCCAACTGAGAATACAGGTACGATTTGGGGGTGATTGACATTGGCATCAGGGAATTATAGTTCACCCACATCCTGAGAACACCGAACCCAGCCGACGTCTGGTCTGACCCAAATTTGGCACACAGACCCAAGATGGCCAACTGCAAATGAGGCATAGTTTGGGGAGGATTGACCCAAGATTTTTGGAAATTGTAGTTCACCCACATCTTTATGCATTTTCTAACGCGGGTATGCATAACAAACAAAAGGAAAATTAGTTTTTTCTTAGAAACACCACAACACAGCAGCAAACTTTGACTACCTAGGTTCTTGTGGGTTTTTTCAGGCTATAGAGCCATGTTCTAGAGGCATTTCTCCTGACGTTTCGCCTGCATCTATGGCAAACATCCTCAGAGGTTGTGAGGTCGTGACTACCTAATTTAGGAATTGGATACTACTCAAGCTAGGACTGCATCTATCGTTATTCTACTACATTGTCGGCCCGACGGCAGGCCTCCAAAAAATTGTTTTTGGACCGCTAAGCTGTGGTGTTGGAGGAAAGGGTCATGACCTCAAGGATCAGACCTAGAGCGATCACACTGGCAACTAGTTCTCTATATGTTTCTGACACATACCAAGGATCCAGCGTCCTTCTTTCACGTTATGGTGTATACTTAAACTTCCACTCCAGTAGTATTCTTTGCTCCTAACACACAATCAGAGTCGGAACACTTTAAAAGGTAATTTATTTTTTCAAGTACGAGTCCCCCTGTCAAATCGAGTCAGAAGTCCTCACGCGGTGGCTCATGGGATGTATGCAAATGACCCCGCTCTCCGCGCTCTGAGGTTTCCGAGGCGGTCTCAAAGAGTGCCGGTTCACGCTTTGTTTAAAAATGCATGAGCCTTTATGGCAACCCAATGAATATTCATACTTTTTTTTTTTAGCAATGCATGCTCAAGGAGTTTTCCCCAGTCCCATACATAATTCAAACTGAACTTATTTTTCTTTCTGTAGTCAATGTATTTTGAACAACACTAGAATCATAGAATCAAAGAGTTGGAAGAGACCTCATGGGCCATCCAGTCCACCCCCCGCCAAGAAGCAGGAATATTGCATTCAAATCACCCCTGACAGATGGCCATCCAGCCTCTGTTTAAAAGCTTCCAAAGAAGGAGCCTCCACCACACTCCGGGGCAGAGAGTTCCACTGCTGAACGGCTCTCACAGTCAGGAAGTTCTTCCTCATGTTCAGATGGAATCTCTTCTCTTATAGTTTGAAGCCATTGTTCCGCGTCCTAGTCTCCAAGGAAGCAGAAAACAAGCTTGCTCCCTCCTCCCTGTGGCTTCCTCTCACATATTTATACATGGCTATCATATCTCCTTCTCTTCTTCAGGCTAAACATGCCCAGCTCCTTAAGCCACTCCTCATAGGGCTTGTTCTCCAGACCCTTGATCATTTTAGTTGCCCTCCTCTGGACACATTCCAGCTTGTCAACTAAGTTGAGTGATATTATTTTGCATAGAAACAAATGGAGTTAGGAAAACAATTGGTTGTATTTCCTTTTGATCTGCTCGTAGCATGTTATAGAATCCTGGAAGTTGCAGTTTATTTTATTTTAGTTTAGTTTCAGTTTACTTTTGGTAAAAGGAAGAGGGTTCGACCAAGGACAAGATGGATGGATGGCATCCTTGAAGTGACTGGACTGGCCTTGAAGGAGCTGGGGGTGGTGACGGCCGACAGGGAGCTCTGGCGTGGGCTGGTCCATGAGGTCACGAAGAGTTGGAGACGACTGAACGAATTAACAACAACACACCCTCTAAAAAGGCCCTGTCATACTACAGCTCCCATGCCTCCATAGCATTGACTTATGATATCAAAACTGCATTAATATAGCAATTAAAGGCAAATTCAGAGAAGCTTAAAATATTACCATTTTATTATACAACTTATTATTTCTATCAACTAATTATTTTGAATGGATTAACATCATTAATTTATTATTAATGCTAAATTATCTTTATGTATTGTACATCTATATTTAATACTACTATAATATCGTGAGCTCTGGCATGGGCTGGTCCATGAAGTTACGAAGAGTCGGAAACGACTGAACGAATGAACAACAAATAATACCATGTATTTTCATACATATATCTTTATTGTGATTGTTATGTATTATCGCCATTTTTATTTATATAGATTAGCATAGCACAGGAGACAAGGTGGAACTGTCCCCTGGCCCCCTCTCTCTTCACTGGGAGGAGGGGCCCCCAGTTAAGAGTAGAGCAACTTAGAGAAACTTAGTAATTATTTTTGATCTTAGATTTCAATATAAACTGCTGTTCTGGGTCAGACTGAAGAGAGAGGGGGCCAGGGGATAGTTCGACCTTGTCTCCTTCATATGTCATCAGTTGGGGACCCCTTCCCGCAGTACCAACTGCCGCTCTGAGCCAGAGTGAATAGAGAGGGGGCCAGGGGACAGTTCCATCTTGTCTCCTGCATATGTCATCTGTTGCCTCACTACCTCTGAGGATGCTTGCCACAGATGCAAGCGAAATGTCAGGAGATAATGCCTCTAGAACATGGCCATATAACCCGAAAAAACCTACAACCACCCAGTGATTCCGGCCATGAAAGCCTTCGACAATACATTAACTTCCATCCTGTTGGGTCAATCCCCCTCAAATTCAAACACTATCATGTTGAGTATGTGTGCCAAGTTTAGTCCAGATCTATTGGCAGTTGAGTTCACACTGGTCCCTGAATGTGGGTGAACTCTAACTCCCATCATCCTGGGTCAGACCTCTAAACTGCAGCAGTAGGGTTGGCCATGTTGGGTATGTGTGCCAAGTTTGGTCCAAATCTATCATCTATGGGCTCCACAGTGTGAGGTAAACTAGAACTAGAATCGCATTTCTGTACACGAACCCACACGATCTCTTCGAGCATCTGGAGAGGCCCTGCTCACGATCCCACCTTCACGATTGGTGGGGACGAGGGACAGGGCCTTCTCAGTGGTGGCCCCTCAACTCTGGAACTCACTCCCCAAGGACATTAGGCATGCCCCAACTCTGGCAGTCTTTGGGAGGAGCCTGAAAACGTGGTTGTTCCAGTGTGCCTTCCCAGAATAAGGAAACCCTAAGCAATATGTCCCTAAATGCACTTTATTAGTGATCTAGGATTATCTGCTCATTCCATCCCTCTCCAAATACCTATCCTAGTTATATGTCACCTGGTCATGCCCAGCATTATTTTTTAATATTTTCATATTTTAATCATTACATTTGGCCCTGTCACAGGTTTTTAATGCGTCATGGTGTTATTGTTGGTATCTATTGCTTTGTTTATGAGTTATTTATTGTCTGTATTGCGGTTGTTGTTGTTTTATTGTTGTATTTGGGCTCGGCCTCTTGTAAGCCACACCGAGTCCTTCAGGAGATGGTACCGGGGTATAAATAAAGGTTTATTATTATTGTGGGGACCCCTAACTTGTGGGGCGGCAGTCATCTCGAGGCTTGACTACTGTAACACCCTCTACATTGGCCTTCCTTTGTCAGTGATCCAGAAACTGAAGCTGGTGCAAAATGGGGCGGCTCGTCTTCTTGCCGGGGTGCTGGTGAGGTGTCATATCACCCCAATTCTTCAACAGCTTCCAATTGAGTACCGGATTACTTTCAAGGTGCTGATACTAACCTTTAAGGCCTTACATGGTCTGGGGCCGGTGAACCTGAGGGCCCGCTTATCCCCCTACCAACCCCAGAGATTACTTCGTCAAAATTTGCTTGAAGTCCCCAACATCCGGACTTATCATTTGTCATCTACGAGGCAGAGAGCCTTCTCGATTGTGGCCCCTTATTTATGGAATGCCTTGCCGGTTGAAACTCGAACCATCTGAGACTTACTTGCTTTTTGGAAAGCCTGTAAAACTTTTCTTTTCCAACAAGCTTTTGATGGGTGAACAACTCGGGGCTATTGTCCGTCCTCGCTGCTTATTGTTATTTTAAAGCTAATTGTATTGTTTTAATTTGCTTCTGTAAACCTCTCCGAGCCAAATTGGGAGTGGCAGTATACAAGTTAAATAAATAAATAAATAAATAAAATTTATTATTATTATTAACTCCCAAAATCTAATCGCTAGTTATTTAAAATAGAACTAAGCCCAATGAAGCTCCATTATTATGAACTCTATATATTTATTTATTTATCGTGTCAAGAGCGAACCAAAACAGTTGTATTGCATTAAAAAACAGACAAACAAACAAAGCACAAAGTTTGCAGACTTGGTATTCTATTAAGTGTCCTTTGACCAGTATCTGGATTGAGGTTTTGGGTTTGAGCCTGCCACTTTTGGACTCTCGCTTGCTGAGGTGTTCCAACGAGTGTCTCTGTAGATCTTAGAAAACTATTTCTTGATTTAAGTTGTTGGTGTGGTGGCTGATACCCAAACAGAGGATGGGCTGGATATTATTTATTTATCGTGTCATCAGCAACCATACCATTGTATTACATTTCTAACAGAACAAAACAAACACACAGATTAAAAAAAAAACACAGATTTTGCAAGTTTGGTAGCTGATGAAATGTCCTTTGACCAGTATCTGGCTACTTGGAGTGCCTCTGGTGTTGCCGCAAGAAGGTCCTCCATTGTGCATGTGGCAGGGCTCAGGTTGCATTGCAGCAGGTGGTCTGTGTTTTGCTCTTCTCCGCACTCGCAATGTCGTGGATTCCACTTTGTGGCCCCATTTCTTAAGGTTGGCTCTGCATCTCGTGGTGCCAGAGCGCAGTCTGTTCAGCGCCTTCCAAGTCGCCCAGTTTTCTGTGTACCCAGGGGGGAGTCTCTCATTTGGTATCAGCCATGGTTGAGGTTCTGGGTTTGAGCCTGCCACTTTTGGACTCTCGCTTGCTGACGTGTTCCAGCAAGTGTCTCTTTAGATCTTAGAAAACTATGTCTTGATTTAAGTCGTTGACGTGCTGGCTGATACCCAAACAGAGGATGGGCCGGATATGTCACTGCCTTGGTCCTTTCACTATTAGCTGCTACTTCCTGGCGATGTCAGGTGGTGCAATACCGGCTAAGCAGTGTAATTTCTCCAGTGGTGTGGGGCGCAGACACCCTGTGATAATGCGGCATGTCTCATTAAGAGCCACATCCACTGTTTTAGCGTGGTGAGATGTGTTCCACACGGGGCATGCATACTCAGCAGCAGAGTAGCATAGCGCAAGGGCAGATGTCTTCACTGTGTCTGGTTGTGATCCCCAGGTTGTGCCAGTCAGCTTTCGTATGATATTGTTTCTACCACCCACTTTTGTTTACCAAGTTTCCCTGTATGTAACATATCTCTCCATTATCTACTAGGCCTGGGCGGTTTCGTTCGTTAATTCGTTAATTCGTTAATTATTCGTTATTTTTAGCATTTACGAAACGATAACAAAACACATTTTCAAACCCGGAAGGGTTTAAAAATAACGAAGCGGCATCCCCCATCCTTTTAACGAGCTTCCGCCCGTTTCGGAAATGGGATGGAGGATGCTGGTGCCTGGGAGCCAATCCGGCGCTCCCAAGCACCCAAGCAGTGCACCGTGGCTGTGTCTGATTGGCCGGCAAGGCCTTTAAAAGCGGCTCCGCGTGGCCGCAGAGCTCATTTGTTGCGCGGAGGCGAGGGAGGAGAGAGGTCTGGGAGGGCTGCTTGCTTTGGGTTGGCTTGGCTTGGTTGCGGTAGCAAAAAGACTTGCATTCGCATTGGGTTGGCTTGAGACTCTTCTGTTGGTGTGTGCTTTTGGCTGTCTTTTGGCTGTGTTAGCTTTAGATTAATTTTCCATTTCTGAATATTTTCTAAAAATACCTGCCTTTTATTCTTAAAAAAAATACAAAAAATATTCCAAAAAAAGAAAAGACTCTTTTGTTGGTGTGTGCTCTCATTTGCCCTGTCTCTGTGTTTGGTCCACATCAGGGCCAGTTTTTGGTTAATTTTCCATTTCTGAATATTTTCTAAAAATACCTGCCTTTTATTCTTAAAAAAATACAAAAAATATTCCAAAAAAAGAAAAGACTCTTCTGTTGGTGTGTGCTCTCGTTGCCCTGTCTCCTGCCTGTGTTAGCTCTACATCAGGGCCAGTTTTTGGTTAATTTTCCATTTCTGAATATTTTCTAAAAATACCTGTCTTTTATTCTTAAAAATACAAAAAAAATTCTAAAAAAGAAAAGACTCTTCTGTTGGTGTGTGCTCTCATTTGCCCTGTCTCGTGGCTGTGTTTGGTCCACATCAGGGCCAGTTTTGGTTAATTTTCCATTTCTGAATATTTTCTAAAAATACCTGCCTTTTATTCTTAAAAAAATACAAAAAATATTCCAAAAAAAGAAAAAGACTCTTCTCTTTTGAATATAATACAGTGCTCGCTCATTCTTTGTGTAGTTACAACCATTGTGATGAAACGCTTCCTTCCCGGCTTTTCAAGTCGCAAGGGCCAAGTGCTATCGCGAATACCAAAGAAAGGCAGGGGACTGCAGATGGACACATTGAGCAGAAGGGAACATTCAACCGACGAGATGGTTATTGAAACACCCACAGGTGCTTCAACCAGCTGTGAGATGGCAGGACCTCCTCCTTATTCCTCAGTTCGAAAGACTCTACGTTCAGATCCTGATGTCCTTCTAAGTACCTCTGATCCTACTTGTTATGAAGAGGAGGGCGAGGAGGCGGACGTGTCAGAGGAATGGGAGGAAGACAAGATGGAATGTGCTTCCACCACAGGAATTAGTGATCAAGAGGACTGCATGCTGATGGAGGGCGAGCTACAGAAACAACCAACGATTATACTCCCTTCCACAAACACCGACAGTCCAAACACGAGCATGAGTACATCTGAAGTGCCTAGTAGGGGTAGGCCGAGATCGCTCCTATGGGATCATTACGACGTCCATAATGAGAGGGCCACTTTGGCAGTTTGCAGGCATTGCGGTGTGAGCGTCAGCAGAGGAAAAGATATGAGGCATCTTGCCACAACAGGTCTAAGGATGCACATTAAGATACACCACCCCAAATGTGAAGTTGGTCCTTCTTACTTAACTTGCAATACTGCTACAGAAATGCAATGCTATGCAATACTTCCCAGATAATTTTCAGAGTTTTTTCAAAGTGCAATTTCTGTTACTTTTTGTTACTTTTTCTTTATTTATTTCTTATATTTACTTTCTAAGTTTTATAATAACATTATTTTTATATATTAATAATTTATAATTTAATTTTATATATTATTTTTATTATTATTTATAATTATATTTTATAAATATTTTATAAATTTAATTATATTTTATTTAAATATTTATATTATTATTTATTTCATTTATATAATATATATAATAATAATATATTATATTATATTATTTTATTTTATATTGTATATATTATATAATTTTATATTATTTATTGTTATTATTATTATTATTATTATTTATTATTTATATTTTATTTATTTAAATTTTATTATTATATTATTGTTTATTTTATTATATTATTAAATTGACTCAGTTTTGGATACATTATCTTATTACTTTTTTATTTAATATCTTAATATCTTGTTCTATTTGATTATTTTATTTGATTTATTTTATGAAATGATTTTGTTTATAGAGCATTTAGCATTGCGCAATCGCGTCCGCCATTTTAACGAATCGATTCGTTATTATTTTAATAGCGAATCGATTCGTATTTAATAACGACGTTTCGGAAGTCGCTTTCGCGCATGCGCAATCGCGTCCGCCGTTTAACGAATCGATTCGTTATAACCTTAACGAATCGACCCCCGCGCCAATAACGAAGCTTCGGAAGTGTTTTTGCGCATGCGCGGGGGTCCGCCATCTTAACGAATCAATTCGTTAATATTTACGAAATTTTCGTAAATATTAACGGATTGAAGGGGGGAAATTTTGTAATTATTTTAAATATCGAAACAAAAAAACACCCCAATTACAAATCGATTTTAGAACCAAATTTTTTCTTGATCAACCAGGCCTATTATCTACCTATAGCTCCCTTTCTCTTTCACGGAATGACATCAGAGCTGCATTTATTTATCTTTTGTCTTCAGTTCCAAAACAAAGTGGTAAAAACTCTACTAGACACACTCAAGTTAACCACAAAGGCTTCACTTCCCTCGTTCTCATGTTTTAACTACTGGAGCTGGGGGTGGTAACGGCCGACAGGGAGCTCTGGCGTGGGCTGGTCCATGAGGTCACAAAGAGTCGGAGACGACTGAACGAATGAACAACAACAAACATTCAGAGATATGACTTTTCACTACATTATCGGCCCGACGGCAGGCCTCCAAAAAATTATTTGGATCGCTACGTTGTCGTGGCGTTGGAGGAAACGGTTGTAACCTCAGAGATCAGACCAAGCGCGATCGCAATGGCAAACTAGTTCTCACTATGTTTCTGACACATACCAAGGATCCAGCGTCCTCCTTTAACATTATGATGTATACTTAAAGCTTCCACTCCAGTAGTATTATTTGCTCTGAACACACAACCAGAGTCGGAACACTTTAAAAGGTAATTTATTTTTTCAAGTACTTACCTTACGAGTCCCCCTGTCAAATCGAGTCTGAAGTCCTCACGCGGTGGCTCATGGGATGTATGCAAATGACCCCACTCTCCACGCTCTGAGGTTTCCGCGGCGGTCTCAAAGAGTGCCGGTTCACTCTTTGTTTAAAAATGCATGAGCCTTTATGGCAGTGGTTCTCAACCTGTGGGTCCCCAGATGTTTTGGCCTTCAATTCCCAGAAATCCTAACAGCTGGTAAACTGGCAGGGATTTCTGGGAGTTGTAGGTCAAAACACCTGGGGACCAACAGGTTGAGAACCACTGCTTTATGGCAACCCAATAAATCTTCATACCTTTTTTTTTTAGCGATGCATGCTCAAGGAGTTTCCCCCAGTCCCATACATAATTCAAACTGAACTTATTTTTCTTTCTGCAGTCAATGTATTTTGAAAAACACTAAGTTGAGACATATTATTTTGCATAGAAAGAAATTGGTTGCATTTCCTTTTTATCTGCCCATAGCATATTATAGAATCCTGGAAGTTGCAGTTTAAGTTTACTTTAGTTTACACCCTCTAAAAAGGCCCTGTCATACTACAACTCCCATTCCTCCATAGCATTGACTTATGGTATCAAAACTGCATTAATACAGCAATTAAAGGCAAATTCAGAGCAGCTTAAAATATTACCATTTTATTATACAACTTATTATTATTTCTATCAACTAATTATAATTATTTTGAATGGATTAACATTATTAATTTATTATTAATGCTAAATTAACTTTATGTATTGTACACCTATATTTAGGGAAGGATATGGTGGCGCAGTGGGTTAAAGCACTGAGCTGCTGAGCTTGTTGATCGAAAGGTCGCAGGTTCGATTCCGGGGAGCGGCGTGAGCTTCAGCTGTCAGCCCTAGCTTCTGCCAACCTAGCAGTTCGAAAACATGCAAATGTGAGTAGATCAATAGGTACCGCTCCGGCGGGAAGGTAACGGCGCTCCATGCAGTCATGCCTGCCACATGACCTTGGAGGTGTCTACGGACAAGCTGGCTCTTCGGCTTAGAAATGGAGATGAGCACCACACCCCAGAGTCAGGCATGACTGGACTGCCGGAAGATCCAACCAGTCCATCCTCCAGGAAATAAAGCCCGACTGCTCATTGGAGGGAAGGATACTAGAGACAAAGTTGAAGTACTTTGGCCACATCATGAGGAGACAGCAAAGCCTAGGGAAGACAATGATGCTGGGGAAAGTGGAAGGCAAAAGGAAGAGGGGCCGACCAAGGGCAAGATGGATGGATGGCATCCTTGAAGTGACTGGACTGACCTTGAAGGAGCTGGGGGTGGTGACGGCCGACAGGGAGCTCTGGCGTGGCCTGGTCCATGAGGTCACGAAGAGTCGGAGACGACTGAACAAATGAAGAACAAGAACACCTATATTTAATACTACTATAATATCGTGAGCTCTGGCGTGGGCTGGTCGTTGAAGTCACAAAGAGTCGGAAACGAATGAACGAATGAACAACAACAAATAATATCATGTATTTTCATAATCTTTATTGTGATTGTTATGTATTATCACCATTTTTATTTATATAGATTAGCATAGCACAGGAGACAAGGTGGAACTGTCCCCTGGCCCCCTCTCTCTTCACTCTGGCCCAGAGCAGCAGTTGGTGCTGGGGGGAGGGCCCCCCAGTTCAGTGTAGAGCAACTTAGAGAGACTTAGGAATTCTTTTTGATCTTAGATTTCAAGATAAACTGCTGTTCTGGGTCAGAGTGAAGAGGGGGGAGGCAGGGGACAGTTCCACCTTGTCTCCTCCATATGTCATCAGTTGGGGACCCCTCCCCGCACCACCAACTGCTGCTCTGGGCCAGAGTGAAGGGGGGGGGCAGGGGACACAGTTCCATCTTGTTTCCTGCATATGTCATCAGTTGGGGACCCCTTCCCCCAGCACCAACTGCTGCTCTGGGCCAGAGTGAAGAGAGAGGGGGCCAGGGGACAGTTCCATCTTGTCTCCTGTGCTATGCTAATAATATAATATAATAATGTTTGTTTGTGGGATTAACATAACTCAAAAACCACTGGATGAATTGCTGCCAAATTTGGCCACAAGACACCTACTAACAGTGACCATCACTAAAAATGATTTTGTCATTTGGGAGTTGTAGTTGCTGGGGTTTATAGTTCACCTACAATCAAAGAGCATTCTGAACTCCACCAATGATGGAATTGAACCAAACGCGGCACACAGGACTCCCATGACCTACAGAAAACACTAGAAGGGTTTGGTGGGCATTGACCTTGAGTTTGGGAGTTGTAGTTCACCTACATCCAGAGAGCACTGTGGACTCAAACAATGATGGATCTGGACCAAATTACACAAATACTCAATAAGCCCAAATGTGAACACTGGTGGAGTTTGGGGGAATAGACCTTGACATTTGGGAGTTTTAGTTGCTGGGATTTATAGTTCACCTACAATCAAAGCGCATTCTGAACCCCACCAACGATAGAATTGGGGCAAACTTGCCACAAATACTCCATATATGCCCAAACATGAATTGTGGCAAACATCCCACACAGAACCCCCATAACCAACAGAAAATACTTAAGGCATTCCAGTCCAACTCTATTCACCAGGGCAAGAAAACATAATCAAAGCCCTCCTGACAAAGAGCCATCCAGCCATAGATATAGATATATATTATTTATTCTCACACACACACACACACACACACACACACAATAGTATCATAGATTTGAAAGGGACCTCTAAAGAAGGACAATGATATGTTGTATGTTCCAGAGTATCAGCACAAACACAAAACAATCTATGCGTAATGTCAAAGTGTATTATCAAAAGAGTATATAGTATTTCATTTACCAAAATTCCCAGCATCCTCAGAGGTAGTGAAGATGTTTGCCTCACTACTTCTGAGGATACTTGCCATAGATGCAGGTGAAACGTCAGGAGAGAATGCCTCTAGAACATGGCTATATAGCCTGAAAAAACCTACAACCACCCGGCCATGAAAGCCTTCGACAATACATTAACTCCCATCCTGTTGGGTCAATCCCCCTCAAAGTCCAACACTATCATGTTGGGTACATGTGCCAATTTTAGTCCAGATCTATTGGCAGTTGAGTTCACACTGGTCCCTGGATGTGGGTGACCATCCCGGGTCAGACCTCCAAACTGCAGCAGTAGGGTTGGCCATGTTGGGTATGTGTGCCAAGTTTGGTCCAAATCTATTGTCTGTGGGCACCATGATGTGAGGTAAACTAGAACTCCCAAAATTTAATAGCTAGTTATTTAAAATAGAACTAACCCCAATGATGTTCCATTATTATGAAGTCTATTTATTTATGGGGGACGCTTGGCTCGAGAGCAGTACATGTGAAAAAGATCTTGGAGTCCTCGTGGACAACAAGTTAAACATGAGCCAACAATGTGATGTGGAAGAACTTCCTGACTGTGAGAGCCATTCAGCAGTGGAACTCTCTGCCCTGGAGTGTGGTGGAGGCTCCTTCTTTGGAAGCTTTTAAACAGAGGCTGGATGGTCATCTGTCAGGGGTGATTTGAATGCAATATTCCTGCTTCTTGGCAGGGGGTTGGACTGGATGCCCCATGAGGTCTCTTCCAACTCTTTGATTTTATGATTTTATTATTTATTTCTCATGTCAGGAGTGAACCAAAACAGTTGTATTACATTAAAAAAACCTAAAAAACAAAACACAAAGTTTGCAGACTTTGTATTCTATTAAATGTCCTTTGACCAAGTATCTGGTCACTTTAAGTGTCTTTGGTGTTGCCGCTAGAAGTTCCTCCATTGTGCATGTAGCAGGGCTCAGGTTGCATTGCAGCAGGTGGTCAGTGGTGTGCTCTTCTCCTCACTCACATGTCGTGGATTCCACTTTGGGGCCCCATTTCTTGAGGTTGGCTCTGCATCTCGTGGTGCCAGAGCGCAGTCTGTTCAGCGCCTTCCAAGTTGCCCAGTTTTCTGTATGCCCAGGGAGAAGTCTCTCATTTGGTATCAACCATTGATTGAGGTTCTGGGTTTGAGCCTGCCACTTTTGGACTCTCACTTGCTGAGGTGTTCCAGCGAGTGTCTCTGTAGATCTTCGAAAACTACTTCTTGATTTAAGTCGTTGGCGTGCTGGCTGATATCCGAACAGAGGATGGGCCAGAGATGTCACCGCCTTGGTCCTTTCACTATTGGCTGCTACTCCCTGGCAAATGTCAAGTGGTGCAATACCGGCTAAACAATGTAATTTCTCCAGTGGTGTAGGGCGCAGACACCCCGTTATAATGCGGTATGTCTCATTAAGAGCCACATCCACTGTTTTAGCGTGGTGAGATGTGTTCCACACTAGGAATGCATACTCAGCAGCAGAGGAGCATAGCGCAAGGGCAGATGTCTTCACTGTGTCTGGTTGTGATCCCAGGTTGTGCTCTATATATTGACCTCAAGGTATTCTTTCCCATTGAATACCAAGTTTCCCTGTTTTGTAACATATCTCCTCCACTATTTAGCTATAGCTCCCTTTCTCTTTCTAGGAATGACGTCAGAGCTGTATTTGTTTATCTTGTGTCTTCAGTTCCAAAACAAAGTTGTAGAAACTCTACTAAACACAATCAACTTGTCTCATCCTCACGTTTTAAGTACTTCTCCATTCAGAGATATATCATTAGACTGCATTATCGGCCCGACGGCAGGCCTCCAAAAAATTTGTTCTTCCGCATGAACACGCGCGCGCTATTGCGGAGTAATACAATGACTTAAAATTGGTTGCAATGACACGATAAATATAGAACGCGCTCTCGGATCGCTTAACTACCCCGAAGTGACCTCCTTTAACATTATGATGTATACTCAAAACTTCCGCTCTGGTCGTATTCCTTGCTCCGAGCAAACAAAAACAGTCGTCACGCTTTAAAAAGCTATTTTTTAAAGAGTGCTTCCCTTAGTATTCCCTCTGTCAAAGCGAGTCGGAAATCCTCACGCGGTGGCTCATGGGCGGTACGCAAATGAACCCGGTCGACGCGCTCTGAGGTTTCCGAGCCGGTCTCAAAAGGTGCCGGTTCATGCTCTATTAAAAACTATATAAGCCTTTATGGGCGACCCAATTGATTGACATACTTTTTATTTTGGCAAGAGATGCTCAAGGAGTTTTTGCCAGTCTCATACATGATTCAAACTGCCAGGAACAATTAACCATTTTTTTTCCCCTGCAGGGAATATATTTTGAACTGCACTGGGTCCTGTGATAGTATTTTACATGGAAGCAAATAGATTTAGGAGGACAATAGGTTGTGCCTACTTTTTTTTTCCTGCCCATGGCTGAATGTTATGAGATCCTGAGAGTTGTAATTTACTGAGGCAGCAGCACACTTTGACAAAGAAAGCTAAAGGCTGGGTTACTGTGAATTTTTCAGACTGTATGGCTATGTTCCAGTAGCATTCTCTCCTGACATTTCACCTGCATCTATGACAGGCATCCTCAAAGGTCTGTTGGAAACTAGGTTTATATATCTGTGGAATAATGTCCAGGGTGGGAGAAGAACTCTTGTCTGTTTAAGGCAAGTGCGAACAGAGGCGGCTCTAGGTAATTTTCAACGGTAAGCAAACAGTATTTTGCCTCCCCCCCCCCCCAATAATTGATATATATTTTCTGTGTGCCATATTTGGTTCAATTCCATCATTGGTGGAGTTCAGAATGCTCTTTGATTGTAGGTGAACTATACATCCCAGTAACTACAATTCACATGTGTCAAGGTCTATTTTACTCCAAGAGCGCCTCAAGAGCACCCCTGGGCAGAATCAACTATACTGCAAATGCTTACTTTGCGTAATGGGTTGAGCCACCTCTGAGTGCGAATATTGCAATTGATCACCTTAATTAGCACTGAATAGCCTTGAAGCTTCAAAGCCTAGCTGCTTCCTGCCTGTGGGAATCCTATGTTATGAGGTGTTAGCTGGCCCTGATTGTTTCCTGTCTGTTTTCTGAGTGTTGTTCTTTTGTTACTTGATTTTAGAGTTTTTACATACTGGTAGCCAGATTTTGTTCATTTTCATGGTTTCCTCCTTTCTGTTGAAATTTTCCACATGTTTGTGGATTTCAATGGCTTCTCTGTGTAGCCTGACATGGTGGTTGTGAGAGTGGCCCAGCATTTCTGTATCCTCAAATAATATGCTGTGTCCAGTTTATTATTTAATTATTTATTTCGAGTACTTCTACCCCGCCCTTCTCAACCCCCTAGGGGGGACTCAGGGGGGCTTACAACGGCACAATTTGATGCCAACAATTCAACAAATAAAATACATAGCAGCAGTAATCACAAATAGTTGAAAACAATCAATTAATACAATAACAACTAAAAGAAAAGCCAAACTAGTGGCTAACATTCACCGAGTCCTAAAAATCTGTAAGTCCGTTCAGCATTATCATAATCCTTTCCAAACTCTGGTTGTCATTACTTTGTCAGTCTGCCAGATTACCCAAAGGCCTGGTCCCATATCCATGTTTTCAACTTCCTTCTGAAGGAAAGAAGGAATGTCGATGACCTAATTTCCCCGGGGAGTGAATTCCACAGGTGGGGGGCCACCACTGAGAAGGCCCTGTCCCTTGTCCCCACCAGTCTCACTTGTGGTAAAGGCGGGGCCGAGAGCAGGGCCTCCCCAGAAGATCTTAAACTCCGAGGTGGGACATAGGAGATACGTTCGGACAGGTACACTGGGCCGGAGCCGTATAGGGTTCATCAAGTGCTCTGCAACGGCAGACTTCTCTGGTCGAAGTAGTCTGCAGTGCATTTCATGTTCCTTGACTCGTGTTTGGGCACTGAAAGTTTACCTCGTACACATCTTATACCTGCTGGTATACATCTTCTATAGTCTTCTATAGACATAATAAAAGTGAAATTGTGTATGTGGCGGAGGTGTCCACTTAGACAGCCTCAGGCCTCCACGAGCAGGCTAGAACCCACAGAGCTGAAGAGCCCTCAATGACCCTCCTTCCAAAGACATTCCTTCCATGAACATGTCTCCCAACCCCTGCCAATGTCCTCCCCAAACATTGCACTTTCATCCTTTTCCCTCCAGAATGGACATCCAGGGTTCCTTATTCTTTCTATTGCTGTGGAATTTGCATGACCCTGCCCACTGCCTCTCCTTTAACCTTTTCCTATGGCACACAGCAAACAGGAATTGATCAGCAACTGAACAAGAGATTTGGGGAGGATTGGCCATGATTTATAGGGACCTCATCACACTTGCGGACGAATCCACTTTAAATCTGGTTGCTGCCTCCTGCAGAATTCTGGGGTTTGTAGTTTAGGGAGGAGCCTTTAACAGCCTCACTAAACTACAAACCCCAGAATTCTGCAAGAGGCAGAAACCAGATTTAAAGTAGATTCATTCTCTAGTGTGATGAAGTAGTAGGTGTTGTAGTTCACCTACATCCAGAGACCACTGTGAACCTAAACAATGATGGATCTGGACCAAACTTGCTACAGATGATGGGACTTGTAGTATCTTCACTCACTTCCAGAGACCACTGTGGCCTCCACAGATGGCAGACCTGGCCCAAACTTGGCACAGAGATCCCCAATGATGGACTATATATCCTGGTGCGGTTTGAGGGAGGATGGACGATGGGATTTGCATTACCCTCACCCCATTCGCCTCCCACAGACAACTGTAACCCCCACAAATGACAGACCTTGAACAAACTTGGCATGTAGGCTCCCCATGACCAACAGAACATACTGGAGACATTTGGGGGGAATTGACCTTGATGGGAGTTATAGTTCTACTGCATCCAAAGAAACTGTGACCCCCCCCCCCCAAAATTGGACTGGGAGCAAGCTTGGCACAGAGAAGCATCATGGTAAACTGAACATACTGCAGGGGGAATTATAGAATCAAAGAGTTGGAAGAATGGATCTTTATTTTGGAAGTTGTAGTTCACTCTTATCCAGAAAGCACTGGACCCAGCCAATATCAGATCTTGACCAAACTTAGCACACAGCCCAACATAGCCAACTGTGTATATAGGCCCGGCTTGGGGCTGATTGCCCTGGGAATCTGGGAGTTGTAGTTTATTTATTTTTATTTATTTCGAGGTTTTATATACCGACCCTCTCACCTTCAAAGAGGGATTCGGACCGGTTCACAACATGTGTTAACATACAAAAAATATACAATAACAACACAATGCTACTTCATTACACAGTTAAAATATCAGCACTATACACGTTAAAACATTATCATCCCAGTTAAAAGAGCCAAATCGTCCGACACCATCACAATCCCATTCATCATCCTCCTTTCATGTGGGCAAAGAATTAAATCAGTTGTCAAATGCCGCGTTCCACAACCAGGTCTTTGTTAGTTTCCTGAACGTCATGAGGGAGGGGGCAGTTCTGATCTCTAATGGCAGGGAGTTCCAAAGTCGAGGGGCCACCATCGAGAAGGCCCTGTCCCTCGTCCCCACCAGCCGTGCTTGTGCAGGCGGTGGGACCGAGAGCAGGGCCCCTCCAGACGATCTTAGTGGTCTTGATGGTTCGTAGGGGAGAATACGTTCGGAGAGGTAAACAGGGCCGGAGTCGTTTAGGGCTTTATAGGTTAACACCAGCACTTTGAATTGTGCTCGGAAGCTAATCGGCAGCCAGTGGAGCTGGTGTAACAGCGGAGTGGTGTGCTCCCTGTACCCAGCACCCGTTAGTAATCTGGCTGACGCGCGTTGTACTTGCTGCAGCTTCCGGGCAGTCTTCAGAGGCAACCCCACGTAGAGAGTGTTGCAGTAATCTAAGCGGGATGTAACCAAAGCATGTACTACCGTGGCCAAGTCAGCCTCCAAGGTACGGACGCAGCTGGCGCACAAGTTTTAATTGTGCGAATGCTCCCCTGACCACCGCTGAAACCTGGGTTTCCAGGCTCAGCGATGAATCCAGGAGAACTCCCAGACTGCGTACCTGTGCTTTTAGGGGGAGTGTGACCCCGTCCAGCACAGGCTGTAACCCCGTACCCTGTTCGGTCTTACGACTGACCAGGAGTACCTCTGTCTTGTCTGGATTTAGTTTCAATCTGTTGTCCCTCATCCAGTCCGACAGCGGCCAAGCACCGGTTCATGACCTGAACAGCCTCCTTAGTGGTAGGTGGAAAAGAGTGATAGAGTTGGACATCATCTGCGTACAGATGACATCGCACCCCAAAACTCCGGATGATCTCTCCCAACGGCTTCATGTATATGTTAAACAACATAGGGGACAATATTGAGCCCTGCGGGACTCCACAGTGCAATGGCCGAGGAGTCGAGCAGGAGTCCCCTAGTGACACCTTCTGGGAGCGATCCTCGAGAAAGGACCGGAGCCACTGCAAGGCAGTACCCCCAAGACCCATTCCTGCGAGGCGTCCCAGAAGGATACCGTGGTCGACGGTATCGAAGGCCGAAGAGAGGTCCAGCAGAACCAACAGGGACACACTCCCCCTGTCCAGTTCCCGGCGCAGATCATCAACTAAGGCGACCAAGGCTGTCTCAGTACCATGTCCCGGCCTAAAGCCAGACTGTGACGGATCTAGATAGTCCGTGTCCACCAGGAATTCCTGGAGTTGCGAGGCCACCACACGTTCCAGGACTTTGCCCAAGTAGGGGAGATTGGAGACTGGCCGAAAGTTGACGAATTGAGTGGGGTCTAGTGATGGTTTTTTCAACAGCGGTTTGATGACAGCTTGTTTTAAGCTGGCTGGAATCTTGCCTTCCCGAAGGGAGGCATTAACCACCACCTTTACCCACTCTGCCAAACCCCCTCTGGCTTCTTTTACCAGCCAGGAAGGGCAGGGGTCTAGGATGCATGTGGTGGGCCTCGCCTCTCCCAGAACCCTGATGACCTCGTCGAGTTGAACAGATCGAAACGAATCCAACAAAACTGGACAAGCAGATGCTTGAGTTACATCCTCAGAGACTGCAGTTAATGTGGTGTCAAAGCCCGCGTGGATCAAAGCGACTTTGTCCGCAAAGTACTGAGCAAATGCTTCACAGCGTGCTGCCGAGTCGTCAGGGGACCCACTCAAGGTGGGATTCAACAACCCTCTGACTACTCGGAACAGCTCTGCCGGACGGTTCCTTGCGGACGCAATATTGGCCGAGTAGAAAGCATTTTGCACGGATCTGGGCCAAACTTGGTAACCAGACCCGACATGGCCAATTGTGTATACAAGCGGGGTTTGGGGGTGATTGTCCTTGGCATATGGGAGTTGTAGTTTATCTTCATCAAGAGAGCACTGAACACAGCCTATGCTGTATCTGGACCAAACCTGGCACGCAGACCCAACATGGCAAACTTTGAATATTGGCAGGGTTTGGGGGTAACTGGCTCACGATTCTGGGAATTGTAGTTCACCCATTTCCTTATGCATTTTCTCATGGGATCATCATTCATAAACATAAAACGCAAGGCTGGCTTTTTTCTAATACACACAAATACAAATTACCAAACTGATATTGCCTAATATCTCAATACAAACATCACTGTTTTCAGACAACCCAGAGCACCTCCCATATGGGAGTTTTAGTTCACCCTGCATCAAAAAAACATCAAAACTCCCCAGAACAAATATTAACTTCTTCAAGCTGCCTCGGTATTACAGGTACATATATCTTCAATATATTCGATAAAATAGTAAAGAGTAGAGACA
Source organism: Anolis sagrei ordinatus (assembly GCF_025583915.1). Classification (NCBI taxonomy): domain Eukaryota; kingdom Metazoa; phylum Chordata; class Lepidosauria; order Squamata; family Anolidae; genus Anolis; species Anolis sagrei. The sequence continues at coordinate 328,476,160 of NW_026844366.1, read as the reverse complement.
ACAAAGATCCGCCTAGTCAAAGCCATGGTATTCCCTGTAGTAACCTACGGATGTGAGAGCTGGACTTTAGGGAAGGCTGAGCGAAGGAAGATCGATGCTTTTGAACTGTGGTGTTGGAGGAAAGTGCTGAGAGTGCCTTGGACTGCGAGAAGATCCAACCAGTCCATCCTCCAGGAAATAAAGCCCGACTGCTCACTGGAGGGAAGGATACTAGAGACAAAGTTGAAGTACTTTGGCCACATCATGAGGAGACAGGAAAGCCTAGCGAAGACAATTATGCTGGGGAAAGTGGAAGGCAAAAGGAAGAGGGGCCGACCAAGGGCAAGATGGATGGATGGCAACCTTAAAGTGACTGGACTGACCTTGAAGGAGTTGGGGGTGGTAACGGCCGACAGGGAGCTCTGGCGTGGGCTGGTCCATGAGGTCACGAAGAGTCGGAGACGACTGAACAAACAACAACAACATATCTTCCAAACATCTACATAATCATTCCATACAGCTGCCATTACATACTATAGGATCGGCCCGACGGCAGGCCTCCAAAAATTCAGTCACCTACGGAGACTACGCTCCATAGACCGCGGAATAGGTTCCAGACTGAGCACAATCCGACAAGCTTGCGGACAAAATGATATCAAAGTCATGAGTGACCTTCTTTAACATTATGATACATACACAAAGCTTCTGCTCTGACCGTATTCCTTGCATCGAACAAACAAAAACAGTCGTAAAATTTAAACGGCGAATTAGATTTTTTTATGACTTATCTTACGATTCCCTTTCTCAAATCAAGTCCAAAGTCCTCCTGCGGTGCCTCATGGGCTGTATGCAAATGAACCCGGTCTCCACGCTCTAAGGTTTCCGAGGCGGTCTCAAAAGGTGCCGGTTCATGCTTTGTTTAAAAATGCAGGCGCCTTTATGGCAACCCAATGATTCCTCTCTGTCTCTCGCTCACACACACACACACACACACACACATTTGTATTTGTGTGCATTAGAAAAAAGCCAGCATATTATATAAATATTATATCTATCTATCTATCTATCTATCTATCTATCTATCTATCTTATCTATCTATCTATCTATCTGTGGGGGTGCTTCTATGCTTCTACCCTGCCCTTCTCAACCCCCTAGGGGGGACTCAGGGCGGCTTACAAAAGGCACAATTCGATGCCTAACAATTCACAAAATACAATACAATATACAATACATAAATTTACCATATAATGTCACAGTTATAACTAATTAAAACAATCAAACAGTATATTAGCAGCAATAAAATCATCTTGTGGTCAATGTTCACCAAATCATAGTCCATAAATCATGTAGCATCGTCATTGTCCTTTCCTAGTCTGGTCGTTATTGGTTGTCTTTATCCATCTGCCAGCTTACCTGAAGGCCTGGTCCTACATTCAGGTTTTTAGCTTCCTTCTGAAAGAGAGGAGGGATGTTGATGTCCTAATTTCCCCAGGGAGCGCATTCCACAGGCGAGGGGCCACCACCGAGAAGGCCCTGTCCCTTGTCCCCACCAGTCTCACTCACTTGTGCTCGGAACAGGATCGGCAGCCAGTGGAGCTGACATAGCAGGGGGGTGGTATGCTCCCTGTATGACGCTCCGGTGAGTAATCTAGCCGCCGCCCGTTAGACTAATTGAAGTTTCCGAACTGTCTTCAAAGGCAACCCCATGTAGAGCGCGTTGCAGTAATCTATTTGGGATGTAACAAGAGCGTGGACCACCGTGGCCAGATCCAACTTCCCAAGGTATATCATTAAACAATAGTTCATCATAAAGTTCTGAGAGTGCCTTGGACCGCGAGAAGATCCAACCAGTCCATACTTCAGGAAATAAAGCCCGACTACTCATTGGAGGGAAGGATATTAGAGGCAAAGATGAAGTTCTTTGGCCACATCATGAGAAGACAGGAAAGCTTAGAGAAGACAATTATGCTGGGAAAAATGGAAGGAAAAAGGAAGAGGGGCCGACCAAGGGCAAGATGGATGGATGGCATCCTTGAAGTGACCGGATTGACCTTGAAGGAGCTGGGGGGTGAAACTAGGGTTAAACCAGTTTGACCCCATGTTTAGCAACTCTTGGGAATTCTTTAGACTATTGACAAACTTCAGAAACACCTAACTCTAATCTGAACCGACCACATCCACATGAATGGGCACCCTCAAGCTCTTTTCCTTGCTCTTGGCTTGTGCAGTCATGTTGAATTGGTGAGAACCCAGTTCCTACTGAAAGCAAAGTAATTGGGTCACCGTAATAATTACATCAAAGTAAAATTTAAGAAGTGGAAACCAATGATTGACAGGAAGAATCATAGAATCATAGAATAATTGAGTTGGAAGAGACCTCATGAGTGATCCAGTCAAATCCCATGCCAAGAAGCAGGAAAATCACATTCAAAACACCCCTGACAGATGGCCATCCAGCCTCTGTTTAAAAGCCTCCAATTAAGGAGTGTCCGCCACACTCCAGGGCAGAGAGTTCCACTGCTGAACAGCTCTCACCATTAGGAAATTCTTCCTAATGTGCAGGTGGAATCTCCTTTCCTGTAGTTTGAAGCCATTGTTCCGCATCCTACTCTCCAGGGCAGCCGAAAACAAGCTTGCTCCCTCCTCCCTGTGACTTCCCCTCACATCTTTATATATGGCCCTCATCATGTCTCATCTCAGCCTTCTCTTCTGCAGGCTAAACACGCCCAGCTCTTTAAGCCGCTCCTCATAGGAATTGTTCTCCAATCCCTTGATCATTTTAGTTGCCCTCCTCTGGACACATCCCAGCTTGTCAACATCTCTCTTCAGTCACAGGGCCCAGAATTGGACACAGTATTTCAGATGTGGTCTAACCAAGGCAGAATAGAGGAATAGCGTGACTTTCCTGGATCTAGTCACTATAATAGTAGTAGTAGTCGTAGTAGTAGTAGRAGTAATAGAAGTTCTGGTGGCAGAGGACTCTTACAAGTAAAACAAAAAGTCGAAGAAGAAAAACACGCCCTGGCAGAATATGTCAAGGAAAGCCAAGAACCTGCTTTAATTGAAGTCAGTAATCGGAAACGTCGCAAAGCACAGAAGACAAAGAACCAGTACAAGAAAACTGGACTACAAACCAGAGCTGACAGCTGGCACAATAAAGCACTGCATGGGCAGTTCCTTGACAAAATTGAAGGAAAAGTTGAGAGGGAGAAGACCTGGTGATGGCCCATGAATGGAACCCTGAAGAAGGAGACAAAAGGCCTGATTCTTGCAGCCCAGGAGCAAGCCATCAGAACCAATGCCATTAAGGCCAGGATGGAAAAATCAGCGGATGACCCAAAATGCAGACTGTGCAAGGAAGCTGATGAAACCATGGACCATATCTTCAGCTGTTGCAAGAAAATCGCACAGACGGACTACAAACAAAGACACAACTTTGTGGCCCAGATTATTCACTGGAACATATGTCACAAGTACCACCTTCCAGCAGCAAAGAATTGGTGGGATCATAAACCCGCAAAGGTCGTGGAAAATGAACACGCAAAAATACTGTGGGACTTTTGAATCCAGACTGACAAAGTTTTGGAACACAATACACCAGACATCACGATTGTGAAAAAGAAAAAAGTCTGGATTCTTGATGTCGCCATACCAGGTGACAGTTGTATTGAGGAAAAACAACAGGAAAAACTCAGTCGTTATCAGGACCTCAAAATTGAACTGCAAAGGCTCTGGCATAAACCAGTACAAGTGGTCCCAGTGGTCATTGCCACACTGGGTGCAATGCCAAAAGATCTCAGTCAGCATTTGGAAACAATAAACATCGACAAAATCATGATCTGTCAACTGCAAAAGGCCACCTGACTTGGATCTGCGCGCATCATTTGAAAATACATCACACAGTCTTAGACGCTTGGGAAGTGTTCGACTTGTGATTTTTTTATATGAAATCCAGTATATAGATCTTGTTTCCTGTGACATACTGTGCTTTTGTGTCAGTAAAACAACAACAACAACAACTTTATTTATATTCCGAAGGGACGCTATACTCCTATTTATGCAGCTACCATGGTGGGAACCACACAGAGGCGAAATGAATGGAAAGCTTTATAAAGTAGTAGCAATGCTGAGTCACCATTTCCTGTGACCCAAGGCACACATTCATATCCCGCATTCTTCTGTGTTAGGGCCAAGGCCTAAACCATCCTAATCTCTCTCAAAATGCTGGAATAGTTAGAGAACATTCATTTCAGACAAGCTCATTCCCTCTCTTACTGTTTTGCTCAATAGCATTCTGCAACCCTTGACATTTCCCCTCATAAACCAGAGGTGAGAGAGAATCATTTATTGTTACTATTGTTTGGGATTCTTCTTATCAATAATCTAATTTAGCTGGTGTTCTCCATGCTTGGAGAACAAGCACCCATGCTTGTTCTCTTTATGTCTCACACACTCAGCAAAGAATGCACTCCTCCACACGTGCATACCTCTGGCTCTTTGTCACCTGGTGAGACTCAATTGGTTTTTAGTTTACATCATTGTAGTGCAAATGGACCCCTCCCCCCATGATGCAGTGGGTTAAACCACTGAGCTGCTGAACTTGCTGACCGAAAGGTTGGCGGTTCAAATCTGAGGAGTGGGGTGAGTTCCTGCTGTTAGCCCCAGCTTCTGCCAACCTAGCAGTTTAAAAACATGCAAATGTGAGTAGATCAATAGGTACTGCTTCTGCAGGAAGGGCTGCTCCGTGCAGTCATGCTGGCCACATGACCTTGGAGATGTCTACGGACAACGCCAGCTCTTTAGCTTAGAAATGGAGATGAGCACCACCCCCCAGGAGTCGGACACGACTAGACTTAATGTCAGGGGGAAACCTTAACTTTACTTAATGCAAATGGAAACCATCTCTTGGCAGCCATATTCTTTTGATTCATCTTCTCAGAACACTCCAGCATATTATCCTTACAAGAAACAAGCCAAGTCAAAAGCACACATTTGCCCAGACACCCATTTTGGCAGCACAGGGCATGCCGTAGTTCCCTTTCTTTCTCACATATGGCTCCATCCAGGACCAGCCCAAGTTCCTAAACCAATTACAATTAAGAAATGTAGTCCTCAATCTATTTAAATAAAAATGTAATGTTTGTTTGTGGGATTAACATAACTCAAAAGCCACTGGACGAATTGACACCAAATTTGGACACAAGACACCTCTCAGGCCAACTAGTGACCATCACTCATAAAAACACTGAAAAACACAGCAGAAGAAACTTAAAAAGCCAAAAAAAACCCCAAAAATACATTACAATGCATGCACAAAACCACATATATACACACATATATATACACACAAAAACATATACTACAGACTGGGCCACAGCAATGCATGGCAGGGGACGGCTAGTCTATATAAATAAAAATGTAATGTTCATTTGTGGGGTTAATATAACTCAAAAGCCACTGGATGAATTGACACCAAATTTGGACACAAGTGACTAGTCACTCATAAAAACACTGAAAAACACAGCAGAAGGGACTTTAAAAGCAAAAAAAAAAAACCCATTACAACGCATGCGCAAAACCACATATATATATATATATATATATATACACACACAAACACACATACACACACACACATATACACAGAGTGGGTCACAGCAACGCGTGGCAGGGGATGGCTAGTATTACGTATAATCATGGGAACTCCTCTCTGAAGAAAAGCACTGATATCCAGCCATGCAGAAAAAAAACCCAGTAATATCCGAAATCCACAAAAAAGTGATGCCTTTAATGGGTCACTCAAAAATGCAATAAATACATCATGTCTAGATTTAATGATTTCTTAGGTTCACCTACACTTACAGTAAAGTCTGAGGCCACTCCAGAGTCCTGGGCCATCATTTGTGGTGGGGTATGATTGGATAGGGACCATCATACGCAGCAATGCCTGGACACAAATCAAAGAGCATGAAAGGCACTGCGGACTAATTCAACCAAAAAAGCCAGCCATAGCAGAGCACTTGATGAACCAACCTGGACATAGCATATTATTTGAGAGCACAGAAATGCTGGACCACTCTAACAGCCACCATGTCAGATTACACAGAGGAGCCATTGAAATCCACAAGCATGTGGACAATTTCAACATAAAGGAAGAAACCATGAAAATGAACAAAATCTGGATACCAGTATTTAAAAAACTCTAGTCTGCGGTGCCTTTCACATTACTTGATTTGTGTTTGGGTCTTGTTGCATTTGGTGGTTCCTATGGAGACTTGTCCGCAGCTGCATGGAATAGGATAGAGTCCTGCAGAGGTGAGAGGACTCCTCTTGTCCTTGTCCAGAGCACTTTATGAACTCTACTTGCCCTATTGTCAACAGAACCTCTGAAGATTTCAGTCACAGATGCAGGCAAAATGTCAGGAGAGAATGCTACTGGAACATAGCCAAACTGCCCAAAAGATTCACAACAACCCAGCCTTTAGCTTTCTCAGTCAAAGTGATGCTACCGCCTCAGTAAACTACAACTCCCAGGATTCCATAACATTGAGCCATGAGCAGGAAAAAAGTAAGTGTGGTCTATTGTTCTCCCAACTCCATTTGTTTCCATGTGAAATAATACCACAGAACTCAGTGTAGGAGTCCCCAGTGGTGCAGCGGGTTAAACCCTTGTGCTGGCAGGACTGATGACTGACAGGCTGCAGGTTTGAATTCGGGGGGAATGCGGATGAGCTCCCTCTGTCAGCTCCAGCTCCCCATGCGGGGACATGAGATAAGCCTCCCACAAGGCTGGTAAAACATCAAAACATCTGGGCGTCTCCTGGACAATGTCATTGCAGACGGCCATTTCTCTCACACCAGAAGCTACTTGCACAAAGTCGATCCTAAGGGGGAAAAAAAGGGTAGTTCACAATATATATTCGCAGCAGGGAAAAAAATGGTTCAATGTTCCTGGCAGTTTGAATTACGCATGGGACTTGCAAAAGGTCCTTGAGCATCCCTTGCCAAAATAAGAAAAGTATGACAATTAATTGGGTTGCCCATGAAGGCTTACATCAGTGGTTCTCAACCCGGGATCTCCAGACATTTTTGGCCTACAACTCCCAGAAATCCTAGCCAGTTTACCAGCTGTTAGGATTTCTGGGAGTTGAAGGCCAAAAACATCTGGGGACCCCAGGTTGTGAACAACTGCTTAGTTTTTAACAAAGCTTGAACGGGCACCTTTTGAGACCGCCTCGGAAACCTGACAGCACGGCGACCGGGTTGATTTGCATACAGCCCATGAGCCACCGCGTGAGGATGTCAGACTCGATTTGACCATCGTAAGGAAAGCACTTGAAAAACATCTTTTACAAAAGTGTTACGACTCTTTTTCTTCCTTTTTTTTCGGAGCAAGGAATACGATCAGAGCGGAAGTTTTGAAAATACATCATAACTTGCAAAGATGTCGCATCGTGTGAGGTTTTTTAATCAGAGTGTCAAACCTTGTCGAGTAAGATTGTCTTCCAAGATCAGTTAACGGTGTTCTGGCGTGTGTGTTCCACACGCAATTTTTGAAGGCCTACCGTCGGGCTGATGACGCCGTACAACTACAACAGATTCGTGTTTGGTGTGCTGGAGATAGCATGTGTTGGATTTTCTCGGTGGGTCTGTAGATTGTGTTTGTTGATCAGCTTCCCAATGGAGTCAGTGGTTGCCTTGATGTATGGTAAAAACACTTTAATGTGTTGTCGAAGGCTTTCAGGGCTGGAATCACTAGATTTTTTCGGGTTATAGGGCCATGTTCTAGAGGCATTCTCTCCTGACGTTTCACCTGCATCTATGGCAAGCATTCTCAGAGGTAGTGAGGTCTGTTGGAAATAGGAAAATATGTTTATATATCTGTGGAATAACTGGGGTGGGGCAAAGAGCTCTTCTGTGCTGAAGCTAGGTGTGAATGTTTCAGCTGACCACCTTCATTAGCATTTGAAGGCTTGGCTGAGCCTGGGAAAATGTTCTGTTGAGAGGTGTTAAGATGTGCCTGGTTGTTTCCTCTCTGCTGTTTTGCTGTTGTAATTTTAGAGTTTTTTTAATACTGGTAGCCAGATTTTGTTCATTTTCATGGTTTCCTCCTTTCTGTTGAAATTGTCCATGTGCTTGTGGATTTCAATGGCTTCTCTGTGTAGTCTGACATGATGGTTGTGAGAGTGGTCCAGCATTTCTGTGTTCTCAAATAATATTCTGTGTCCAGGTTGGTTCATCAGGTGCTCTGCTATGGCTGACTTCTCTGGTTGAATTAGTCTGCAGTGCCTTTCGTGTTCCTTGATTCGTGTTTGGGCAATGCTGCATTTGGTGGTCTCTATGTAGACTTGTGCACAGCTGCATGGTATACGGTAGACTCCTGCAGAGGTGAGAGGATCCCTCTTGTCCTTTGCTGAACGTAGCATTTGTTGGATTTTCCTGGTGGGTTTGTAGATTGTTTGTATGTTGTGTTTCCTCATCAGCTTCCCTATGCGGTCAGTGGTTCCCTTGATGTATGGCAGGAACACTTTTCCTCTGGGTGGCTTTACTCTCGTGGCTTGTTCTCGGTTTTGCACTGACTTTATAGGGAACCACTGAGCTGATGAGGAAACATAACATACAAACAATCTACAAACCCACCAAGAAAATCCAACAAATGCTACGTTCAGCAAAGGACAAGAGGGATTACAACAGCAAAACAGCAGAGAGGAAGCAACCAGGCACATCTTAACACCTCTCAACAAAAGATTTTCCCAGGCTCAGCCAGGCCTTCAAATGCTAATGAAGGTGGTCAGTTGAAACATTCACACCTAGCTCCAGCAGAGAAGAGCTCTTTGCCCCACCCCAGCCATTCCACAGATATATAAACCCATTGTCCTAATTCCAACAGACCTCACTACCTCTGAGGATGCTTGCCATAGATGCAGGCGAAACGTCAGGAGAAAATGCCTCTAGAACATGGCCATATAGCCCGAAAAAACCTACAACAACCCAGTGATCCCGGCCATGAAAGCCTTCAACAATACGTGGTTTGTCTACATAAGGACCTTATTTTACTTAGGCGATTCCTCGGTGGTTGTGGGGCCCTATTCTTGCTCTGCATCTTCTTCCGCAGTGAGGGCATTGATTTCCAGGTGGAAGGGGTCTCGGTCGGATGCGCCTTCCTCTTGGCACGCCTCTCCCTTTCGCCCTCCATTCATGCCTCTTCAAATTCTGCAGCACTGCTGGTCACAACTGACCTCCAGCTGGAGCGCTCAAGGGCCAGGGCTTCCCAGTTCTCAGTGTCTATGCCAGAGTTTTTAAGGTTGGCTTTGAGCCATCTTTAAATCTCTTTTCCTGTCCACCAACATTCCGTTTTCCGTTCTTGAGTTCGGAGTAGAGCAACTGCTTTGGGAGACGGTGGTCGGGCATCCGGACAACGTGGCCGGTCCAGCGGAGTTGATGGCAGAGGACCATTGCTTCAATGCTGGTGGTCTTTGCTTCTTCCAGCACGCTGACGTTTGTCCGCTGTCTTCCCAAGAGATTTGCAGGATTTTCCGGAGGCAGCGCTGATGGAATCGTTCCAGGAGTTGCATGTGACGTCTGTAGACAGTCCACGTCTCACAGGCCTTTAGTAGGGTTGGGAGGACAATAGCTCTATAAACAAGCACCTTGGTATCCCTACGGATGTCCCAGTCCTCAAACACTCTCTGCTTCAGTCGGAAAAATGCTGCACTCGCAGAGCTCAGGCGGTATTGCATTTCGGTGTCGATGTTGACTTTGGTGGAGAGGTGGCTGCCAAGGTAGCGGAAATAAGGACCACCAAACACAGCATTGCCCAGACGTGAATCAAGGAACATGAAAATCAATCCAGATTATTTCAACCAGATTATTTCACCCTCTCACCTCTTCAGGAGTCTGCCGTATATCATGCAGCTGTGGACAAGTCTTCATAGGGAGCACCAAAGGCAGCAGCATTGGCCAACCACGAATCCAAGAACATGAAAGGCACTGCAGACTACTTCAACCAGAGAAGTCAGCCATAGCAGAACACCTGATGAACCAACCTGGACGCAGCATATTATTTGAGAACACAGAAATGCTGGACCACTCTCACAACTATCATGCCAGACTACACAGAGAAGCCACTGACATTCACAAGCATATGGACAATTTTAAGAGAAAGGAAGAAACTATGAAAATGAACAAAATCTCGCTACTGGTATTAAAACAAAAACACTACAATCATAATAGTAAATAAAGAACAGCACTCAAAAGGAATTCCAGACAAGAAACAATCAGGGCCAGCTAATCACTTCCCAAGGAGGAAGCCAGACCTTGAAACTGCTAGGCCATTAAATGCTAATCAAGGTGCCCAATGGAAACATTCACACTTAGCTCCAACAGACAAGAGTTATTTCTCTTTCCCTGGACCTTCCACAGATACATAAACCCCGTTTTCCTAGTTTCCAACAGACCTCTCAATCTGAGGGTGCCTGCAATAGATGCAGGCAAAACGTCAGGAGATAATGCTTCTAGAACATGGCCTGACAGTCTAGAAAACTTACAACAAACTCACCTGTCTCATTGCCAGTAGAGCCTCTGAAGATGCCAGCCACAGATGCAGGCAAAATGTCAGGAGAAAATGCTACTGGAGCATGGCCATCCTACCCGAAAAATTCACAGTATGACAATTAATTGGGTTGCCCGTGGTAGCTTATACAGTTTTAAACAAAGCATGAACCGGCACCTTTTGAGACCGCCTCGGAAACCTTAGAGCGTGGCGACCGGGTTGATTTGCATACAGCCCATGAGCTACCGCGTGAGGATTTCCGACTCGATTTGACCATCGTAAGGAAAATACTTGGAAAACATTAGCTTTTAAAAGTGTTAAGACTGTTTTTCTTTTTTTATTCGGAGCAAGAAATACTATCAGAGCGGAAACTTTGAATATACATCATAACTTGAAAAGATGTCGCTTCGTGTAAGGTTTTTTAATCAGAGTGGTATTTATGTTTCCGAGGATGATTGTCTTCCAAGATCAGTATTCTTGAATTCAATTTTTGAAGGCCTGCCGTTGGGCTGATAATACAGTACAATGACAACTGTATGACGGTAGTTGCATGTGTTCCTTGTGTACTATATATAAAACTAGCTGTGATGGTTTGGTATGGCCATACTCCGGAAGCATTGTCTTCTGATGTTTTACCTGCCTCAATGGCAGGCATTCTCAGAAGTTGTGAGGTCTGTTGGAAACCAAGAAAATGTGGTTTACATATCTGTGGAATGTCCAGGTTGGGGGAAAAAAACTCTTCTTTGTTTGAGGTAGATGTGAATGTTTCCACTGACCACCTTGATTAGCATTTAATGGCCCAACAGTTTCAAGGTCTGGCTTCTTACTGCCTGGGGGAATCCTTTGCTGGGAGGTGGTTGGCTGGCCCTGATTGTTTCTTGTCTGGAATTCCCCTATGTTTTGAGTTTTGTTCTTAATTTACTATTAGCTTGGGGACCCAGTTATTTGAGAAAGGTATTGTGTGCCAGGGTTGGTCTTTCTCAGTTATTTCTGTGGCTGGCAGTAGTCTCAGGAAGTTGTAAAAGTACTGTGAGTCCCATCGTCCATGGTCCATCCTCCTCCAAATAGCTGTGTGCCAAGTTTGGTCCTAATTGGATGAGGTTCGCAGTAGTCTCGGGAAGTGATTCAAGATACTTCAAGTCCCATCATCCATGGTCCATCCTCCTCAAAACTGCACCAGGATGTAGAATGGGTCATTAGGTCTCTGCGTTCCATGTTTGGTCTTGATCAGTCATTGAATGAGTGTGATCCCATCATCCATTGTCCGTCCTTCTCAGAATAGCATGAGAATGTTGAATTGGCCATGGGAGCTCTCGGTTCCAAGGTTAGTCTTTATCAGTCATTGGTTGAGTGTCGTTGTGATCTCAGGAACTGAGTGAAGGTACTGCAAGTCTCTTAATTCATGGTCCATCCTCCTCCAAACAACCCCAGAATATAGAGTGGGTCATGGCAGCTCTGTGTGCCAAGTTCGGTCTTCATCAGTCATTGGATGAGGGTGGCAGCAGTCTTGGGAAATGAGTGGAGGTACTTCAAGTCCCATGATCTGTGGTCCATGCTCCTCGAAACTGCACCAGGACGTAGAAAAGGTAATGAGGCCTCTGTGTGCCAGGTTTAGTCTTGATCAGTCAGTGGATGAGGGTGGCAGCCATCTCGGTACGGTAGTGGCGGTAATTCAAGTCCCATCATCCATGGTCCCTCCTCCTCAAAACTGCAGTAGGATGTAAATTGGGTCACGCCCCCCCCCCAAAAAAAACCTGCACCAGGACATAAAGGGGGTCATGGGGGTTATGTGTGCCAGAATATGTTCATTTTCATGGTTTCCTCCTTTCTGTTGAAAATTGCCACATGCTTGTGGATTTCAATGGCTTCTCTGTGTAGTCTGACATGGTGGTTGTTCGACAATTTCAACAGAAAGGAAGAAACTATGAAAATGAACAAAATCTGGATACCAAAGTCAGCCATAGCAGAGCACCTGATGAACCAACCTGAACACAGCATATTATTTGAGAACACAGAAATGCTGGACCGCTCTCACAACTATCATGCCAGACTACACAGAAAAACCACTGAAATCCACAAGCATGTGGGCAATTTCAACAGAAAGGAAAAAACTATGAAAATGAACAAAATCTGGATACTGGTATTTAAAAAACTCTAAAATCATAGCAGTAAATAAAGAACAACACTCAAAAACAAGGAAATTCCAGACAAGAAACTATCAGGTCTAGCTAATCACCTCCCAAGAATGGATTCCCCCAGGCAATAGGAAGCCAGACCTTGAAACTGCTAGGCCATTAAATGCTAATCAAGGTGCCCAATGGAAACATTCACACCTAGCTCCAACAGACAAGAATTCTTTCTCTTTCCCTGGACATTCCACAGATATATAAACCCCATTTTCCAAGTTTCCAACAGACCTCTCAATCCCTGAGGATGCCTGCCATAGATGCAGGTGAAATGTCAGGAGAGAATGCTTCTGGAACATTTCCCAACAGCCTAAAAAACTCACATCAAACTCACCTGACTTATTGCCAGCAGAACCTCTGAAGATGCCGGCCACAGATTCAGGCAAAACATCAGGAGAAAATGCTACTGTAGCATGGCTGTCCTACCCAAAACATTCACAGCAACCCAGCCTTTAGCTTTCTCTGTCAAACTGCTGCTGCTGCTGCCTCAGGAAACTACAACTCCCAGGATTCCATAACATTGAGCCACGGGCAGGAAAAAAGTAGGTGCAGTCTATTGTTCTCCCAACTCCATTTGTTTCCATGTGAAATAATACCACAGAACTCAGTGTAGGAGCCCCCAGTGGTGCAGTGGGTTAAACCCTTGTGCTGGCAGGACTGATGACTGACAGGTTGCAGGTTCGAATTTGGGGAGAACACGGGTGAGCTCCCTCTGTCAGCTCCAGCTCCCTATGTGGGGACATGAGAGAAGCCTCCCAGGATGGTACAACATCAAACATCTGGGCGTCTCCTGGGCAATGTCATGGCAGACAGCCATTTCTCTCACACCAGAAGCTACTTGCACAAAGTTGCTCCTGACACCAAAAAAAGGTATAGTTCACAATATATATTCGCAGCAGGAAAAAAAAATGGTTCAATGTTCCTGGCAGTTTGAATTATGCATGGGACTGGCAAAAGGTCCTTGTGCATCCCTTGCCAAAATAAGAAAAGTATGAAAATTAATTGGGTTGCCCGTGGAGGCTTATACAGTTTTAAACAAAGCATGAACCGGCACCTTTTGAGACCGGCTCGGAAACCCGACAGCGCGGGGACCGGGTTGATTTGCATACAACCCATGAGCCACCGCGTGAGGATTTCTACTCGATTTGACCATCGTAAGGAAAGTACTTGGAAAACATTAGCTTTTAAAAGTGTTAAGACTCTTTTCTTTTTTTTTGTTCGGAGCAAGGAGTACGATGAGAGCGGAAGCTTTGAATATACATCATAACTTGAAAAGATGTCGCTTCGTGTAAGATTTTTTAATCAGCGTGCCAATCTTCCGACGAGTAAGATGGTCTACGTTTCCTTGTGGATTCGTATATCAATTTTTGAAGGCCTGCCGTCGGGCTGATCTTGCAGTACAATGGCAGTTGCATGATTCCTTCGTGTGTTATATGTGGTGATAGCTTTGATGGGCTGATATGGTAATACTCCAGAAACATTGTCTCCTGACGTTTTGCCTATCTCAATGACAGGCCTCCTCAGAGGTTGTGAGGTCTGTTGGAAACCAGCAAAATGGGGTTTACATATCTGTGAAATATCCAGTGTGGGAGAAAAAACTCTTGTCTTTTTGAAGTAGATGTGAATGTTTCAATTGGTCAGGTTGATTAGCATTTGATGGCCCAGCAGCTTCAAGGTCTGGTTTCTTACTGCCTGGGGGGGAATCCTGTGCTAGGAGGTGATTAGCTGGCCCTGATTATTTCTTGTCTGGAATTCCCCTATGTTTGAGTTTTGTTTTTAATTTACTACTAGCTTGTGGACCCGGCGGTGCCCGGGTTATTTGAAAAAGGTATTGTGTGCCAAGTTTGGTCTTTCTCAGTTATTTCTGTGGCTGGCAGTAGTCTCAGGAAGTTGTAAAAGTACTGCAAGTCCCATCGTCCATGGTCCATCCTCCAAATAGCACCAGGATGTAGAGTGGGCTGTGAGAGCTGTGTGTGCCAAGTTTGGTCCTAATTGGATGAGGTTCGCAGCAGTCTCGGGAAGTGATTCAATGTACGATATTGACAAGCTGGAATGATATTGACAAGCTGGAATGTGTCCAGAGGAGGGCGACTAAAATGATAAAGGTCTGGAGAACAAGCCCTATGAGGAGCGGCTTAAGGAGCTGGGCATGTTTAGCCTGAAGAAGAGAAGGCTGAGAGGGGATATGATAGCCATGTATAAATATGTGAGAGGAAGCCACAGGGAGGAGGGAGCAAGCTTGTTTTCTGCTTCCCTAGAGACTAGGACGCGGAACAATGGCTTCAAACTACAAGAGAGGAGATTCCATCTGAACATGAGGAAGAACTTCCTGACTGTGAGAGCCGTTCAGCAGTGGAACTCTCTGCCCCGAGTGTGGTGGAGGCTCCTTCTTTGGAAGCATTTTAAACAGAGGCTGGATGGCCATCTGTCAGGGGTGATTTGAATGCAATATTCCTGCTTCTTGGCAGGGGGTTGGACTGGATGCCCATGAGGTCTCTTCCAACTCTTTGATTCTATGATTCTATGATTCTACTTCAAGTCCCATCATCCATGGTCCATCCTCCTCAAAACTGCACCAGGATGTAGAATGGGTCATTCGGTCTCTGCATTCCATGTTTGGTCTCGATCAGTCATTGAATAAGTGTGAATCCCATCATCCATTGTCCGTCCTTCTCAGAACAGCACCAGAATGTTGAATTGGCCATGGGAGCTCTCGGTTCCAAGGTTAGTCTTTATCAGTCATTGGTTGAGTGTCGCTGTGTTCTCAGGAACTGAGTGAAGGTACTGCAAGTCTCTCCATCCATGGTCCATCCTCCTCCAAACAACCCCAGAATATAGAGTGGGTCAAGGCGGCTCTGTGTGCCAAGTTTGGTCTTCATCAGTCATCAGATGAGGGTGGCAGCAGTCTTGGGAAATGAATGGAGGTTCTTCAAGTCCCATAATCTGTAGTCCATGCTCCTCGAAACTGCACCAGGATGTAGAGAAAGTACTGAGGCCTCTGTGTGCCAGGTTTGGTCTTGATCTGTCAGTGGATGAGAGTGGCAGCAATCTCGGGAAGGGAGTGGCGGTACTTCAAGTTCCATCATTCATGGTCCGCCCGCCTCCAAGCTGCAGTAGTATGTAGATTGGGTCATGAAGGCTCTGTGTGCTAAGTGTGGTCTTTATCAGTCTTTGTTGGGGGCCACAGTGGTCTGTGGGAATGAAGGGTTTGAAAGTACTACATATCCCATTGTCCATTTTCTATCCTCCCCAAACCTCACCAGGATGTAAAGGCAGTCATGGGGGTAATATGTGCCAAGTTTGGGCTTGATCATGTATTGGATGAGCGTCGCAGTGTTCTCAGTGGGGGTCATCATGTTGTGGTGACCCCCAACCATAATATTATTTTCCTTCCTGCTTCACAACTATAATTTTGCTACTGTTATGAATCATAAAACTGTATAAATATCTGATAAGCAGGATGTGTTTTCATTCACTGGACCAAATTTGGCACAAATACATGATATGCCCCAATTTTAATACTGGTGGGGTTGGCAGGGGATTGATGTTGTCATTTGGGAGTTGTATTTGCTGGGATTTATAGTTCACCTACAATCAAAGAGCATTATGAACTCCAACAATGGAATTGAACCAATCTTGCCACACAGAACTCCCTTGACCAACAGAAAATACTGGAAGGGTTTGGTGGGCATTGACCTTGAGGTTTGGAGTTGTAGTTCACCTACATCCAGAGAGCACTGTGGACTCTCACAATAATGGATCTGGACCAAACTTGCCATGAATACTCAACATGCCCAATGTGAATGAACACTGGTGGAGTTTGGGGGAAATAGACCTTGGCATTTGAGAGTTTTAGTTTTGGGGATTTATAGTTCACCTACAATAAAAGATCATTGTGATCCCCACCAATGATAGAATTGGGCCAAACTTCCCACATGGAACCCCTATGACAAACAGAAAATTCTATGTTTTTGGATGGTCTTTGGCGACCCCTCTGAAACCCCCTCGTGACCCCCCCCCAGGGTCCCGACCCCCAGATTGAGAACCACTGCAATAGTTGTTAGAGTGGTCCAGCATTTCTGTGTTCTGAAATAATATGCTGTGTCCAGGTTGGTTCATCGGGAGCTCTGCTATGGCTGACTTCTCTGGTTGAAGTAGTCTCCAGTGCCTTTCATGTTCCTTGATTCGTGTTTGGGCAATGCTTCGTTTGGTGGTCCCTATGTAGACTTGTCCACAGCTACATGGTATACGGTAGACTCCTGCAGTGGTGAGAGGATCCCTCTTGTCCTTTGCTGAACGTGGCATTTGTTGGATTTTCTTAGTGGATCTGTAGATTGTGTTTCTCCATCAGCTTCCTTATGCAGTCAATGGTTCCCTTGATGTATGGTAAGAACACTTTTCCTCTGGGTGGATCTTTGTCTCGTGGCCTGTCTACATAAGGACCACCAAATGCAGCAAGGCCCAAACACGAATCAAGGAACATGAAAGTCACTCCAGATTATTTCAACCAGAGAAGTCAGGCATAGCAAAGCACCTGATAAACCAACCTGAACACAGCATATTATTTGAGAACACAGAAATGCTGGGCCACTCTCACAACTATCATGCCAGACTACACAGAGAAACCACTGAAATCCACAAGCATTTGGGCAATTTCAACAGAAAGGAAAAAACTAGGAAAATGAACAAAATCTGGATACCGGAATTTAAAAAACTCTAAAATCACAACAGTAAATAAAGAACAACACCCAAAAACAAGGAAATTCCAGACAAGAAACTATCAGGTCTAGCTAATCCCCTCCCAAGAATGGATTACCCCAGGCAGTAGGAAGCCAGACCTTGAAACTGCTGGGCCATTAAATGCTAATCAAGGTGCCCAATGGAAACATTCACACCTAGCTCCAACAGACAAGAATTCTTTCTCTTTCCCTGGACATTCCACAGATATATAAACCCCATTTTCCTAGTTTCCAACAGACCTCTCAATCCCTGAGGATGCCTGCCATAGATGCAAGCGAAACGTCAGGAGAGAATGCTTCTGGAACATTTCCCAACAACCTAAAAAACTCACAACAAACTCACCTGACTTATTGCCAGCAGAAACTCTGAAGATGCCGGCCACAGATACAGGCAAAACATCAGGAGAAAATGCTACTGGAGCATGGCTGTCCTACTCAAAAAATTCACAGCAACCCAGCCTTTAGCTTTCTCTGTCAAAGTGCTGCTGCTGCCTCAGGAAACTACAACTCCCAGGATTCCATAACATTGAGCCACGGGCAGGAAAAAAGTAGGAGCAGTCTATTGTTCTCCCAACTCCATTTGTTTCCATGTGAAATAATACCACAGAACTCAGTGTAGGAGCCCCCAGTGGTGCAGTGGGTTAAATCCTTGTGCTGGCAGGACTGATGACTGACAGGTTGCAGGTTCGAATTTGGGGAGAACACGGGTGAGCTCCCTCTGTCAGCTCCCCATGCGGGGACATGAGAGAAGCCTCCCACAAGGATGGTAAAACATCAAAACATCTGGGCGTCTCCTGTGCAATGTCATGGCAGACAGCCATTTCTCTCACACCAGAAGCTACTTGCACAAAGTTGCTCCTGACACCAAAAAAAGGTATAATTCACAATATATATTCGCAGCAGGAAAAAAAATGGTTCAGTTTTCCTGGATGTTTGAAATATGCATGGAACTGGCAAAAACTCCTTGCGCATCCCTTGCCAAAATAAGAAAAATATGACAATGAATTGGGTTGCCCGTGAAAGCTTATACAGTTTTAAGCAAAGCATGAACCGGCACCTTTTGAGACCGCCTCGGAAACCTTAGAGCGTGGCGACCGGGTTGATTTGCATACAACCCATGAGCCACTGCGTGAAGATTTCCGACTCGATTTGACCATCGTAAGGAAAGTACTTGGAAAACATTAGCTTTTAAAAGCTCTTTTCCTTTTTTGTTCGGAGCAAGGAGTACGATGAGAGCGGAAGCTTGGAATATACATCATAACTTGAAAAGATGTCGCTTCGTATAAGGTCTTTTAATCAGCGTCCCAATCCTCGATCGAGTTTTCGAGTGGTCATCTGTGAATTCGTACATCAATTTTTGAAGGCCTGCCGTTGGGCTGATGATACAGTACAATGACAATTATATAATGGTGATAGCATTGATGGCCTGGTATGGCTGTGTTCCAGAAGCATTGTCTCCTGACGTTTCGCCTATTTCTATGGCAGGCATCCTCAGAGGTTGTGAGGTCTGTTGGAAACGAGGGAAATGGGGCATGTCCAGGGTGGGAGAAAAAGCTCTTTGTCTGTTTGAAGTAGATGTGAATGTTTCAATTGGCCAACTTGATTAGCTTTTGATGGTCCAGCAGTTTCAAGGTCTGGCTTCTTACTGCCTGGGGGAATCCTTTGCCTAGGAGGTGATTAGCTGGCCCTGCATGTTTCCTGTCTGGAATTCCCTTTGTTTATTTACTACTAGCTTAGGGACCCGGCGGTGCCCGGGTTATTTGAAAAAGGTATTGTGTGCCAAGTTTGGTCTTTCTCAGTTATTTCTGTGGCTGGCAGTAGTCTCAGGAAGTTGTAAAAGTATTGCGGGTCCCATCGTCCATGGTCCATCCTCCTCCAAATAGCACCAGGATGTAGAGTGGGCCGTGAGAGCGGTGTGTGCCAAATTTATTTATTTATTTATTTATTTATTTATTTATTTATTTATTTCGGTTTCTTCTACCCCGCCCTTCTCACCCCAAAGGGGACTCAGGGCGGCTTACAGAGGCACAATTCGATGCCAGCATCACATTTATTTATTTTTTTATTTTTTTATTTACGGCATTTATATGCCGTTCTTCTCACCCCGAAGGGGACTCAGAGCGGCTTACAATATATATTTTCATACAATATATTATATTATTAGCATAGTACAATATCAGTATATATTACTATATTGCACTATACCATTATATTGTAATATTATTAGTAATATCACATGTAATGTAAATATATAATTATAATTGTAATATTGAATTATTATTACTAGTATTATATTGTATTACATTATAATATATAAATATATACATAACAGTAGTAAACAAATAGCAGCAATTAACAATTCAACAACAGTTCCTGCATTACAACAATAAAACCAATACAAAACAATAAAAACCAATATAAACCCAATTATTCCTCATTGACGGTCAGCATTCGCTATCTCATAGTCGAAATTCCAATTCCACATTGTCAGTCCTGTCAGTCCTAATCGTCTGATTGTCCTTATC
The DNA here is from genome assembly GCF_025583915.1 of Anolis sagrei ordinatus. Taxonomy (NCBI): domain Eukaryota; kingdom Metazoa; phylum Chordata; class Lepidosauria; order Squamata; family Anolidae; genus Anolis; species Anolis sagrei. The sequence continues at coordinate 328,456,178 of NW_026844366.1, read as the reverse complement.
TAGTTGTCAGATTGCCCAAAGGCCTGGTCCCACAACCACGTCTTTACTTTCCTCCTGAAGAAGAGGAGGGATGTTGATGCCCTAATTTCCCCTGGGAGTGAGTTCCACAGGTGAGGGGTCACCACTGAGAAGGCCCTGCTCCTCATCCCCACCAACCTCACTTGTGATAGCGGTGGGGTCGAGAGCAGGGCGTCCCCAGATGATCTCAAACTCTGGGGTGGGACGTATAGGGAGATGCGTTCGGACAGATACACTGGACCGGAACCGTATAGGGTTTTGTAGGTCAAAACTAGCACCTTGAATTGTGCTCAGAACTGAACCGGCAGACAGTGGAGCTGACACAGCAGAGGGGGGGGGGTGCTCCCTGTATGACGCTCCAGTGAGTAATCTGGCTGCCACTCGCTGGACCAATTGAAGTTTCCGAACAGTCTTCAAGGGCAATCCCACGTAGAGTGCATTGCATTAGTCTATTCGGGATGTAACAAGAGCGTGGACCACTGTGGTTTCCTCCTTTCTGTTGAAAATTTGGTCTTCATCAGTCATTGGATGGGGTTCGCAGCAGTCTCGGGAAGTGATTCAAGGTACTTCAAATCCCATCATCCATGGTCCATCCTCCTCAAAACTGCACCAGGATGTAGAGTGGGTCATTAGGTCTTGATCAGTCATTGAATGAGTGTGGTCCCATCATCCCTTGTCTGTCTTCCTCAGAACAGCACCAGAATGTTGAATTGTCCATGGGAGCTCTCGGTTCCAAGGTTGGTCTTTATCAGTCAGTGGATGAGTGTTGTTGTGATCTCAGGAATTGAGTGAAGGTACTGCAAGTCTCTTCATCCATGGTCCATCCATCTCCAAACAACCCCAGAATATAGAGTGGGTCATGGCAGCTCTGTGTGCCAAGTTCGGTCTTCATCAGTCATTGGATGACTGTGGCAGCGGTCTTGTGAAATGAGTGGAGGTACTTCAAGTCCCATAATCCGTGTTCCATGCTCCTTGAAACTGTACGAGGACATAGAAAAGGTAATGGGGCCTCTGTGTGGCAAGTTTGGTCTTGATCAGTCATTGGATGAGGGTGGCAGCAATCTTGGGAAGGGAGTGGCGGTACTTCAAGTCCCATCATCCATGGTCCCTCCTCCTCAAAACTGCAGTAGGATGTAGATTGGGTCATGCCCCCCCCCAAACTGCACCAGGACATAAAGGGGTCATGGGGGTTATGTGTGCCAGAATATGTTCATTTTCATGGTTTCCTCCTTTCTGTTGCAAATTTCCACATGCTTGTGGATTTCAGTGGCTTCTCTGTGTAGTCTGACATGGTGGTTGTTGGACAATTTCAACAGAAAGGAGGAAACCATGAAAATGAACAAAATCTGGATACCAGTATTAAAAAACTCTAAAATTAACAGCAAAACAACAGAGAGGAAACAAACATTGACATCTCATCACCTCTCAACAAAAGATTGCTCCAGGCTCTGCCAGGCCATCAAATGCTATTCAAGGTGATCAGTTGAAACATTCACATCTAGCTCCAACAGACAATAGTCCTTTGTCCCACCCTGGTCATTCCACAGATGTATAAACTCTTTTTCCTATTTCCAACAGACCTCACTACCTCTGGGGATGCTTGCTGTAGATGCAGGCGAAACGTCAGGAGAAAATGCCTCTAGAACATGGCCATATAGCCCAAAAAAACCTACAACAACCCAGTGATTCCGGCCATGAAAGCCTTCGAAATTACATTGCCCTGCAGGACTACTTCAACCAGAGGAAACAGCCACAATATATATTTGCTGCAGGAAAAAAAGAATGGTTCAATGTTCATCGCAGTTTGAATTATTTATGGGACTGGCAAAAAGTCCTTGCACATACCTTGCCAAAAAAAGAGAAAAGTATAACAATTAATTGGTTCGCCCATAAGAGCTTATACAGTTTTAAATAAAGCATGAACCGGCACCTTTTGAGACCGCCTCGGAAACCTGACAGCGCGGCGACCGGGTTGATTTGCATACAGCCCATGAGCCACTGCGGGAGGATTTCCGACTCTGATAATTGTAAGGAAAATACTTGAAGAAAATTAGATTTTAAAACCATTCCGACTCTTTTTCGGTTTTGCTCCGAGCAAGGAATACGGTCAGAGCGGAAGCTTTGAATATACATCATAACTTGAAAAGATGTCGCTTCGTGTGAGGTTTTTTACTTCGAGAACCGATCCCGGTCCGAGTATGATGGTCCTCCAAGATTGAAGTGTAGTGTTCTGGCGTGTGTGTTCCACACGCAATTTTTGAAAGCCTGCCGTCGGGCTGATGATACAGTATAATGGAAGCTGTATGTACGTATGGTAATGGCTATGACATTCAACAGAAAGGAAGAAACTGTGAAAACAAACAAAATCTAGGTATCTGTATTTTAAAAACTCTAAAATCAGAAAGGTAAATAAAGAACACAACTCCAAAACCAGAGAATTCCACACAAGTAACAATCAGGGCCAGCCAATCACCTCCCAGGAAAGGATTCCCCCAGTCAGTAAGAAGTCAGACTTTGAAACTACTAGGCTACTAAATGCTAATTAAGATGCCCAATGGAAACATTCACACCTACCTCCAACAGACAAGAGTTCTTTCTCCCACCCTGGACATTCCACAGATATATAAACTCAATTTTTTCTAGTTTCCAACAGACCTCCCAACCTTTGAGGGTGCCTGCCATAGATGCAGGCAAAACGTCAGGAGAGAATGCTTCTGGAACATGTCCAGACAGCCGGGAAAACTCACAACAACCCAGTGATTCCGGCCATGAAATCCTTCAACAATAAATCAAGTGTCAGTTAACACCTCCCAAACAGAAGGTGCCTCCAGGCCACAAAGCCCAGACTACTACCTCTATGCAGATGCCCTCACTGATTGACTGTGCTGTTCCATGGTTGCTCATGCTATTCAAGCACGCTAACTGCAATAGTCACACTTGCTTCAAACAGACAAGGGTTCTTTCTTCCACCCTGGATGTTCCACAGACAGACAGACACACACACTACTTGCCTCATTGCCAGCACAACCTCTGAAGATGCTGGCCATAGATGCAGGCAAAATGTCAGGAGAGAATGCTACTGGAATATGGCCATGCAGCCCGAAAAATTCACAGCAACCCAGCCTTTCGCTTTCTCAGTCAAAGTGTGCTGCTGCCGCCTCAGTAAACTACAACTCCCAGGATTCCATAACATTGAGCCACAGGCAGTAAAAAAAAAAAGTGCAACCTATACTTCTTCCAACTCTATTTGTTTCCATGTGAAATAATACCACAGTGTAGGAGCCCCCAGTGTTGCAATGGGTTAAACCCTTGTGCTGGCAGGACTGAGGACCGACAGGTCGCAGGTTCGAATTTGGGGAGAGCGCAGATGAGCTCCCTCTGTCAGCTCCAGCTCCCCATGCGGGGATGAGATAAGCTTCCTGCAAGGATGGTAAAACATCAAAACATGTGGTTGTCTCCTGGGCAATGTAATTGCAGACGGCCAATTCTCTCACACCAGAAGCGACTTGCAGTTTCTCAAGTCTCTCCTGACACGAAAAAAAAAGTAGAGTTCACAATATATATTTGCTACAGGAAAAGAAATGGTTCAATGTTCCTGGCCGTTTGAATTATGTATGGGACTGGCAAAAAGTCTTTGCGCATCCCTTGCCAAAAAAAGAAAAGTATAACGATTAATTGAGTTGCCCGTGGAGGCTTATACAGTTTTAAACAAAGCCTGAACCGGCACCTTTTTAGACCGGCTCGGAATCCTGACAGCGCGGCGACCGGGTTGATTTGCATATAGCTCATGAGCCACCGCGGGAGGATTTCCTACTCTATCTGAAAATCATAAGGAAAGTACTTGAAAAGAATTAGCTTTTGAAAGCGTTCCGACCCTTGTTCATTTTTGCTCCGAGCAAGGAATACGATCAGAGAGGAAGCTTTGAACACACATCATAAGTGTAAAATATGTCGCTTCGTGTGAGCTTTTTTACCTTAGAGTTCAAATCCTGGTCTGAATATGATGGTCCTCCAAGTTTGAAGAGTGGTGTTCTGACGTGTGTTGTGTTCCACACGCAATTTTTGAAAGCCTGCCGTCGGGCTGATAATATAGTATGATAACAGTTATTTATGTTCTCTTAATGTATTACATGTAATAATACTTATGACAGATTTGACAGGATAAAGTTTTACCATTAAGTAGTTTGGGCTGCTGTGTCCTTGTTCCAGAAGCATTCGCTCCTGACATTTCGCCTGCATCTATGGCAGGCAACCTCAGAGATTGTGAGGTCTGTTGGAAACTAGGAAAATGGGGTTTATATATCTGTATATGGTCCAGGGTGGGAGAAAGAACTTTTTGTCTCCTTGAGGCAAGTGTGAATGTCGCAATTGGCCTCTTTGATTAGCATTGAATAGCCCTGCAGTTTCAAAGCCTGGCTGCTTTATGTCTGGGGAATCCTTTGTTGGGAGGTGATTAGCTGGCCTGATCGTTTCTTGTCTGGAGTTCCTCTGTGTTTTGGTTTTGTTCTTTGTATTGTCGAAGGCTTTCATGGCCGGAATCACTGCGTTGTTGTAGGTTTTTCCGGGCTATATGGCCATGTTCTAGAGCAGTGTTTCTCAACCTGGGGGTTGGGACCCCTGGGGGGGGGTCACGACGGGGTGTCAGAGGGGTCGCCAAAGACAATTAGAAAACACAGTATTTTCTGTTGGTCATGGGGGTTCCGTGTAGGAAGTTTTGCCCAATTCTATCATTGATGGAGTTCAGAATGCTCTCTGATTATAGGTGAACTATAAATCCCAGCCACTACAACTTCCAAATGTCAAGGTTAATCTTCCCCAAACCGCACCAGTGTCCACATTTGGACATATTGAGTATTCATGCCAAGCTTGGTCCAGATGCATCAATGTTCTCTGGATGTGGGTAAACTACAACTCCAAAACCCAAGGTCACTGCCCACCAAATACTTCTAGTATTTTCTGTTGGTCATGGGAGCTCTGTGTCCAAAGTTTGGTTCAATTCCATCATTGGTGGAGTTCAAAATGCTCTTTGATATTGTAAGTGAACTATAAATCCCAGCAACTACAACTCCCAAATGATAAAATCAACCCTCCCCTCAATCCCGCCAGTATTCAAATTTGGGCATATTGAGTATTTGTGCCAAATGAACGAAAATACATCCTGCATATCAGATATTTACAAGATGATTCATACATAACAGGAGCAAAATTATAGTTGTGAAGTAGCAATGAAAATAATGTTATGGTTGGGGGTCATCACAACATAAGGAACTGTATTAAGGGGTAACGGCATTAGGAAGGTTGAGAACCACTGTTCTAGAGGTATTTTCTCCTGACGTTTCGCCTGCATCTATGACATGCATCCTCAGAGGTAGTGAGGTCTGTTGGAAGTAGGAAAATGGGTTTATATATCTGTGGAATGACCAGGGTGGGACAAAGGCCTTTTGTCTGCTGGAGCTAGGTGTGAATGTTTCAACTGACCACCTTGATTAGCATTTAATGGCTTGGAAGTGCCTGGGGGAAATCTTTTGTTGAGAATGATTTGATGTGCCTGATTGTTTACTCTCTGTTGTTTTGCTGTTGTGATTATTGCAGTGTGCTCTCTGGATGTAGGTGAACTACAACTCCAAAACTCAAGGTCAGTGCCCACCAAACCCTCCCAGTATTTTCTATTTGTCATGGGAGTTCTGTGTGTCAAGTTTGGTTCAATTCCATTGATAGTGGAGTTCAGAATGCTCTCTGATTGTAGGTGAACTATAAATCCCAGCAGATACAACTCCTAAATGACAAAATCAAGACATCCTGCAAATCAGGTATTTACATTACGATTCATAGCAGTAGCAAAATTACAGATATGAAGTAGCAAAGAAAACAATGTTTTGGCTGGCGGTCACCACGACATGAAGAACTGTATTAAGGGGTCGCGGCATTAAGGAAGGTCGAGCACCACTGCCATAAATCAGACTGGGGAAAAGTAATAGAGCATGTGGGTTGCCATCAGCATCATTTAACAAAGCAGTAACCGGCACCTTTTGAGCTACAACTCCCAAATGACAAAATCAAGACATCCTGAAAATCAGGTATTTACATTATGATTCACAGCAGTCGCAAAATTACAGATATGAAGTAGCAAAGAAAACAATGTATTGTCAAAGGCTTTCATGGCCGGAATCACTGGGTTGTTGTAGGTTTTTCCGGGCTATATGGCCATGTTCTGGAGCCAATTTTTCTACCAGTATTAAAAAACTCAAAAATTACAACAGCAAAACAACAGAGGGGAAACAAACAGGCACATAAAATCACTCTCAACAAAAGATTCCCCCCAGGCACTTCCAAGCCATTGAATGCTAATCAAGGTGATCAGCTGAAACATTCACACCTAGCTCCAGCAGACAAAAGTCCTTTGTCTCACCCTGGTCATTCCTATTTCCAACAGACCTCATTACCTCTGAGGATGCTTGCCATAGATGCATGCGAAACGTCAGGAGAAAAATTGCCTCCAGAACATGGCCATATAGCCCGGAAAAACCTACAACAACCCAAAGAAAACAATGTTTTGGCTGGCAGTCACCACGACATGAGGAACTGTATTAAGGGGTCGTGGCATTAAGGAAGGTTGAGCACCACTGCCATAAATTAGACTGGGGAAAACTAATTGAGCATGCAGATTCATTGGGTTGCCATAGGCATCATTTAACAAAGCATGAACCGGCACCTTTTGAGACCGCCTCGGAAACCTCGGAACGTGGAGACCGGGTTTATTTGCATACAACCCATGAGGCACCGCGCAAGGACTTTCGGCTCGATTTGAGAGAGGGAATCTTAAGTCTTAAAGAACTAATTCGTCTTTTAAAGTGTATGTTTTGCTGTATGTTCGGAGCAAGGAATACGATCGGAATGGAAGCTCTGAGTGTACATCATAATCTTAAAGGATTAATCTTTATCCTTCCCCTGCAAGTCCTGCGCGGTTCTTTGGTGATCGGCGTGGTCTAGTCCATGAGGTTACGACTGAACGAATAAACAACAATTTTTGGAGGCCTGCGTCGGGCCGATTGTGTTGTTCAATGACAGATGTATTCAATTTAATTCCAGAAGTAGAACGTGGGATTGAGTAAGAAAGAGCTCTTTCCTGTTGGAGGTAGGGGTGTATGTTACAATTGGCTGTCTTCATTATCATTGGATGGCTTGGTAGGTGGTTAGGTACCTTGTTACTGCCTGGGGGAATCTTTTGTTGAGAAGTGATTAGACGTCCTTGAGTGTTTCTTTTCTGGAGTTCCCCTGTATTTGGGTGTTCTTTATTTACTGTTGTAATTTTAGAGTTTTTTAATACTGGTAGCCAGATTTGTTCATTTTCAGGGTTTCCTCCTTTCTGTTGAAATTGTCCACATGCTTGTGGATTTCAATGGCTTCTCTGTGTAGTCTGACATGGTGGTTGTGAGAGTGGTCCAGCATTTCTGTGTTCTCAAATAATATGCTGTGTCCAGGTTGGTTCATCAGGTGCTCTGCTATGGCTGACTTCTCTGGTTGAAGTAGTCTGCAGTGCCTTTCATGTTCCTTGATTCATGTCTGGGCAATGCTGCGTTTGGTGGTCCCTATGTAGACTTGTCCACAGCTGCATGGTATACAGTAGACTCCTGCAGAGGTGAGAGGATCCCTCTTGTCCTTTGCTGAACGTAGCATTTGTTGGATTTTCTTGGTGGGTTTGTAGATTGTTTGTATGTTGTGTTTCCTCATCAGCTTCCCTATGCGGTCAGTGGTTCCCTTGATGTATGGCAGGAACACTTTTCCTCTGGGTGGATCTTCATCTTTACTCTCGTGGCTTGTTCTTGGTCTTGCAGCTCTTCTGCTGTCTGAGGTGGAGTATCCATTGGCCTGGAGAGCCCAGTTGAGGTGGTTCAGTTCATCTTGGAGGAGGTGGGGTTCGCAGATTCTTTTTGCACGGTCTGCCAAGTTTAATGGTGCTTCTTTTTTGACTTGGGTGATGGTTGGAGTTTTTGTGTAGATATCTATCTGTGTGTGTGGGTTTTCTGTAAACGGTGTGATCTGATTTGTGGATAACTAGGACATCTAGAAAAGGCAGTTTTTCTTCATTTTCTTTTTCCATGGTGAATTGGATGTTTGGGTGGATGCTGTTAAGATGTTCCAGGAACCTGTTGAGTTCTTCTTCTCCATGGCTCCAAATGGTGAAGGTGTCATCCACATATCTGAACCATATCGTGGGCTTCTTGGTTGCTGTTTCAAGGGCTTGTTTTTTAAGTGTTCCATGTAGAAATTAGCTATGACCTGAGAGGGCTCCCCATAGCTACTCCATCTTTCTGTTCATAAAACTCATTGTCCCACTGAAAGTAGCTGGTGGTGAGGCAATGGTGAAACAGAGCTGTGATGTCTTCTGTGTTCTCAAATAATATGCTGTGTTCAGGTTGGTTCATCAGGTGCTCTGCTATGGCTGACTTCTCTGGTTGAAGTAGTCTGCAGTACCTTTCATGTTCCTTGATTTGTATTTGGGCAATGCTGCGTTTGGTGGTCCCTATGTAGACTTGTCCACAGCTGCATAGTATACAGTAGACTCTTGCAGAGGTGAGAGGATCCCTCTTGTCCTTTGCTGAACATAGCATTTGTTGGATTTTCTTAGTGGGGCTGCAGATTACTTGTAGGTTGTGTTTCCTATGCGGTCAGTGGTTCCCTTGATGTATGGTAAGAACACTTTTCCTCTGGGTGGATCTTTGTCTTGACTTTCATGGCTTATCTACATAAGGACTACCCAAACGCAGCAAGGCCCAGACACGAATCAAGGAACATGAAAGGCACTGCAGACTAACTCAACCAGAGAAGTCAGCCATAGAAGAGCACCTCATGAACTTGGGCACAGCATAAACACAACCTACAAGTAATCTATAGACCCACTAAGAAAATCCAACAAATGCTAAGTTCAGCTAAGGACAAGAGGGATCCTCTCGCCTCTGCAGGAGTCTACTGTATACCATGCAGCTGTGGACAAGTCTACATAGGGACCACCAAACACATCATTGCTCAAACATGAATCAAGGAACATGAAAGGCACTGCAGACTAATTCAACCAGAGAAGTCAGCCATAGAAGAGCACCTGATGAACCAACCTGGACACAGCATTTTATTTGAGAATACAGAAATGCTGGACCACTCTAACAACTATCATGCCAGACTACACAGAGAAACCACTGAAATCCACAATCATGTGGACAATTTCAACAGAAAGGAAAAAACTATGAAAATGAACATCTTGCTACCTGTATTTAAAAAACTCTTAAATCAAAATAGTGAAGAAAGAGTAGCACTCAAATCAGGAGAATTCCAGACAAGTAACAGTCAGGGCCAGCCAATCACCTCCCAACAAAGGATTCCCCCAGTCAGTAAGAAGTCCTCTGCCAGAGGGGTTTTGGAAGGTTTGGGCAGTAAAGTTATAAGCTGAAACCAGAATGAAAGGTCCCGTCCCCTGGGCACGGAAGAGGATGGATTTACAACTCCCCAAACCCCCCGACACCTTCTTGCATCCCATCCACCTGAACAGAAAAACCCAAATCTATGGGGGTGTCCCAGCACTGGGGGGTGGGGGGCAGTTTACCTTCGTTGGGGGGACAGCCCCCATGGTTGGCCCATGGGAAGAACCAAATGAAGTCCCCCCCCCTGACACCGCTCCCCACTAGGGCAGTCCTCCCCGGCGTGGTAACTTGGAAAGTCCCCCTCAGCCCACAAGCAAGCCGTTGGGACTCCCTTACCCATTGGACAAGCTCGAGAACCTAAAACCCCTGCTAGCTCGGTTTAAGGGAGACTGGTTACAAAGTGGCCAGCGGGAGGTTGGTGGGGGTCGGCCGGTACACCTAGCCGAATCCCCCCTGATTCCCTGGTCCCCGGTCACCACCCCCACCCACCCTTCCAAGGTTATAAAACCCATTCCACAAAATGAGGGTGGACTGTGGGAAATGGGGGCCTTTTCCGGGTCCCCCTCCCAGCGAGATAAGAAAATTTTTTTATAGACTAACTTGGTGCCCACCCCCCTCCCCCCTCCCCCCCCCTCCCCCCCCGCCCCCTCTTAAGGTCCTCGCATTGGGTCCTTTGTAAACGGAGAAGCTCGCTGTTGTGGGGACCAATGCTTGGGTTTTAAAATTTAACTCTCCTCCAGCTTCGTCCAGCCAGGTCTCCGTAATGCACGCCAGATCTGCCCGTTCTTCCAGGATTAAATCCTGGATAAAAGATGTTTTGCCGTTAACAGATCTGGCGTTCAGCAGCACCATCTTCAACCCGGAGGGACCGCCAGCCTGGGTACACCCACTTAACCTGTCAGGAGACCGATTACACTTTATTAAATTTTTCTGGTTTCTTTTTTTTTTCCTAAGCCGAATTTGGGTTAATGATTTTCTATTTCTTTGGAGCCGAATTGATGGCCGAATTGATGGTCTCCCCTTCCCGCATCTCCCCCTCCCCGTTATGGTTTGTATGGGGGCCCCTCGGCCAATGGAATGCTCCTCATCATCCATATTGCACCTCAGAATTGCAACCTCATCCCATAGGACCCTCTGAATTATTTCCTTCGTTGATTTCTCTTCCTGCCATCCTAATTCCTTCCATCCTAATTCCTTCCATCCTAATTCCTTCCTGTTCATGCTATTCAAGCACGCTATCTGCAATAGTCACACTTGCTTCAAACAGACAAGGTTTTATTTATTTATTTATTTATTTACACTATTTCTATCCTGTCCATATCAGCCTGAAGGTGACTCAGGGTGGCATACAAAGTCGGCACTATTTGATGCCATATATAAAATACATACATTGATAAAAAACAAAAAAGAAACTTTACAGTACAATTAGCATCATAAAAACCATGAATAATATTTTTTTAAAAACTATATCCTTTCTCCCACCCTGGATGTTCCACAGATAGACAGATAGACATATTCCACTTGCCTCATTGTACAGCAGAACCTTTGAAGATGCCGAACACAGATGCAGGCAAAATGTCAGGAGAGAATGCTACTGTAATATGGCCATGCAGCCCGAAAAATTCACAGCATCCCAGCATTTAGCTTTCTCTGTCAAAATGTGTTGATGCTGCCTCAGTAAACTACAACTCTCAGGATTCCATAACATTGAGCTATGGGCAGGAAAAAAGTAGGCGCAATCTATTGTTCTCCCAACTCTATTTGTTTCCATGTGGAATAATACCACAAAACTAAGTGTAGTTCAAAATATATTTGCAGCAGGAAAAAAAATGGTTCAATGTTCCTGGCAGTTTGAATTATGTATGGAACTAACAAAAACTCCTTGTGCATCCGTTGCCAAAAAAAAAAAAAAGTATGACAATTAATTGGGTTGCCCATGAAGGCTTATATCAGTGTTTCTCAACCTGGGGGTCGGGACCCCTGGAGGGGTCGCGAGGGGGTGTCAGAGGAGTCATCAAAGACCACCAGAAAACACAGTATTTTCTGTTGGTCATGGAGGTTCTGTGTGGGAAGTTTGGCCCAATTCAATCCTTGTTAGGGTTCGAATGCTCTTGGATTGTAGGTGAAGTATAAATCCCAGCAACTACAACTCCCAAATGTCAAGGTCTATTTCCCCCAAACTCTACTAGTGTTTACATTTGGGTATACTTAGAATTCGTGCCAAGTTTGGTCCAGATCCATCATTGTTTGAGTCTACAGTTCTCTCTGAATGTAGGTAAACTACAACTCCCAAAACTCAAGGTCAGTGCCCACCAAACCCTTCCAGTATTTTCTATTGGTCATGGGAGTTCTGTGTGGCAAGTTTGGTTCAATTCCATTGTTGGTGGAGTTCAGAATGCTCTTTGATTGTAGGTGAACTATAAATCCCAGCAATTACAACTCCCCCAGGACAAAATCAATACCCTCCCCCAATCTGTTACTATTCATAACAGCAGCAAAATGAGTTATGAAGTAGCAACGAAACTAATTTTATGGTTGGGGGTCACCATAACATGAGGAAGCATATTAAGGGGTCGCGGCATTAGGAAGGTTGAGAAACACTGGCTTATATAGTTTTAAACAAAGCATGAACCGGCACCTTTTGAGACCGGCTCGGAAACCTCAGAGCGCGGCGACCGGGTTCATTTGCATACAGCCCATGAGCCATCGCGGGAGGATTTCCGACTCGATTTGACAATCGTAAGGAAAGTATTTTGGGGAAAAACCGAGCTTTTAGAAGCGTTTCGATTGTTTTGCTTTTTTGTTCGGAGCAAGGAATACGATCAGGGTGGACGCCTTGAATATATACCATAACTTTCAAAGATGTCGCTTGGTGTAAGGTTTTTTACATAGGCGATGAACTGCGGTCCGAGTCCGAGTAGGATAGTCTTCCAACATCGTTCGCGATGTAATTTTTGAAGGCCTGCCGTCGGGCCAATCATGTAGTATAATGACATAGGTATGGGCTGTGTATATAGTGCATATGTTAGTAGCAATGACAAGTCCGCAAAAATGTTGTGGTGTAGTGTTTGAGGCTGTTATGGACATTTTCCAGAGGCATTCTTTCCTAACTTTGTTCTTTTATCTATGGCAGGCATCTTCAGAAGTTGTGGCTTCTATTGGGAACTAGAAAAATGGGTTTTATGTATCTGGGGACTGTCTAGGGTGGAAGAAAAAACGCTCTGTCTGTCGAAGTACTTACTTATACTTACTTAGGTGATGCTTCATTGACCGAAGCTTTACTTGGGTGATCCCTTCTTGTCCGAGTAGGATTGTCTTCCAAGATCGGTGTGCTGGTTGTGGGTCCGTAGGTGACTGTGAAGCCCTATTCTTGATCTGCATCTTCTCCCACACTGAGGGCATTGGTTTCCAGGTGGAAGGTGGTCCCAGTCTGGGTTGGCTTGGCGTGCCTTCCTCTTGGCACGTTTCTCTCTTTCGCCCTCCATTTCTTCCTCTTCAAATTCTACAGCACTGCTGGTCACAGCTGACCTCCAACTGGAGCGCTCAAGGGCCAGGGGTTTCCAGCTCACAGTGTCTATGCCAGAGTTTTTAAGGTTGCTTTGAGCCCATCTTTAAATCTCTTTTCCTGTCCTCCAACATTTGGTTTTCCGTCCTTGAGTTTGAAGTAGAGCAACTGCTTTGGAAGACAGATATCAGCCAGCACGTCAACGACTTTAATCCAGACATAGTTTAAGATCTAAGATCTCCAGAGACACTCGCTGGAATACCTCAGCAAGCGAGAGTCCAAAAGTGGCAGGCTCAAACCCAGAACCTCAACCAATGGCTGATACCAAATGAGAGACTCCCCCCTGGGCACACAGAGGTCTGGGCGACTTGGAAGGCGCTGAACAGACTGCGCTCTGGCACCACAATGCAGAGCCAATCTTAAGAAATGGGGCTACAAAGTGGAATCCTTGACATGCGAGTGCGGAGAGGAGCAAACCACTGACCACCTGCTGCAATGCAACCTGAGCCCTGCCACATGCACCATGGAGGACCTTCTTGCAGCAACACCAGAAGCACTCCAAGTGGCCAGATACTGGTCAAAGGACATTTAATCAACTACCAAACTCACACATTTTGTATTTTCTCTGTTTGTTTGCTTTGTTCTGTTATAAATGTAATATAATTGACTGGCTGCCCTGACACGAGAAATAAAATTTGGAAGACAGTGGTCGGGCTTCCAGATAACATGGCTGGTCCAGCGGGATTGATGGCGGAGGATCATCTCTTCAATGCTAGTGGTCTTTGCTTCTTCCAACACACTGACTTGTGTCTGCCTGTTTTCCCAAGATATTTGCAGGATTTCCTGGCTTCGCAGATTGAACCGTTCCAGGAGTTGCATGTGACATCTGTAGACAGTCCACGTCTCGCAGGCATGTAACAGGGTTGGGAGGACAATAGCTTTATAAACAAGCACCTTGGTATCCCTATGGATACTCTCTCTGCTTCATTTGGAAAAATGCTGCACTCGCAGAGCTCAGGCAGTGTTGTATTTCAGTATCAATGTTGGCTTTTGTGGAGAAGCGACTGCCAAGGTAGTGGAAACTGTCAACATTTTCTAATGTTACAGCATTAAGCTGTATTTCTGGCATTGGAGAGGGATTGGCTGGTGACTGCTGGAACAGCACTTTGATTTTCTCGATGTTCAATGACATGCCAAGCTTTTCGTATGCTTCTGCAAAGGTGTTTAGAGTGGCTTGTAGGTCTTTTTCTGAATGCGCACAGATGACATTGTCATCGGCATATTGGAGTTCTATAACAGATGTTGCTGAGGTAGGTGTGAATTGGCCAGCTTGATTAGCATTGAATAGCCTTGCAGTTTCAAAGCCTGCCTGCTTCCTACATGGGGAAGCCTTTGTTGGGAGGTGTTGGCTGGCCCTGATTGTTTCTTGTCTTGAAGTCCCCTGTTTTTGACTGTTGCTCTTTATTTACTGTCCTGTTTTTAGTAGTTTTTAAAATATTGATAGCCTGATTTTGTTCATTTTCATGGTTTCCTCCTTTCTGTTAAAATTGTCCACATGCTTGTGGATTTCAATGGCTTCTCTGTGTAGCCTGACACGGTGGTTGTGAGAGTGGTCCAGCTTTTCTGTGTTCTCAGATAATATGCTGTGTCCAGGTTGGTTCATCAGGTGCTCTGCTATGGCTGACTTCTCTGGTTGAAGTAGTCTGCAGTGCCTTTCATGTTCCTTGATTCGTGTTTGGGCCTTGCTCCGTTTGGTGGTCCCTATGTAGACTTGTCCACAGCTGCATGGTACCCGGTAGACTCCTGCAGAGGTGAGAGGATCCCTCTTGTCCTTTGCTGAACGCAGCATTTGCTGGATTTTCTTAGTGGGTCTGTAGATTGCTTGTAGGTTGTGCTTCTTCATCAGCTTCCCAATGCGGTCAGTGGTTCCTTTGATGTACAGCATGAACACTTTTCCTCTGAGTGGATCTTTGTCTTTACTCTCCTGGCTTGTTTTCGGTCTTGCAGCTCTTGTGGTGTCTGTGGTGGAGTCTCCATTGGTCTGTAAAGCGTCTTGGATGACGTGGGGTTTGCAGATTCTTTTTGCACCGTCTGCCAGGGCTTTAATAATGCTTCTTTTTTGACTTGGGTGATGGCTGGAGCTTTTATGTAGGCTACCAGTATTTTAAAAACTTCCAAAATCATAACAGTAAATAATGAACAACACTCAAAAACAGGGAAATTCCAGACAAGAAACAATTAGGGCTAGTTAATCACCTCCCAACAAAGGGTTCCGCCAGGCAGTCAGAAGCCATACCTTGAAACTGCCAGGTTATTACATGCTTGTCAAGGTGGCCAATTGAAACACTCACACCTACCTCAAACGGACAAGAGGTTTTTTCCCCAAGCAGCAACCTGCCAGGTTTTCAAGCTGCAAGGCTATCAAGTGTTAATCAAGGTGACCAATTGCAACATTCACACTTGTCTCCAACAGACAAGAGTTCTTTCTCCCACCCTTGACATTCCACAGATATATAAACCTCACATGCCTAGTTTCCAACAGACTTCACAACTTCTGAGGATGCCTGCAATAGATATGGGTGAAACGTCAGGAGAGAATGCTTCTGGAACATGGCCATACAGCCGGGAAAACTCACAACAACCCAGTGATTCCGGCCATGGAAGCCTTTGACAATAAATCAAGTGCCAATTAACACCTCCCAAACAGAGGGTGCCTCCAGGCAATAAAGCCCAGATTATCTCTATGCAGATGCCCTCACTGACTGGCTGTGCTGTTCCACTGATTGCTCATGTTATTCAAGCTCACTGACTGTACCATTCACAATTGCTTGAAACAGACAAGGATTCTTTCTCCCATCCTGGATGTACCACAGATAGATAGATAGATAGAGATATGAATACAAACACAAGCACACACACACTCCACTTGCCTCATTGCCAGCAGAACATCTGAGGATGCCAGCCACAGTTGCAGGCAAAACGTCAGGAGAGAATGCTACTGGAACATGGCCATACAGCCTGAAAAATTCACAGCAACCCAGCCTTTAGCTTTCTCTGTCAAAGCGTGCCATTCAGCCAAGGGCAGGAAAAAAGTAGGCACAAATTATTATTCTCCCAACTCTAGATGTTTTCATGTGAAATAATACCACAGAACCCAGTGTAGTTCAAAATATATTCCGTGCAAGAAAAAAAAATGTTTCAATGTTCCTGACAGTTTGAATTTCTTATGGGACTGGAAAGAACTCCTTGAGCATCCCCTGCCAAAAAAAAGAAATAAAAATAAGTACGACAATTAATTGGGTCGCCCATAAAGGCTGATATAGTTTTTAACGGCTCATGAATCGGCACCTTTTGAGACCGCCTCGGAAACTTCCGAGCGCGACGACCGGGTTGATTTGCATACAGCCCATGAGCCACCGCGTGAGGACTTCCGACTCGATTTGACAATTGTAAAGTAAGTACGTGAAACAGATTAACAATTAAAAACGTTACGATTATTTTTCTTTTCTTATTCGGAGCAAGCAATACGACCAGGGTGACAGCTCTGAGTATACACCATAACTAAAAAGATTGTCGCTTCGTGTTGGGTTTTTACTTGGACGGTGTTATTGTAGATCCGTCATTATGGTCCACACGTGCATAATGGTCCACCAAGTGTAGTTAAATACGTCTTGGTCCATCCTGTAACCTTTGCCAAGTGGTTACAGAATTTTTGTAGGCCTGTCGCTGGGCCAATACTGAGGTGTAATGACAGTTGAATGATTACATTTTGTGGGGCATTGCCCATGCTAAGGTTACTTGAGAAACATGGGTTGGGTTATCTGGAATTAGAGATGCTTACAGATATGAGAGTGAACTACAAACCCCAAATTCATGTGGTGTAGTAGTTTTCCCATGGTCTGTAGTTGGCTGGGTTCAGTGCTCTCTGGATCCAGGGTGAACTATAGCTCTCAGATCTCTCATTGGCTGGGTTCAGTTCTCTTTGGATACAAGGTGAACTACAGCTCCCAGATCCCCCATTGGCTGGGTTCAGTGCTCTCTGGATACAGGGTGAACTACAGCTCCCAGATCCCCCATTGGCTGGGTTCAGTACTCTCTGGATACAGGGTGAACTACAGCTCCCAGATCCAAGGCCATTCAATCCCAATCCCTGCCTGTATGCACAGTTGGCTATGCTGAGTCTGTGTGCCAAGTTTGGTCCAGATCAGTTGCTGGCAGGGTTCATAGTGCACTCTGGATGTAGGTGAACTACAACTCCTCTAAATCCCTCCAAAGACCTCCAGTGTTTTTTCTTGGTCAAGGGGGTTCTGTGGGCCAAGTTAGTTCCAGGCCCATAATTCCAGGCCCATAATTCGTTGGGTGCAGGGTGCTGTTTGATTGCAGGTGAACTATAAATCCCAGTATCTACAAGAACTATGTTGTCGTTCATTCGTTCAGTCGTCTCCGACTCTTCGTGACCTCATGGACCAGCCCATGCCAGAACTCCCTGTCGGCCGTCACCACCCCCAGCTCCTTCATGATCAGTCCAAGAACTATAAATCTGGGTAAATTCCTCCTAATTCCCTCCAGTATGTTCTGTTGGTCATGGGGATTCTGTGTGCCAAATGTGGTCTAGGTGCACTGTCGATGAGAGTCACAGTGCTGTGTCTTGATGCAGGGTGAACTACAACTTCCATTCTGTGGAGTCAGTCCCCCAACTCCCTACAGAATGTTCAGTTGCTGCTCAGTTCCTCCCCCTGCCACGTACACACATACGTATGCATGTATCTGTAATGTAATGTGGATAGATAGATAGATAATAGCAAGTACGAGATATGTCCGAGGTAAAATTTTGCGATTAAGCTCATTGTTTCTATCTAGTAGAAGTTTTGCAACTTTGTTTTGAAACTGAGGACACAATTAAGATAAACTAATGCAACTCAGGTGTCAAAGTGAAAGGTATACATCTTTATGTATTGTACATCTATATTTATTATATGGTAGTTATTTGAAAAAAAGGCATTATTTGTTTGGGGTGTTAGATAATATCATTTAGTATTTTTATTTATTTATCGTGTCATCAGCAACCATACCATTGTGTTACAATTCTAACAGAACAAAACAAACACACAGATTAAAAAGAGAAAAAAAAACACAGAGATTTTGCAAACTTGGTAGTTGGTTAAATGTCCTTTGACCAGTCTCTGGCCACTTGGAGTGCCTCTGGTGT
>NW_026844366.1:328402672-328417962 GCF_025583915.1 Anolis sagrei ordinatus | reverse complement strand
TACATCAAAACTCCAACCATCACCCAAGTCAAAAAAGAAGCCCCATTAAAGCCTTGGCAGACCGTGCAAAAAAGCCCACCTCCTCCAAGATGAACTGAACCACCTCAACCGGGCTCTCCAGGCCAATGGAGACTCCACCTCAGGCATCAGAAGAGCTGCAAGACCACTGAGAAGAAGCCACGAGAGTCAAGACCAAGGTCCACCCAGAGGGAAAGGGTTCTTGCCAGACATCAAGGGAACCACTGACCGCAGAGGGAGGCTGATGAGGAAGCACAACATACAAACTATCTCCAGACCCACCAAGAAAATCCAACCAATGCTCTGTTCAGCAAAGAACAAGAAGGATCCTCTCACTTCTGCAGGAGTCTACCATGAACCATGCAGCTGTGGACAAGAAGTCTCCATAGGGACCACCAAACGCAGCAGCATTGCCCAAACACGAATCAAGGAACATGGAAGGCACTGCAGACTACTTCAACCAGAGAAGTCAGCCATAGCAGAGCACCTGATGGACACAGCATACTATTTGAGAACACAGAAATGCTGGACCACTCTCACAACCACCATGTCAGGCTACACAGAGAAGCCATTGAAATCCACAAGAATGTGGACAATTTCAACAGAAAGGAGGAAACCATGAAAATGAACAAAATCTAGCTACCAGTATTAAAAAAAAACCTTAAAATTACAACAGCACAACAACAGAGAGGAAACAAACAGGGACATCTAATCACCTCTCAACAAAAGATTGCCCCAGGCACTGCCAGGCCATCCAATGCTAATCAAGGTGGTCAGTTGAAACATTCACACCTAGCTCCAACAGACAAGACTCCTTTGTCCCACCCTGGTCATTCTATAGATATATAAACCCACTTTCCTAGTTCCAACAGACCTCACTACCTCTGAGGATGCTTGCCAGTGGGATTCCTTCCCAGGTAATAATCCTCAGAGATCAGGATGCTTGTCTGTTCTTGAGATGAAAAGCACATGTCTGTGTTTTAGATGGGTTGGGGATCAGCTGGTTTTCCCTGTAATAGGCAGTAAGAGCACCTAGAGCTTCAGAGAGCTTCTGTTTAACCATCTCAAAGCTCCCTGCTTGAGCAGTGATGGCACGATCATCAGCATAGATGAAGCTCTCTGTCCCTTCTGGCAGTGGCTGGTCATTTGTGTCAATGTTGAACATGGATGGAGTGAGCACGCTCCCCTGAGGCAGGCCATTCTTCTGTTTCCGCCATCTGCTTCTCTGGCCCTGGAACTCAGCAAAAAAGCTCCTGTTTTGTAGCAGGTTTCCTATGAGGTGGGTGAGGTGGTCGTCTTTTGTGATCTTAAGTGAAGAAAGATAGATGCTTTTGAGCTGTGGTGTTGGAGGAAAGTTCTGAGAGTGCCTTGGACTGCGAGAAGATCCAACCAGTCCATCCTCCAGGAAATAAAACCCGACTGCTCACTGGAGGGAAGGATACTAGAGACAAAGTTGAAGTACTTTGGCCACATCAGAGGAGACAGGAAAGCCTAGAGAACACATATTGTTGAAGGCTTTCATGGCTGGAATCACTAGGTTCTTGTGGGTTTTTTTGGGCTATAGGGCCATGTTCTAGAGGCATTTTCTCCTGACGTTTCGCCTGCATCTATGGCAAGCATCCTCAGACCTCACTACCTCTGAGGATGCTTGCCATAGATGCAGGCGAAACGTCAGGAGAAATGCCTCTAAAGCAGTAGTTCTCAACCTGTGGGTCACCAGATGTTTTGACCTTCAACTCCCAGAAATCCTAACAGCTAGTAAACTGGCTGAGATTTGTAGGCCAAATCTGGGAGTTGTAGGCCAAAACACCTGGGCAACCACAGGTTGAGAACCACCTACCAGCTACTTTTCACAGTAGGTGGTAGGGACAAAAGTTTCGAGAAGACAATGATGCTGGGGAAAATGGAAGGAAAAAGGAAGAGGGCCAACCAAGGGCAAGATGGATGTGGCATCCTTGAAGTGACTGGACTGACCTTGAAGGAGCTGGGGGTGGTGACGGCCGACAGGGAGCTCTGGCGTGGGCTGGTCCATGAGGTCACGAAGAGTCGGAGACGAATGAACGAATGAACAACAACACATTTTTCTCAGGAGGAGGCGGTGGTTCACAGCATCATAAGCCGCTGACAGGTCTATGACAGACAGGGTGTCTGTCTAAGAGAAAAGAAGAGCCAAGCCCCTCCATCCTTCTAACGTATGAGGCTTAAACACACACATCCTTTTGCCTCTCCAAATTTCCTCCCTTTGCGTCCAAATACAATAGTGTCCAGGTGCGCGTTTCCAGGCCAGGTGCTGAACCCAACCATTTTGGGCAACGAAGGACAAAAAGGATTTGCAGGGGCAAAGAAATCACTTCTGGGCCGCATCCCAAACATGCTCCTGGGCTCCGGGACCCTCCCCCTGAGCCCCATTCCTCCTTGGAGCATTGCACGGCCTTTGCCCGCAGATGCCCTTCCCTGCCCTTTGTCCTACGACCCTTTCTGGGCCAGTCCCAGGCCGGGGTCCATCTGTCCAGCCCGGAACGTCATTGCCAAATGTGCCTGTGAGATGCCCTCGGAATCCAGAGTTGGGGATTTGAGCTGTTATTTGTCAGCCGCGGCCTCTCCCCGCTCCCCGCCACCCTAATCTTGGCTACAATTGCAGTCTGCTGTGCAAACAGAGGCCGGCGTGGCTCCGTGGTGGGCCTTGCATCCGAAGCAGGTCATTTGCAGCCGCTCAGAGGAATGCCGGGTAATCTGGCGAGTGAATCATCGCATCACTAACGCAGGATTGAGGGCGATTTTCGGGGCAATTGCCCTTCAATATCCCTAATCCTGGGCACTGAATGGAGTCCTTAGCTCTCTATATTATTCCAACATTATTATCTATTGATTGACTTTTAGAAAGGGTCACCGTGTAAACAAAACGGCTGGCAGGTGGCGGGTGCCCCGGCCTGATTGCTTTGCTCCGAAGGGGCCGCATCCTGCCTGACCGCTAAGAGGGTGTCCGAGGCAGAAGTGACCCTTGCCGTGGCTGAGGAGGAGGAGGAAGAGGAGGAGGAGGAGGAGGAAGGGCTCCTTCCTGGGGAAATTTCTTGGGATCCCAAAGAGAAAAGCCTGCAGAGGCCTGGTTTGCACAAGTCTGTGTTGGCAACCCTTGGCCACTGCACCTTGGAGATCCTTGCATATTGCTCTTTCTGCTGGTGGCATTTTGCTGGAGTGCAAGGATCCATCGCCACGATATTCTCACAGAGAAGATAGGAAAATATGGGCTGCATAATACTACTGTGAGGCATATAGGGAACTAGTTCACTTGCTAAACCCAATGGCTCCTCTTCCTCCTTGAACAAAGCAACTATTGGGATTCCACAGTTCTGTCCAGGTGCTATTAGAAGTCTTTTCCAATGACTTGGATGACTCAGTAGAGAGAACGGTTATCAAATTTGCAGTTGGCACCACATTGGGAGGGATAGATGTGTAAAAAAATGGGAATTTATGCCGGGTTGTTGTAGGTTTTTTTGGGCTATATTTCCATGGTCTAGAGCAGTGGTTCTCAACCTGGGGTCCCCAGATGTTTTTGGCCTTCAATTCCCAGAAATCCTAACAGCTGGTAAACTGGCTGGGATTTCTGGGAGTTGTAGGCCAAAAACATCTAGGGACCCAAGGTTGAGAAGCACTGGTCTAGAAGCATTCTCTCCTGATGTTTCGCCTGCATCTATGGCAAGCATCCTCAGAGGTAGTGAGGTCTGTTGGAACTAGGAAAATGGGTTTATATATCTGTGGAATGACCAGGGTGGGACAAAGGACTCTTGTCTGCTGGAGCTAGGTGTGAATGGGTTGTTGTAGGTTTTTTCGGGCTATATGGCCATGGTCTAGAGGCATTCTCTCCTGACGTTTCGCCTGCATCTATGGCAAGCATCCTCAGAGGTAGTGAGGTCTATTGGAACTAGGAAAAAGGGTTTATACATCTGTGGAATGACCAGGGTGGGACAAAGGACTCTTGTCTGTTGGAGCTAAGTGTGAATGGGTTGTTGTATGTTTTTTCGGGCTATATGGCCATGGTCTAGAGGCATTCTCTCCTGACGTTTCGCCTGCATCTATGGCAAGCATCCTCAGAGGTAGTGAGGTCTATTGGAACTAGGAAAAAGGGTTTATACATCTGTGGAATGACCAGGGTGGGACAAAGGACTCTTGTCTGTTGGAGCTAGGTGTGAATGGGTTGTTGTAGGTTTTTTGGGCTATATGGCCATGTTCTAGAGGCATTCTCTCCTGACGTTTCGCCTGCATCTATGGCAAGCATCCTCAGAGGTAGTGAGGTCTATTGGAACTAGAAAAAGGGTTTATATATCTGTGGAATGACCAGGGTGGGACAAAGGACTCTTGTCTGTTGGAGCTAGGTGTGAATCTTACAAAATAAAGTTTATTGTCGAAGGCTTTCATGGCCAGAATCACTGGGTTGTTGTAGGTTTTTTCGGGCTATATGGCCATGTTCTAGAGGCATTCTCTCCTGACGTTTCACCTGCATCTATGGCAAGCATCCTCAGAGGTAGTGAGGTCTGTTGGAACTAGGAAAAAGGGTTTATATATCTGTGGAATGACCAGGGTGGGACAAAGGACTCTTGTCTGTTGGAGCTAGGTGTGAATGTTTCAACTGACCACCTTGATTAGCATTTGATTGCCTGGCAGTGCCTGGAGCAAACTTTTGTTGAGAGGTGATTAGATGTCCTTGTTTGTTTCCTCTCTGTTGTTTTGCTGTTCTAATTTTAGAGTTTTTTAATACTGGTAGCCTGACTTTGTTCATTTTCATGGTTTCTTCCTTTCTGTTGAAATTGTCCACATGTTTATGGATTTCCATGGCTTCTCTGTGTAGCCTGACATGGTGGTTGTGAGAGTGGTCCAGCATTTTTGTGTTTTCAAATAAAATGCTGTGTCCAGGTGGGTTCAACAGAAAGGAGGAAACCATGAAAATGAACAAAACCTGGCTACCAGTATTAAAAAAAACCTCTAAAATTACAACAAACTAAGACCTGGCCAAACTAAGAGCGGAGGTGCTGAACGGTATTGCCAAAGAGGGCCAGCACCTTGGACAGCTCCTTCATTATCCTATAGAGAGGCAACCCCCAAGGTACAGACAAGATAGACCCTGTAGGCTTCTTCTTAAGTTCAATTTGTATGTAAGTTGGAATGGGTACTTTGTAAAGTGTGACTCCTGCCAAAAACATATGTCTTTTGGGCAGCATAAGGGAGGGTTAACACCCCTGTGGCATTTCCTTTGCTGCCTGTGCCCCTGTTCCACCTCACTTTCTGTCTCTGTGAGAATTGGAGTTTGGAAATATTTGGCTTATTGTGAAAACAAGGACTGGAGAAAAACCTTCAGTGGAAACACCTTTTCCCCAGGATAACAACTCTACCAAGAGTGGATTTCCCTTCCTTCCGAGGGAAAGATTTCTCTCACTTCTTGTTGTCTCAACTCTGTTCTTACCTAGGAGTTGTTTGTAAGTCAATTGATTGTAACTCATGGATGACCACTAAAGGAAGGAAGGAAGGAAGGAAGGAAGGAAGGAAGGAAGGAAGGAAGGAAGGAAGGAAGGAAGGAGAAAGAAAAAGGAAGGAGGGTAGAAGGGAAGAGAACAGAAAGGGGAAAGGGTATTTATTTATTTATTTATTTATTTGCTTTATTTTTATACCGCATTTTTCAGCCTAATTCGGCAACTCAATGCGGTTTACAGTACAATTTATATAACACTCACAATTAGTTAAAACACAACATACATAACAGACAATACAAGCAACACAACATAGTCATCAACGCCTCAGTGAAAATCAGATTCCGTTGTCATAATCCTTCTACCATTTCCTTGTTCATTTATACCGTCTTCCTGAGTTCAGTTGCATTGTTAGCCGAACGCTTGTTCATAGAGCCACGTCTTGACCTTCCTCCGGAACGCCAGCAACGAAGGGGCCTGCCTGATGTCTACGGGTAGGGCATTCCATAGCCGAGGGGCCACCACCGAGAAGGCCCTGTCCCTCGTCCCCGCCAACGCGCTTGTGACGCAGGCGGGACCGAGAGCAGGGCCTCCCCGGACGATCTTAATGTCCTAGTCGGTTCATAGGTGGAGATGCGTTCGGAGAGGTAAGTGGGGCCGGAACCGTTTAGGGCTTTATAGGCTAAAGCCAGCACCTTGAATTGTGCCCGGTTGGGGAAGGAAGGAAGGAAGGAAGGAAGGAAGGAAGGAAGGAAGGAAGGAAGGAAGGAAGGGAAAGGAGGAAAAGGAGGAAAAGGAAGGGAAGAACCAAGGGATGAAAGAAGGGAAGAAAGAAAAAGGAAGGAAGGAAGAAGGAAGGAAGGAAGGAAGGAAGGAAGGAAGGAAGGGGGAAGAGACAGAGAAGGAAGGAAGGAGGGGAGGGAGAGAAAGGAAGAAGGAAGGAAGAAAGGAAGGAAGGAAGGAAAGAGGGGAAGGGAAAGAAAGCAAGGGAAGAAGAAGGAAGGGAGGAAGGAAGGAAGGAAGGAAGGAAGGAAGGAGAAGGAAGGAAGGAAGGAAGGAAGGAAGGGAAAGGAAAGGAAGGGGAGAACCAAAGGATGGATGGAGGGAGGGAGGGAGGGAAGAAAGAAAGAAAGAAGAAAGGAATGAAGAGAGGAAGGAGTACAAAGTAAAGCAAGGGAAGACAGACGAAAGGAAGGATGGATGGAAAGAAGGAAGGAAAGCAAAAGAAGGGAAGAACCAAGGGATGAAGAGAGGGAAGGAAGAAAAAAGGAAGGAAAGAAGAAAGGAAAGAAGAAAGGAAGGAGGGGAAAGGAAGGGAAGAACCAAGGGATGGAGGGAGGGAGGAAAGGGGGAAGGAAGGAAGGAGACAAGGAGGGAGGGAAAGAAGAAAGGAAAGGAAGGAAGGAAGGAAGGAAGGAAGGAAGGAAGGAAGGAAGGAAGGAAGAAAGGAAGGGAGGTAGGGAAGGAGGGAAGGAGGGAGAAGGGAAGGAGGGAGGGAAGAAAGTAAGAAAGAAAGAGAAAGGAAAGAAAGGAAGAGGGGAAGGTGTAAAAGCAAAGCAAGGGAAAACAAGAGGGAGGGAGGGAGGAAGGAAGGTACACAAAGGGAATGAAGGCAATAATAATAATAATAATAATAATAATAATAATAATAATAATTTATTTATATACTGCTCCATCAGAGCCGTTCCCACATAACATCACAAAATATACAAAGTAAAAACAACATAACCATAAGATTAACAAAACAATACAAGCATAACAATTGTCGCCATAACACACATATATTAAAAGGAATCCTGCCTTTTCAAGGCAATTAAAAAATTTAAAAGGCGGGGGCAAGATTTGTGCAAGTCCAAAAATTCTAGGGGGGCCAAAAATTAAGTGCAAGGCTATGGTAGGCAACAATAATATTAGACACGGGGTCTGTGGCTGTCCATTCCGGGGCCGATTAGAGGAAGTGATCTGGGTAATTGGCAGGAAAAATAAGGCCGCATTCGACAATGTGTAGGGCTGAGTTAGAACTGGTCATTCTCAAAGGCTTGTTGAAACCACCAGGTCTTCAAGCTCTTATGGAAGGAGGGGAGGGATGGGGCCTGTCTTATTTCCCTTGGAAGGGCGTTCCAGAGGCGAGGGGCCACCACAAGAAGGCCCTCTCTCTCGTCCCCACCAAACGCGCTTGAGACGGTAGTGGGACCGAGAGGAGGACCTCCCCAGATCTTAGAGGAAGATCTTAGAAGAAAGAGCCTGTCCTTCGTTGCCAGAGTGTTGCCATTAAGGCATTGCAAGGAAGGCCTTCTCAGAGCTGAAGAGGGGAGAAAGTAGGCAGGCAGGGTCCCTGTGAGAAGTCATTGGCCACCAAGGCTGGCCACCTTGTCCTGCTGGCCTGCCTTGCCAATGAAGATCCTTTTCCTCTGGTTCTTGGCCTTGCAAGGCAATGGCAGGCACGGTCTCCCTCTTTGCTCCCTATTATCCCTTGATGACCCCCGAAATGAGGCCTCAATGAAGGGCTAATGGGGGCTTTAGGAGGCAAGGAGCGCCCCTCTCTCTTTAAAGGTCAGCCCATGCCCTCCTCCTCGGGAGGAAGAAGAGGAGGAGGAGGAGGAGGCGGAGGGGGCCGCGCCGGCGTTTCCCCGCTGGTGAAATAATAAGAATAACAAAAATATTTCCTCCATTTCCTGGCCGAGATTAATGATAAAGGGTCCATCCCCTAAAAGAAGCTGATAAGGCTTCTAATTTTACTTTGAGGCCACGAAATGCCATTTCTGCGCACGCGGCCGCAATTCCCCGCGACGGGGAAGGCCGCCTTTGCTTCCCCCGCAGACTTTGATAGAAATTTCTTTTTTTTCCATATTATTATTATTTTGTTTTAAACTGGAAATGGCCCCGGAGCGACTGGCAATAATAAAGCGGAATCATATTTTAGTCAAAACAGGCAGAACGGCGCTCGCAGCCAACTTCCAAATTAGCATTTTGAGGGCAAATAGGCAGCCAATTTGAGATAATGAGGCCTGATTATTCCATCCAATGAATGTTAAATAGGGAGACGGGGCTCCGGCGCCTTATCTCGCCTGCCTTCGATGTGGCTTTATTTTGCTTTTTAAAGCCTTTCACATTTGAACTCTTCATTTGTCGCCGGCTCGGGTTCCTCCTCCTTTGCTTGCACTTTGGTGAGCCAAAGCCACCAGGGATCGGGACCCAGGCATTCGCACAAGCAAAAAGCAAGGCCAACAATGGGGAAAGAGCCCATTTGCAGCCCCAAAGCAGGAGCATCTACACTGCAAAATTACTTACTTACTTAGGCAATCCTTCATAGCTCAAGGATGATGGTCTTCCAAGTGTGGTGGGTCTGTAAGTGGCTGTGGAGTCCTATTCTCGACCCACATGTTCTCCCTTCCACAGAGACCTGGGAAGCACTGGCCTTTGAGTGCTCCAGTTGGAGGTCAGCTGTGACCAGCAGTGATGCAGAATTTGAAAAGGCACGAATGGAGGGCGAAAGGGAGAAATGTGCCAAGAGGAAAGTCTGACCCAGACCGTCTTCCATCTGGAAACCAAAGGCCTTCCTCTTGGCACATTTCTCCCTTTCGCCCTCCATTCGTGCCTGGATGGCCATTTGTCAGGGGTGATTTGAATGCAATATTCCTGCTTCTTGGCAGAATGGGGTTGGACTGGATGGCCCATGAGGTCTCTTCCAACTCTATGATGTCCTCACTGCGGGAGAGACACTGAAAGAGAACTGGGAAGCCCTGGCCTTTGAGCACTCTAACTGGAGGTCAGTTGTGATCAGCAGTGCTGCAGAATTCGAAGAGGCACGAATGGAGGGCGAAAGGGAGAAATGTGCCAAGAGGAAGGCCTGACCCGGACCGTCTTCAATCTGGAAACCGAAGGCCTCTCAAATGCGAGGGCTTCCTGGTCCTCTCTCAGTGTCTCACTCAGGATATCAGTTTCCAGACGGAAGGCAGTTCAGGTCAGGGCTGGCTTGATGTGCCTTTCTCTTGGAACGTTTCTCCTTTTTGCCCTCCATTTGTGCCTCTTTGAATTCTGCAGCACTGCTGGTCATAGCTGACCTCCAGTTAGAGCGTTCAAAGGCCAGGGCTTCCTAGGTCTCTCTCAATGTCTCTCTCACAGTGAGGACATCAGTTTCCAGACGGAAGGCGGTTAAGGTCAGCGTTGGCTTAACGCCCCTTCCTTTTGGCACGTTTCTCCCTTTCGCCCTCCATTCGTGCCCCTTCGAATTCTGCAGCACTGCTCGTCGCAGCTGACCTCAAATTAGAGCACTCAAAGGCCAGGGCTTCCCAGGTCTCTCTCGGTGTCTCTCCTGCAGTGAGTACATCAGTTTCCAGACAAAAGGCGGGCCCAGTCAGGGTTGGCTTGACGCACAAAACAGATAGATCTCTCTCAACAGGTGGCCAGCCAGCCTCTGCCCAAAAACCTCCAGAGAAGGAGACTCATAGAATTGTAGAATAATAGAGTTGGAAGAGACCACATGGGCCATCTAGTCCAACGCTTTGATTCCCTCCAAAGCTGGAAATTTGGCATGGGGACATTGGGTGCATGTACAACAGGCATGGGCCAACTGTGTCCCTCCAGGTGTTTTGGACTCCAACTCCCACAATTCCTAACAGCCTACGCTGTTAGGAATTGTGGGAGTTGGAGTCCAAAACACCTGGAGGGACACAGTTAGCCCATGCCTGATCTACACGGTAGTAATAATGTGGTTTGGACCCACTAAAACTGCCCTGAATAACTGCTGTAGAATCCTGGGAGTTGTAGTTTTGCAAGGTCGTATTCCCTTTGATTGCATTTAACCATGGCGGTTAAAGTGGGGTCATTGTGAATTAATTCTAGAGATGCAAAAAGGGAGGTTGGACAGCATCTTTACAAAATGCTGCAAATGCCATTGTCGGCTCAAGGCATTTTCTAAAATCACGTTATTTATATCCTGTCCTTTATCATGATGTCTCAGGGCAGTGTAGGAAAGCAATCAGTTTAAAACAATACGGAGCGCAAACAGCAAAAACAATTGAAGATAAAGTGTGCTGAAAATGGTAACAAGATGTACCTACACTGTCGAATGACTTCAGTTTGACACCATTTGCCATGGGCCATGTAGTTTTGCAAGGGTTTTACCCTTCTCTGCCAAGGAGCATGGGGCCTTGGCAAACTACATCTCCCAGGATTTCATAGCATTCAGCCATCGCAAAGCAGCACCAAACTGCATTCATTCTACAGTGTGCATGCTCTCAAAAACAGTTTAGGGCCATTTTCCTGTATTGTTGTAGGTTTTTTCAGGTTATATGGCCATGTTCTAGAGGCATTCTCTCCTGACGTTTCGCCTGCATCTATGGCAAGCATCCTCACTACCTCTGAGGATGCTTGCCATAGATGCAGGTGAAACGTCAGGAGAGAATGCCTCTAGAACATGGCTATATAGCCCGAAAAAACCTACAACAACTTTTCTTATGTTTGCATGATAGAACCAATCAGGAAATGACATTGATAACAGACTCCTCAGGTCTGCCACACTTTGAGCATTATTAGACTGAGTCCTTTATAGGAATATTCTGCTGATGTCGTCCCAAAGTTGTAAAATAGTGATAGACGTCGTCTATCCTGGCTCCATCTCAGTTTCCTAGCCACTGACACGCATGGCTATTTTTGATGACACGCAGCCACAAACGACCACATACACCTTATAAGAGCCAATCTAATTCCATCCTTAAATTTGTAAAAGGCTCTACAAATTTAACATCTGCATGTTTGACCATTGTTCACTCCGTAACTCAGCATGGAATATACATTTTTCTTATTTAAACTATAAATATTGCAAAATTATGTTGTTGTTTTTTCTCGAAGTTGACAGCCCACCCAAGTTATGCTCAGATTTTTGGAAAATTTTGACACACCAAGCTCAAAAGGTTGCCCATCACATTATGGCAAGCATCCTCAGAGGTAGTGCATCTATGCTTGCCATAGATGCAGGCGAAATGTCAGGAGAGAATGCCTCTAAAACATGGTCATATAGCCTGAAAAAACCTACAACAACCCAGTGATTCCGGCCATGAAAGCCTTCGACAATGCATGTTCCTGTACTTTGAAACCAAGTACACAAAGTACATTCTGTAGCGTTTAATGAAACTGAGAAGGGAAGCGTGCAAGCTATGCTTTCCGAGGCTTGGAAACTTACATGCTGAAAACAAAGTGTTTCTGTTACTCATTAGTCACTCTGCCTTGTGTGTGTTTTGGAGCGATTCATTGCCAGCCCTAGAGGCAATGTTTTGCAAACCATCACATTGCAGTGACTGCCGTGTTGATTGGTAATTTGCAGCAATTTCCCTCCATTTCTACAGAATCCGATGCGCAAAAGGCACAGGCCGTGGTTGGTCCGGCTGTTGGGAATCAGCCTGTGTTTGTGTTTCATGATGCTCAGGATCATGATGCTCTTGATGAGGGACATGATGAGGGAAATGATGGTGCTGAGGCTGAGGTGCAAGATGGAGATGGTTTGGTCAATGATTTTCATGCAGACAATGACAAAGAGGCCCCAGTGCAAAGGGCAGTTTCTCATGAGAATATCCCTGCTGGGCTTAAGGAGGATGGTTTATTTCCTCTTTTTGTGAGCTCTGAAGATTTGAGTTTGGAAAACAATCTGACACCTGGAAATTTTAATGAGCAACCAGAAAGGGAGTTGAAAAATAGGCAGACTCCCAGGTATTTGGGTGCACTGCAATGCTTCCGTGGGATTCCTTCCCAGGTAATGATCCTCAGAGCTCGGGATGCTTGTCTGTTCTTAAGGTGAAAGGCGCATGTCTGTGTTTTAGATGGATTGGGGATCAGTTGGTTTTCCCTGTAATAGGCAGTAAGGGCACCTAGAGCTTTGGAGAGCTTCTGTTCAACCATCTCAAAGCTCCCTGCTTGAGCGGTGATGGCATGATCATCAGCATAGATGAAGCTCTCTGTCCCTTCTGGCAGTGGCTGGTCATTTGTGTAGATGTTGAACATGGATGGGGCAAGCACGCTCCCCTGAGGCAGGCCGTTCTTCTGTTTCCGCCATCTGCTTCTCTGGCCCTGGCACTCAACAAAAAAGCTCCTGTTTTGTAGCAGGTTTCCTATGAGGCGGGTGAGACGGCCGTCCTTTTGTGATATTATACATTTTTCTCAGGAGGAGGTGGTGGTTCACAGTGTCATGAGCTGTTGACAGGTCTATGAAGACAGCTCCTGTGGTCTGCTGCCTTTCAAAGCAGATTGAATTGCATTATATGGTAGTGTAGATCCATCCTGAAATGGACAAGCTCACAATCCTGGGATGTCCAGTGGCGTCCAAAGCCAGCTGGGATTGTTTGCCTCTTGTGATGCCATTGCAACCAAATGGAGTGGAAAGAGCTTTTTGGCTCAATAACACCTGAAAGCAAATCCTTCAGCTTCAGTCCCATCTCAGCCCCATTTTTGGGAGGAAAGAGAAGGTAGCGCTTTAGCAGCGTAACCCCTGGAAGTGGAGGACAGCCACCCTCTCCTTTGGCCCAGTTCTTTGGGGCTGAGAAGAGAGAAAGGGGGCCTTGGGTTGGCAAGAAGGGCTCGGAAGCGCTGGGGAAGGAATGCAATTACTGGGACGGAAAGCGCGAGAGACCTGGAGATATGAAAAGAGGAAAGATAATCAAAAGGGGGGAAGGAAAGGTGGTGGGGCGGGGGGACCGAAGGAAGGCGAAATAAGATCATGAATAAAGATCCGAGGAGGCAGAGCTGGCGCCGGAGATGGAGCTGCATGCATAATTGGGCGCTCGCTGCAAAGAAACTCCGATAAGAAGTCCCAAGAGTCCGCAAGGGTGGACAATCTTCCCAAAGGATGAAACCTCTCCAAAGGAAGGCTGAGCGGGCCTGGCTTGGCACTGCCCGCTGGACTGACTTTAAAAGGACCCTTGATGACCTTAGAATCATAGAATCACAGAGTTGGAAGGGACCTCATGGATCATCCAGTCCAACCCCATTCTGCCAAGAAGCTGGAAAATCACATTCAAAGCACCCCCGACAGATGACCATCCAGCCTCTGTTTCAAAGCCTCCTATAACACATCTGTACTATATGACTCCTGAATAAAACAATCACGCCGCTGTCACCACTCTAACAAATCATATTATATCTTGGCGCCACTTTAAAGGATCTTAAAATCCCACAACTGGACACCAATATGATGGAATATAATTCTGGGCACATTGCGTTTATGTATGTAAATGAGGTAACGCATTGCTTCAGACCAATCTCCCTGTTGTGCCACCTCTACAAAGTTCTGGAGAGACTTATTTTGCATAGAATTATGGAACAAATAGACCCATGTCTGATTCCACAGCAAGCTGGCTTCAGGAAAGGCAAAAGCTGCACGTCGCAAGTGCTGAACCTGACTCAGCCCATAGAAGATGGCTTTGAAAGGCAGCAGATCCCAGGAGCTGTCTTCATAGACCTGTCAGCAGCCTATGAGACTGTGAACCACCGCCTCCTCCTGAGAAAAATGTATAATCTCACAAAGGACGACCACCTCACCCGCCTCATAGGAAACCTGCTACAAAACAGGAGCTTTTTTGTTGAATTCCAGGGCCAGAGAAGCAGATGGCGGAAACAGAAGAACGGCCTGCCTCAGGGGAGCATGCTTGCTCCATCCATGTTCAACATCTACGCAAATGACCAGCCAGTGCCAGAAGGGACAGAGAGTTTCATCTATGCTGATGATCGTGCCATCACCACTCAAGCAGGGAGCTTTGAGATGGTAGAACAGAAGCTCTCCGAAGCTCTAGGTGCTCTTACTGCCTACTACAGGGAAAACCAGCTGATCCCTAATCCATCTAAAACACAGACATGTGCCTTTCACCTTAAGAACAGACAAGCATCCCGAGCTCTGAGGATTACCTGGGAAGGGATCCCACTGGAGCATTGCAACACACCCAAATACCTGGGAGGAGTCACTCTGGACCGTGCTCTGACCTACAAGAAACACTGCCTGAACATCAGGCAAAAAGTGGGTGCTAGAAACAATATCATACGAAAGCTGACTGGCACAACCTGGGGATCACAACCAGACACAGTGAAGACATCTGCCCTTGCGCTTTGCTACTTCTGCTGCTGAGTATGCATGCCCAGTGTGGAACACATCTCACCACACTACAACAGTGGATGTGGCTCTGAATGAGACATGCTGCATTATCATGGGGTGCCTGTACCCTACACCACTGGAGAAGTTACACTGCTTAGCCGGTATTGCACCACCTGACATCCGCCGGGAAGTAGCAGCCAATAGTGAAAGGTCCAAGGCAGAGACATCTCCAGCTCATCCCCGGTCTGGGTATCATCCAGCACGTCAACGACTTAAATCAAGACATAGTTTTCTAAGATCTACAGAGACACTCGCTGGAACACTCCAGCAAGTGAGAGTCCAAAAGTGGCAGGCCCAAACGCAGCACCTCAATCCATGGCTGATACCAAATGAGAAACTCTCCCCTGAGCACACAGAAGACCGGGCGACTTGGAAGGCACTGAACAGACTGCGCTCTGGCACCACGAGATGCAGAGCCAATCTTAAGAAATGGGGCTACAGGGTGGAATCTTCGGCATGCGAGTGCGGAGAAGAGCAAACCACTGACCACCTGCTGCAATGCACCCTGAGCCCCGCCACATGCACCATGGAGGACCTTCTTGTGGCAACACCAGAGGCACTCCAAGGGGCCAGATACTGGTCCAAGGACATTTAATCAGCTACCAAGTTTGCAAAATCTGTGTGTTTTTTTCTTTTTCTTTTTAATCTGTGTATTTGTTTTGTTCTGTTAG
>NW_026844366.1:328391838-328402464 GCF_025583915.1 Anolis sagrei ordinatus | reverse complement strand
CAAGAATCGTAACGCTTTGAAAAGCTATTTCTTTCAAGTGGTTATCTTACGATTCCCCCTGTAAACTCAAGCTGGAAATCCACGCGCAGTGGCTCATGGGGATGTATGCAAATAAACCCGGTCGCAGCGCTCTGAGGTTTCCGAGGCGGTCTCAAAAGGTGCCGGTTCTTGCTTTGTTTTAAAAAATGCATGAGTCTTTTATTGCAACCCAATGACTTGTCATACTTTTTTTTTCTTTTGGTAAGGAATACTCAAGAAGGTGTTTTTGCTAGTCCCATACATAATTTAAATTGCTAGAAATATCGAACCACCCCCCCCCCCTTCAGTCAAGTTCTGTGGTATTATTATTCATGGAAACAAATAGAGTTGGGGAAAACAATGGTTTGCACCTCCTTTATTTTCTGCCCATGGCAGAATGTTATGGAATCCTGGGAGTTGCAGAGTTTACTGAGGCAGCAGCATTCTTTGGCTGGGAAAGGTAAAGGTCTTGTCAAAGTACAACTCCCACAGCATGGTGGAAGATTAAGTAGTGTCAAACTGCATTCAAACAGTAATTAAAGACAAGTCCAGATAAGCTTAATGTAGCACAATTTTATTGTATTGCTCCCCCCTCGTGGTGCAGCAGGTTAAACTGCTGAGGTGCTGAACTTGCTGTCCAAAAGGTTGACGGTTCGAATCCAAGGAGCAGGTTAAGCTCCCGCTGTTAGCTCCAGCTTCTGCCAACCTAGAAGTTTAAAAACATGCAAATATGAGTAGAGCAATAGGTACCGCTTCTGCGGGAAGGTAATAGCGCCCCATGCAGTCATGCTGGCCACATGACCTTGGAGGCATCTACGGACAATGCCGGCTCTTCGACTTAGAAATGAAGATGAGCACCACCCCTCAGAATCGGACACGGCTAGACTTAATGTCAGGGAAAACCTTTACCTTTTTACCTTTATTATATTAGACAACTAGGTCCAGATCCATTATATGTGGAGTCCAGAGTGCTGTTATATGGGTCATATGGGTGACCTATAACTCCCATCATCCTCTGCAGTTGCCCCCCAAACCCATCCATTTACTTATATTTGGTCATGATGAGTATCTGTGCCAAGTTTGGTCCAGATCCATTATCGGTGGAATTTCACAGGCCTCTATGGATTTGTGTGAACTATAATTCACAATTTCAAGGATCAATTCCTCCCAAACCCTGCCAGTATTTTGTTTTGGTCATGGTTGGTGGGTAGGTGGATGTTCCAAGTTTGGTCCAAGTCCAGCATTGGCAGGCTCTCTGAAAGTATAAGGATGTGGGTGAACTACAACTCCCATCCTGCTGGGTCAATCTCCCTCAAACTCCAAGCCCATCATGTTGGGTATGTGTGCCAATTTTGGTCCAGATCTTTTGCTGGATGGACAACACGTCCTCCCTGGATGTGGGTGAACTATAATTCCCAATATTGCGGGTCAAGTCCTCCAAACTGCAGTTTGGTCCAGATCTATTGCCAGTCGAGTTCACATGTGGACCCTGGATGTGGGTGAACTATAACTCTCATCATCCCAGGTCAGACCTCCAAGAAATCTATTGCCTGCGCGGACTCCATACTGCTGGGTAAACTTCAACTCCCAAAATCCAATGGCTAGCTATTTAAAGTAGGCCTAATTCCAAAGCCCTGCTATTATTTTGTTGTTCATTCGTTCAGTTGTCTCCGACTCTTCGTGACCTCATGGACCAGCCCACGCCAGAGCTCCCTGTCGGCCGTCACCACCCCCAGCTCCTTCAAGGTCAAGCCAGTCACTTCAAGGATGCCATCCATCCATCTTGCCCTTGGTCGGCCCCTCTTCCTTTTGCCTTCCACTTTCCCCAGCATTGTTGTCTTCTCTAGGCTTTGCTGTCTCCTCATGATGTGGCCAAAGTACTTCAACTTTGTCTCTAGTATCCTTCTATCCTTCTATTATTGACCTCAAAATATTCTTATCCTGAAATGCTTGGATTGAAATCCAAGCAAGCAATGTAATACCAAGTTTACAAGTATCCCTTTCACTTAGATGCCAGTTTACTTGCATTTATCTTACCTTACAGCTGTTAATATATATGATACATACATCTCTCATTACACTGCATTAGTGGCCCGACGGCAGGCCTCCAAAAATTCTAACACGATAAATAAATCACAAATTTTGTATTTTGTCTGCAGTTGGTACAATAAATAGAAATCAAACTCACGAGCAACCTTCTTTTATGTTATGATGTTGAAAAAAAGCTTCCACTGTGATTGTATTACTTTCTCCGAGCAAACATCAGGAGTCATCATAGTCGCTTTAAAAAGCTATTTCTCCCCTTACGATTCTCCCTGTAAATTCAAGTTGTAAATCCTCACTCAGTGGCTCATGGGCTGTATGCAAATGAACTCGGTCGCCCCACTCTGAGGTTTCCGAGGCGGTCTCAAAACTTGCCGGTTCATGCTTTCTTATAAAAAGCATGAGCTTCTATGGCAGTGGTTTTCAACCTTCCTATTGCCACGGCCCCTTAATATAGTTCCTCATGTTGTGGTGACCCCCAACCTTAAAATTGTTTTTGTTGCTACTTCGTAACTGTAATTTTGCTACTATTATGCATCTTGATGTAAATATCTGATATGCAGGATATATTTTCATTCACTGGACCAAATTTGGCACAAATATCCGATACACCCAAATTTGAACACTGGTAGGGTTGGCGGAGGAATTGATTTTGTCATTTGGAAGTTGTAGTTACTGGGATTTATAGTTCACCTACAATCAAAGAGCATTCTGAACTGCACCAACAATGGATTTGAACCAAACTTGGCACACAGAACTCCCACAACCAACAG
The DNA here is from genome assembly GCF_025583915.1 of Anolis sagrei ordinatus. NCBI lineage: Eukaryota > Metazoa > Chordata > Lepidosauria > Squamata > Anolidae > Anolis > Anolis sagrei. Next base: position 328,399,630 of record NW_026844366.1, on the reverse strand, counting down.
AAAATACTGGAAGAGTTTGTTGGGCATTGACCTAGGGTTTGGGAGTTGTAGTTCACCTACATCCAGAAAGCACTACGGACTCAAGCAATGATGGATCTGGGCCAAAACTTGGCATGGATACTCAATATGCCCAAAGGTGAACACTGGTGGACTCTGGGAAAAATAGACCTTGACATTTGGGAGTTGCAGTTGCTGGAATTTATAGTTCACCTGCAATCAAAGAGCATTCTGAAGCCCACCAATGATAGAATTGGGCCAAACTTTCCACACAGACCTCCCATGATCAACAGAAAGTACTGGAAGGGTTTAGTGGGCATTGACCTTGAGTTTGGGCGTTGTAGTTTACCTACATCCAGAGAACACTGTGGAGTCTGACAATGATGGATCTGGACCAAACTTGGCATGGATACTCAATATGCCCAAATATGAACACTGGTGGAGTTTGGGAAAAATAGACCTTGACATTTGGGTTTTGCAGTTACTGGGATTTATAGTTCACCTACAATCAAGGAGCATTTTGAACCCCACCAACGATAGAACTTCCCACACAGAAACCCCATGACCAACAGAAAATATTGGAAGAATTTGGTGGGCATTGGCCTTGAGTATTGGAGTTGTAGTTCACTTACATCCAGAGAGCAGGAGGAGGACTTTAGGTGGGAGGATTAGCCGTCTGTTTCGAAAAACAAAGAGAAGGACAGGTAGAGAGATCTTCAGCCTTCTCTACCAAAGGGGTCCCTAAGACCATCAGAAATGTGTGTTTTCTGATGGTCTTTGGTGACCCCTCTGAAAACCCCTCGCCACCCCTTCAGGGGTCCTGACAAAACTCGTAGCTTTATTAAAAAGCAATTTAAAAATTGCTGCTTACCTTACAATTCCACCTGAACTTAGGCTGGTCCTGGATGAAGCTATGTGTGAGAAAGAAAGGGAATTACGGCATGCCCTATGATGCCAAAATGGGTATCTGGGCATTTGTTGTGCTTTTGGCTTGGCTTGTTTCTTGTAAGGAGAATGTGTTATAGTGTTTTAATAAGATGATTCAAAAGAATATGGCTGCCAAGAGATGGTTTCCATCTGCATTAAGTAAAAGTAAAAGTTTCCCCTTGTTGTGACACAACAGGAATCAGAGAGTGTTTCTGACGAGGATGATGGGACTCCGGTTCACAGTTTAGTTCAAAATGTCCCTGCTATAGACAGTGAAGAAGTGCAGTTTCTCACAGCAAATTGACCTTGACGATATGGGAACTTTAGATTGGGCTGATCGGTTGGAATTTCGTGTTCGAAGGAGTGAGAGGATAGCAAACAAGAGGGAGGCCAGAGGCCAGAGAAACGCCTTTATGTTTTGCAAAGGGTATTAAACAGGGTGTTTGAGACCAGATCTTTTGTAAAGCAACTTCGCATTTACCTAAGGAGCTTGCCTAGGCTAGACTGGATTATCTTGCAGTCTTTGTGTTCATGGTTTCCAGGACTTTGTCTTGTTCTCTTGGGTCTTGCTTTGCCGATGCCTATTGAATTATGCTTCAAGTGCTATGTTATCCTGATCTTTTGGAACATTAACCTTTGCTTTTGTGAACTTTTTGCCTTTTATTTTTAATAAAGCATAAAGACTTCTGGTTGTTTGCAGTTTGGTGTTTTTCAGCAAGGTGAATCTACTCTGAGGTGCAACACCCCTGACATTAAGTCTTGTCGCGTCCGACTCTGGGGGTGGTGCTCATCTCAATTTCTAAGCCGGAGAGCCGGTGTTGTCCGTAGCCATCTCCAAAGTCATGTGGTCAGCATGACTGCATGGAGTGCCGTTACCTTCCCGCAGAAGCAGTACTTATTGATCTGTTCACATTTTCATGTTTTCAAACTGCTAGGTTTGCAGAAGCTGGGGCTAACAGCGGGAGCTCACCCCACTCTCTGGATTCGAACTGCCGACCTTTCAGTCAGCAAGTTCAGCAGCTCAGTGGTTTAACGCACTGCACCACCAGGGGGCCTTCATTTGCATTACAATGATGTAAACTAAAAACCAATTGAGTCTCACACAGGTGACAAAGAGCCAGAGGTATGCTCGTGTGTAGGAGTGCATTCTTTGGCAAGCGTGTGAGACATAAAGAGAACAAGCATGGGTGGTTTTCCATGGAGAACATCGGCTAATTTAGATTCCTGGCAAGAAGAATCCCAAACAACAGTAACAAATTATTCTCACTCACCTCTGGTTTATGAGGGGAAATGTCAAGGGTTGCAGAATGCTATTGAGCAAAACAGTAAGAGAGGGAATGAGCTTGTCTGAAATGAATGTTATCTATCTATTCTAGCATTTTGAGAGAGATTAAGATGGTTTAGGTCTTGGCCCTAAGACAGAAGAATGCGGGATATGAATGTGTGCTTTGGGTCACAGGAAACTATGACAAAGCATTACTACTATTTTATAAAGCTTTTCGTTCATTTAGCCTCTGTGTGGTTCCCACCACGGTAGCCAAGAATTTTGGAAAAATAAATTCCTCAGACTAGAAGGAAACGAGAACTATGTAGCATGCAGTCTCTAAGAGCAGGTCAGGGTAATATCTTCTTATCCATCATTGGTTTCCACTTTTTAGAATTTACTCAATAGGTGGTTTGAATCCAAGGAGCAGGGTGAGCTCCTGCTGTTAGCCCCAGCTTCTGCCAAGATAGCAGATCAAAAGCATGTGTGTAGATCAATAGGTACCGCCTTGGTGGGAAGGTAACGGTGCTCCATGCAGTCATGCCGGCCATATAAACTTGGAGGCATCTACGGACAACACCGGCTCTTTGGCTTAAAAATGGAGATGAGCACCCCCCCCCCCCAGAGTCGGACTCGACTAGACAATGTCAGGGGAAACCTTTACCTTTACTTTAATGTAATTATTAAGGTGACCCAATTCTTTTTCTCTCAGTAGGGGCTGGATTCTCAACCATTCATCATGACTGCATAAGCCGAGAGCAAGGAAAAGGCCTTGATGGTGCCAATCTATGTGGACAGTGGATCGGTTCGCATTAGAGTTAGTCATGTTGTCCATACTCTTCCTGAAGTTTGTCAAAATCCTGAAGTATTCCCCAGCTTTGGTAAACATGGGGTTAAATCGGTTTAAGCAAATTTAACCCCCCGCCCCATCCCCATTAAGAACCAGAAGTCCCTGGATATTCAGCTTCAGAATCTGGTCCACTTTGGGGTCAAGTCCATATCTGAAGATTTCTAAGTAGTGCACAAAAATAAAAATGAAAAAGTTCAGGCAATGTGCATATGAAATATAAATGAATTTTATATCAACATCTCTAAAAATGGGCTGCATCTTAAAATCACAGGTGTATCTTATGTATTTTTGTTGTTGGTGGTACTGAAATTAGAGCACATCATTCGATTGATGGCATCCTACAATGAAAGAATAGAGTATTCAAAACATGATGCCACTAACAAACAAACAAACAAACAATATATCAAAACCCAAACACTGAAGGGGAGGGGGGGTAAGGATGAAGATGGAAGCCAACTAATCATCGGTATCAAACCGAAGGCCATAATCCTGCTGACTAGTCCCCACCAGAATAGATCACCGGGACTGTGGTGCAGCTGTCTGAGTGTCAGCTGCATTAAGATCACTTCTGACCACAAGGTCATGAGTTCGAAGCCAGCCCGGGTTGGAGTGAGCTTCCGACCAATTGTGTAGCTTGTTGTCAACCTTTGCAACACGAAAGACAGTTGCATCTGTCAAGTAGGAAAATTAGGTACCACCTATGTGTGAGGAGGCTAATTAAACAAAATTTATGGGGTCATAAAAAAGACTCCAGCAAAGCACTCCAGGAAAAGCATGCGGGGAATGCAGAAGTACTTCATCAGTGTCGCAAAAGGATGATGAAAGCGACAGCTCCCCTGGCGGACAGAAAAAGTTAAATAGCCTCTGACTGTTTGTCTATATCTGTTGTGTGTCTCTGGCATTGAATGTTTGCCATATATGTGTACATTGTAATCCATCCTGAGTCCCCTGCAGGGTGAGAAGGGCGGAATATAAATACTGTAAATAAATAAATAAATAAATAAATTGAATCAATTGTCGAATGGTGCATCAAGATGTACTGTAGATAAATTCCCTTGATTCAATTGGGTCTACTTTAATCCAAAGAGAACCTAGAATCTGAAATATGGTGCCCATTCTTGCTTCTCTCACAGTCGAGATCTACATATTTCTGTTTCCGGTGAGTCAAGAGACATAATTCTGCAGGAAATTAGAGAAAGAGAAAGATGGGTGCTTGCTAAATTACATTCTTTTGTGTTCCTTCTTACTGAAATGATTTTTAGCTGGTCTCTGATGAATGATTCTCAGTGAGGATGTTCAAGTGAAGAGCAAAGAGGTGATCCAAATCCCAACATTCTTTTGCTTAACTGATTATATAGATCATTTCAGCTTCCAACCTGATTTTGGTATTACTATACAAAATTAGCTATACTAATAATTGATCTTCATTGGTACTGATGAATCTCTGTTGGTTCAGTAGAACTTCTCATTAGCTCCCATCCTATCATTTTTGTCATTCTCCTAAACTGCGTTTCTCAACCTTCCTAATGCTAGTGCGACCGCATAATACAGTTCCTCATGTTGTTCTGACCCCCAACCATTAAGGTATTTTAGTTGCTACTTCATAACTGTAATTTTGCTACTGTTATTAATCATAATGTCTCTGATATACAGGATGTATTTTCATTCACTGGACCAAATTTGGCACAAATACCTGATACACCCAATTTTGAATACTGGTGGGGTTGGGGGGTTGATTTGTCATTTGGGAGTTGTAGTTGCTGGGATTTATATTTCACCTACAATCAAAGAGCATTCTGAACTCCACCAATGATGAAGCTGAACCAAACTTGGCACACAGAACTCCCGTGACCAACATAAAATACTGGAAGGGTTTGGTGGGCACTGACCTTGAGTTTTGGAGTTATAGTTCACCTACATCCAGAGAGTACTGTGGACTCAAACAATGATAGAAATGTACCAAATGTGGCACGAATACTTAATATGCCCAAATGTGAACACTGGTGAAGTTTGGAGAAAATAGACCTTGACATCTGGGAGTTGTAGTTGCTGGGATTTATAGTTCACCTCAATCAAATAGCATTCTGAACCCCACCAATGAGGAAATTGGGCCAAACTTCCCACACAGAGCCCCCATGCCTTGAAGGGACTGGTGTGAGCCTCCCTCCAATCTCACACGCTCTCCCAGGTGGGGGGGGGGGCTGAGGAGGTGGGCGCCATCCAAGTCGTGTGGGGGAGGAGACTCGTGGGTCACCATTATCCCAGGGAGAAGCGCAACAGAGTTCTTGCGACCCTGGAGAAGGTAGGAAGTGGTAGGCGCCATGGCAGTCCCCTCGGTCTTAAGGTCCTGCTGATCAATGCCAGATCCGTTAATGGTAAGACCTCTGCCATTCAGGACCTGATTCTGGATGAGAGAGCGGATCTGGCATGCATCACGGAAACCTGGCTGGATGAGCTGGGGGGAGTAAACCTCACTCAGCTGTGCCCACCGGGCTTCGGGGTGCATCATCAGGCCAGACAGGGGGGGCGGGGAGGAGGGGTCGCAGTAGTCTTTCGGCAATCCATCGCCGTGGCCAGATGCGCTGTACCGCAAGCACCTGGGTTCGAGTGCGTCCTCCTGAGGGTGGGGAACCGTGACAGTGTGGGGTTTCTGCTGGTGTACCGCCCACCCCGCGACCCAGTAGTTTCCCTGTCTGAGCTAGCGGAGGTGGTCTCTAATTCGGCCCTGGTCTCCCAGCGCTTGGTGGTGTTGGGAGATTTTAACATTCATGCTGAGACCTCTTTGTCTGGCGCAGCTCAGGATTTTATGGCCGCCATGACGACCATAGGACTGTCACAAATTATATCAGGACCCACCCATCAGGCTGGACATACTCTTGACCTAGTTTTTGTGGCGGACAGTGGAATGATCAGAGTGGAAGAACAAAACATCCTTCCAGTGTCATGGTCTGATCACTCTCTGGTCAGCTTTAGGCTCGCTGCGACCCCCAACCTTCGCAGGGGTGGAGGACAAATTAAGATGGTCCGCCCCAGGAGACTGATGGATCCAGATGGATTCCTGAGGAATCTTGGGGTTCTTCCTGCCATAGAGCCTGGAGATCCTGTTGACGCCAGGCTCTATCTACAATAAGGAGATGTCCAGGGCGATAGACACGATCGCTCCCAAACGCCCCATCTCGTTGCGTCATGACAGGCCGTCTCCGTGGTTTACCGAGGAGTTGGCTGTGATGAAGCACACGAGAAGGGGGCTAGAGCGCAAGTGGAGGAGATCTCGGGACATGTCTGATCAAGCACGGGCTAGGGCCTCTCTTAGGGCATACTCCGTGGCTATACGGGCGGCCAGGGAGTCTTTCACGACCACCCGGATAGCGTCTGCAGCAAATAGGTCATCAGAGCTGTTTCGGGTTGTTGGGGAGCTCCTTCACCCACCTGTGGCGGAGGAGATCTCTGACGACCCAGCAGCTCGGTGTTGTGATTTCGCACACCATTTTGCAGGCAAAGTTGCCCAGATATGTCTTGAGCTCGACTCCAATTTCATTGCAGTGCCAGAGGAGGTGACTGAGGCATCTGCTTGTCCAATTTTGTNAGATCTCTGACGACCCAGCAGCTCGGTGTTGCGATTTCGCACACCATTTTGCAGGCAAGGTTGCCCAGATATGTCTTGAGCTCCAATTTCATCGCAGTGCCAGAGGAGGTGACTGAGGCATCTGCTTGTCCAATTTTGTGGGATTCCTTTCGGCTTGTTCTTCCTGAGACCGTGGAGGAGGTTCTTGGTGCTGTGAGGGCGACCACTTCGGCTCTAGACCCTTGCCCATCCTGGCTCATTAAATCTGCCAAGAAGGGGTTGGTTGATTGGTTTGTGTTGATCATTAATGCATCGTTGGAGCAAGGGATTTTTCCATCTAACTTGGAACAGGCTGTGGTTCGTCCACTCCTAAAAAAGTCGTCCCTTGACTCTATGGTGCTGAACAATTACAGACCAATCTCCAACCTTCCTTTTTTGGGTAAGGTGCTGGAGCGGGTGGTCGCCCTCCAGCTCCAGGGCTTCCTGGATGACATCAATTACCTGGATCGGGCACAGTCTGGTTTCAGGCCTGGTCATGGCACCGAGACAGCCTTGGTCGCCTTGGTGGATGACCTCCGTAGAGGACTGGACAGGGGGAGTGTAACCCTGCTGGTCCTCTTGGAGATCTCAGCGGCTTTCGATACCATCGATCATGGTATCCTTCTGGGTTGGCTCTCTGGGATGGGTCTTGGGGGCACGGTTCTGTCGTGGCTCCGGTCCTTCCTGTAGGGACGAAACCCAGATGGTGAAGATGGGAGATGCCTGCTCGGAGCCCTGGCCTTTGACCTGTGGGGTCCCGCAAGGCTCTATTTTATCTCCCATGCTTTTTAACATCTACATGAAACCGCTGGGAGAGGTCATCCGGAGTTTTGGAGTTGGGTGCCATCTCTACGCAGATGACGCACAACTCTACTACTCTTTTCCACCTAATTCCAAGGAGGCCTCTCGGGTGCTAGACGAGTGCCTGGCCGCTGTGTCCATCTGGATGAGGACGAACAAGCTGAAGATCAATCCCAACAAGACAGAGGTCCTCCTGGTCGATCGCAAACCAGACTGGGGTATAGGGTGGCAACCTGTGTTGGACGGGGCTACACTCCCCCTGAAGCCACAGGTACGCAGCTTGGGAGTCCTCCTGGACTCATCGCTCACGCTTGAGGCTCAGGCATCGGTGGTGGCCGGGAGGGCTTTT
>NW_026844366.1:328361877-328391318 GCF_025583915.1 Anolis sagrei ordinatus | reverse complement strand
GGCTGTTCCAACGTGCCTTCTCAGATTAGGAACCCCACTACCAAAGCCCAGAAGCACTTTAGTAGAGTCAAGGTCACCCTCACCGCACACTGCACTTATATTTTAATCCCATATCCCTCCGACACTTCAGCACTTTTTAACCCTGTACCCCACTCCGGCCGGCTCAGTTTTTAATAATGTCCTGTTGTATTGCTATTGCTATTGTTTTCTGCTTTAACTGTTTTATTTGCTATGTATTGTGTTGTTGTATTGTGTTGGGCTCCGGCCTATTGTAAGCCGCATCGAATCCCTTGGGAGATGCTAGCGGGGTACAAATAAAGTTATAATAATAATAATAATAATAATTGCCTCCGCATGCGCACCATGCTGCCATGCGCTGAGCATACCTGCTCTCCCCTTCCTGATCTCCAAAAATATTCTTTCCTGGGAGTGTTTCTGGGCCACTCTAGGTTCTCCAGTGCGATTCTATAGATAATTCTGGTATAAGTTAGGTTTTGCTATTTTAGTTATCCCCGTGGATATAGGGTTCATACTGTACTATCAGCTTTGATTATGGAAGGACAAAATCTATGAGAATTATGTTGAAAATTCCTTTGTGCTAAGGTCTTCTTTGTCTTCTGGTCCTGAAACAAAATTGTAGAACACAATATAAAGGACTTCACGTTTCTTCAACAATTACTTATGGACATCATGGAGCAATATTTGGTGGGGCAAGCACAGAAAGACGTTTCATTGTATTTTTGCAATAACACAAATCATGTTTACTGGTTTTTCATGTCTGTCTCCACCTTCTGAATAATGGGACCCTGTAAAATTTGTGGGTGACTAATGCAGCCGATGTCCCATCCCCACACATTTTAATTACTTATGTAAGCCTGAGTCATCCCACACTCAGTTTAAGCTTTTGGAGAGAAGAGAAGGGAAATGAAGTGGAAAGTGGTCAGGATGGCGTCTCTCCACAAAGCGGCTCAGTGCCTGGTGGGTTTGCGCGTTGCATCTGACGGTCTGCACTTCTGCAATTTCTTTGCTTCTTTATTCTGCTCTTGGAAACAAACATAAGGATGAAGCATGCCTTGGCTTAATTAAGAACAATTTATTTGTAACAAAAGCCAGTCTCGAATAACCACTGTAAAAGCATTAATTGGCATAGTCTAAAATAGCCAGCACTTAAGTTGTCTTCTGTGTCTCTTTGACATTATAGAAATACTGTTTTGTCTACCATTGCTGCATCTAGTGGAACCATGGAATTGATAGTTTGCAGAGCCTTTTTGGCAGGGAAATTGAAATTACTCATAAAACTACACATCCCAAGACACCATAGGATAAGAATTAACGACACTGCTGCAATTGTCTGGTGATGCATCTTTGTGTAATATCAGGTTGGTGTTATCAGACAATTAATAATAATAATAATAATAATAATAATAATAAAATAAAACTTTATTTGTACTCCGCTACCATCTCCCCAAGGGACTCGGTGCAGCTTACATGAGGCCGAGCCCACAATACATCAATACGAGCAATAACAACAACAATAAAACAATTAAAATAAAACTCATTAACAAAAAAGCAAAAAATGACAATAATACATCACACATTTAAAATCTATGGTTGGGCCAAATGTAATTAAAGTTAAAAAATAATGCTAGGCATGAACAAGATAGGAGAGATAGGGTGTTGGTGAGAGCGTACAAACAATCCTAAGTCAGTGTAAAGTGCATTTAGAGGGCACAATGCTGAGAGTTCATTATTCTGGGAAGGCACACTGGAACAACCATGTTTTCAGGCTCCTCCTAAAGACTGTCAGAGTTGGGGCATGCCTGATGTCCTTGGGAAGTGAGTTACAGAGTCGAGGGGCCACCACTGAGAAGGCTCTCTCCCTCGTCCCCACCAATTGCACCTGCGATGGAGGTGGGAGCGTGAGCAGGGCCTCTCCAGATGAACGAAGAGAACATGTGAGTTCGTATACAGAAATGCGGTCACGCAGGTAGGCGGGTCCCAAACCGTTCAGGGCTTTGTAGGTAAGAACCTGCACCTTGAATTGGGACCGGAAAATTAACGGCAGCTCTTAAACAGGAGGGCTGACTGCTCCCTGAAAGGAGCACCAGTTAACAACCTGGCCGCCGTCCGTTGGACCAACTGAAATTTCTGAGCCATTTTCAAGGGCAGCCTCACGGAGAGCGCATTACAGTAGTCCAATCTGGGGGTGACTAAGGCATGGACCCCCCTGGCCAGATCCGCCTTCACGAGGTATGGTTGCAGCTAGCGCACGAGTCTTAATTGTGCAAAGGCCCTCCTGGCCACCGCCGACGCCTGAGCTTCAAATGTTAGTGATGAGTCCAGGAGGACACCCAGACTGCGGACCTGTGATTTCAAGGGGAGTGCAACCCCATCCAGCACAGGTTGCCACCCTATACCCCGATCCAGTTTACGATCGACCAGGAGGACCTCTGTCTTGTCGGGATTGATCCTCAGCTGCCAGCTTCTCCAATAATTTCATAAGCAGATATAAAAGTATAGACAAGATTATACATATACATACATGAGGGGCCGTGGTTACGGGGGTACCCACAACTTGAAGCCTGATCTTCGCAGCCCCTCATGTATGTATGAAGTAGCAATGAAAAATCTGGCTACCAGTATTAAAAAAACTCTAAAATTACAACAGCAAAACAACAGAGAGGAAACAATCAAGGACATCTAATCACCTCTCAACAAAAGATTGCCACAGGCACTGCCAGGCCATCAAATGCAAATCAAGGTTGTCAGTTGAAACATTCACACCTAGCTCCAACAGACAAGAGTTCCTTGTCCCATCCTGGTCATTCCACAAATATATAAACCCATTTTCCTAGTTCCAACAGACCTCACTACCTCTGAGGATGCTTGCCATAGATGCAGGCGAAACGTCAGGAGAGAATGCCTCTGGAACATGGCCGTATAGCCCAAAAAAACCTACAACAACCCAGTGATTCCAGTCATGAAAGCCTTCGACAATACAGCAATGAAAATAATTGTATGGTTGGGGGTCACCACAACATGAGGAACTGTATTATGGGGTCGTGGCATTAGGGAGGTTGAGAACCATTGGTTTAACCCATAAACCTAGGTGATACAAAGGACTACCACAACTGTCCTTTGTGTTGCTGCTTGGCCAATATGTGACATTTACCATTTGGTATGGAGTTCACAGTCATGGGAAACCATTCCACCGTATTGTCAAAAAGAGTCATTTCCCTTTTCTTATTCCCAGCAACTGAAAATTTATCCTTCCAAGGATGGACAATACTTTCTGCAGGAACTTAAATGGAAGTCCAGGGCCATGGGCACTAGATTCAATCAAGACTAATACATAGGTGAAAATAAAGATTCAGGGGACCCATCAGGTCCATTGTTTTTCTCATGCCAGTGATAGTTAATCCCATTAGAAGTTATTTCTTGCCCCTATTGTTCAGGAGATCGCAAGTCCTTCTTTCATCATTGGACAGAGGGAAATCTGCATTGGAGGCAGCCGGCGCTCTCCCATTGGTTCCCACCTCCACAGGGAGACCTCATGATGTCATCCAGGCATAGCCAATCACAGCCAAACCAGGTCCAGCTGGAGGTGGTGGGAACTATGAATCTGAAATGTATAAAAATCCATGTTTTGCTGTATAATGTATCTCAGTTCATTTTGAGTGGATTACCGCAAGCTGGCATCACTTTCTGCTGAAATTAAATAAATACCTTGGTGGATTCTGCTTCAACCTGGTTGAGATTTATTCTGGAATAGTGGCTTCTTTTTCTTACCAGGCTTAACCCACAGCAGCCTGGATCTCACTATCCACTGCTGTTTTAAATTGCCCATTAACAAAGGGAACTGTACTGTTTTTATGGTAATGGTGATGTGGTCCTTTGCAACCCTTGGCTTTCTGGCACTTGATTTTTTTTCTTTTTAAAAGATTGCCCAAAAATGCTTGTTTGGCTGAAAATAGACACCAATAGGCTTTGACCCGTATGTTGCATGAAGGTTTCCATTCTGAAGAATTAGTTTCCAAAGCAGCCAGATGGTTTCCAAGGTAACACATTTGGAAAAGTAACTCCCAAAGCAACCTCAACCTGCCGGAAATATCACTTCTGCTGGCTGCCAAGCATGTAGCTGAAACCCATATCTAGGCAACTGGAAGAGTCAAAATTGGTCTTCCATTCTCCAGAGTATACCTATACTTCATCCAGAAGCTCTAACCCAATTGCACTGATTAAACACACTATTAGCACCACATCTACCTGTAATATACCTGTCCATCCATAACATTACATTTTTATTTCTCCTTCTCCTCTGAAGTGATATGCCATTTCATTCCCTTTTGCTCGGGTTCGCTGATGCCTTCCCAACCAAACAGCTTCCTGACACAGCCCCGCTTCCAAAGTTGCTTGCTTTTAGGTCAGAACAACATCCAAACCATACAGTCAGCAAAGAAAATGTGGGCTACTCAACCCCTCATCATTGATCTTGTGGCTGGGAAGTTGTTTGGCCAGCAAGACAGTAGTAGTAGCCTCAAGGATAAAGAAAGATTGGGTGATTTCTCTCCTCCCATCTGCCACTTTCCACTGCAACCCAAAACAGACACAACCTGCGCCTTCGCAACATGTTTGGCTTTGGCTGGAAAGGGCCAGCCAAGGGCTTGGAACTCTTTATCTACAAATTAAGATGCCTTTAATGTCAAACAAACCATACACCTCAGTAAGTAGTACTGGGCATGTTAAAATAGCAATGTGTACTCCGCAGCAATCTGTCCCACCACCATGACCTGGATGGACATGCCTAGCAAAACATAGCAAAAGGCCAGAAGTGAGTTTTGGAATATGGCATTAAAGCCTAAATGAAGTACTTCTGCTGCTTAAAGGGATTGTAAGTCACACGGAGTACAACTTTTTGTTACCAGTATAGGACAACCCAGTGTATGGAAGACTGGGAGCTGGAATAGACAATCCTTAGATGATTAGAAGGCATAATCATCAAGTTTGAAGATGAAACCAAATTGGGAGGGATAGCCAATACCCCAGAAGACAGGAGCAGAATAGAGAGATGAGCCAAAACTAGCAAAATGAAGTTCAACAGGGACAAATGCAAGCTATTCCACTTAGGCAGAAAAGTGAAATGCAAAGATACAGAATGGTGGAGGCCTGGCTCGACAGCAGTAGGTGTGAAAAACATCTTGGATTCCTCGTGGACAAAAAGTTAAACATGAGCCAACAATGTCATGCGACGGAAAAAAAGCCAATGGGATTTTGGCCTGCATCAATAGGAGTCTGGTGTCTAGATCCAGAGAAGCCATGCTACCCCTCAATTCTGCCTTGGTCAGACTACACCTGGAATACTATATCCAATTCTGGGCACCACAATTGAAGGGAGATGTTGACAAGCTGGAATGTGTCCAGAGGAGGGCGACTAAAATGATCAAGGGTCTGGAGAACAAGCCCTATGAGGAGCATCTTAAAGAGCTAGGCATGTTTAGCCTGCAGAAGAGAAAGCTGAGAGGAGACATGATGGCCATGTATAAATATGTGAGGGGAAGTCATAGGGAGCAGGGAGGAGGCTTGTTTTCTGCTGCCCTGGAGACTAGGATGTGGAGCAATGGCTTCAAACTACAGGAAAGGAGATTCCACCAGAGCATGAGGAAGAACTTCCTGACTGTGAGAGCTGTTCAGCAGTGGAACTCTATGCTCCTGAGTGTGGTGGAGGCTCTTCCTTTGGAGGCTTTTAGACAGAGGCTGGATGGCCATCTGTCAGGGGTGCTTCTTGGCAGGGGGTTGAACTGGATAGCCCATGAAATCTCTTCCAATTCTATGATTCTATGAATTTATATAAATCAATGTGCAAATGGAAAATCCTCAAATTCTCAGCTCTCTCTCCTCACAGTTCTCCTTCCACCCCGCATTCCCAATAAGGATTCAGTCAACTATTTCACCCAAGGCATACATTTTCTGGTCAGGTTTTAATGACATCTTATCTTTTCTACTGCCAAAGCTAAAGGGCGTATCTAGCTGTGAGGATCAGAATAAAACATTCATATTTCTCCACAGACAAAACTAATCCCTTTGTTTGTATTTGTGACACTTACATGAAACTTCTCAGCATTCGAGTGAACGGCAGGGGTTGCCAAGCGGAAAGGCCAAAATGTCACTCTGACAAATTACAATAAGCGCCAGGTTTGCTAATGCACATGGAAAATTACCAAGGGCTCAGCAAATTCTTGAGTTTGGAGAACTCAAGGAGGAAAAGAAGAATAAAAAATAGACTGAGAGAATGAGCGAGCTGCAAAATAATAGTGATGAGACAATGATGAGTGGCTGCTGGCAGATGCACTTCCAGATTGTAAAAGGGGCCCATTTCCAGCAATACTCAACTCTGTTTCAGGGTCAATTGTTTTTCTCAGGCCCCATCTATAAAATAGTTCAGCCTGCATTATAATGGCAGTATAGATGGGGCCCAATACATCCTCAAGGCTTGGTTGTTGTTCATTCGTTTCCGACTCTTCATGACTTCATGGACCAGTCCACACCAGAGCTCCCTGTTGGTCGTCACCATCCCCAGCTCCTTCAAGGTCAATCCAGTCTGTGCCATCGCGCTTGGGGGCTGTTAGTCTTAATGACGGAGGGATGGACGTGGCACCTTTCCCCCAAGGGATTGCTTCTTGCCCTCCTATAGGAAACTGGAACTCCCAAAACCCAAAACGCTGTAAATAGCTCAAAATAAGTTTTATTTATCACAAAGTCATTTCTTCAAAGCAATGAGCTGGAAAACTTTAGAGGGGTGAAGGAAAACATACGTTACAGTCTCAATTAGTCCTGGGTCCAAGGGGTTTGAAGCTGAGAAGCCTCACCAAGATTCCTCTTTCCTCAATGGCTGTGAATGCCGGAGCAAACCACAACCCCAGTTCAGATGGCCTATGTTTTGAAGATTCAGGATCTTCCTTTGGTGCCAAAAGAACCGGCTTGAAGGCGCTTGGGTCTCCTCAATAATTGTCCAGGACGATCTGGACATAAAGCATGAGTCCCAAGGGTAAAAAACCTCAGAACTGGTGCTAAGAGGTAACTTAAATCAGGGTCCTTTAGAATCAAGTCTTTTACTCACGTCCATCTGGTACAAACTCTGATGGCAGAATGAAGAAGAAAAAGGAAGCTCTCCCCTCTTGCAGGAGGAGGTGGAGCCAAACAGTACTGATTGACAGCTATAAGCAACCAATCTATACAGCTATACATAAGCAGGGTAAAAAGGGGCAGGATTAAGCATGATACAACAGTTAAATCTTACAACTAACAGTTCTATACATAGGTGGCGCCACTTGCGCCGTCACACAGTCACTTCAAGGATAACATTCATCCATCTTGCCCTTTGTCGGCCCCTCTTCCTTTTTCCTTCCTTTTTCCACAGCATAATTGTCTTCTCTAAGCTTTCCTTTCTTCTCACGTTGAAATATGAAGACTGTTGCTTATTTGTGCTCGTGTATACTGTATTTTTGAATTGTTCTCTTGGTGTGGGGACACAGCTTGGAAAGTAAATTTAACAGTAATTGCAGTCAACCCTCCACGTTTATGTGTTTGGCATTTGTGGATTGCATTTATGGATGCAGTTCTATGGCCAACCTCCATTGGAAGTTGACCATTGCCATGCTGGAGGATCTAGAGCGGTGGTTCTCAACCTGTGGGTCCCCAGATGTTTTGGCCTTCAACTCCCAGAAATATTAACAGCTGGTAAACTGGCTTGGATTTCTGGGAGTTGGAGGCCAAAATACCGGTTCTAGAGTTTCCTAAAGAGAAAATCTCTCATGGAATTTCTAGGAGCTCCAGTGAAATTCTAGGGTCAACTATGAGTCATATCAGAGGACCTAGAAATTCCAAGAGAGTTCTTGTCTCAGGTAAATAAATCATCATTTTTGTGTGTGTATTTCCACTTTCATGGAGATTTTGCACTCTTAACCCTGGCAAATGTGGGATGTTGACAGTAGTTAAAGTTCTAGTACCAAAGCAGCAACATTAGTTATTAAAGTTTTTACTCTATTTTCCTATTTCTCAAAGGTAATGTCTACCAACTTAGAAGCAATATCAATATCTGAGTACTACAAGCCATTGACCTAGGGCACAACATACACTTTCCTTCCGTCTATCCTGTTGTCATCTCAGTATTCACAAGAGGGCCTTTGGCTGCAGCAAAAAAAGGCAGTACAAGCCTGGACTTGAAGCATGTGATATTCCTTCTTTACTATTCAGAAAATAGTGAAGAAGGAAGGACCAGGTTGTGGTGCAGCTGGATGGGAGTCAGCTGCATTAAAATAACTACTGACCGAGAGGTCATGAGTTTAAAGCCAGCTCGGGTTGGAGTGAGCTTCCGGGCATTTGTTTAGCTTGCTGTCGACCTTTGTAGCCTGAAAGACAGTTGCATCTGTCAAGTAGGAAATTTAGGTGCCGCCATGTGGGGAGGCTAATTTAACTAATTTACGATGCCATAAAACTCTCCAGCAGCGTGCAAAAGAATGAGGAAGTACTCCATCGGTGTCACAAGTGGATGGTGAAGCAACAGGTCCTCCGGTGGCTGGAATTCAAAAGCATACCCTCATGAAGCTGGAAAGTTAAATAGCCTCTGTGTCTCTGTCTATATATGCTGTGTCTATGGCATTGAATGTTTACCATGTACATGTGCATTGTGATCCACCCTGAGTCCCCTGCGGGGCGAGAAGTGCGGAATATAAATGCTGCAAATCAATAAATAATAAAAAAGGCATGTCTCTGTAACCATGAAAGTAACCAATACATTGTGGTCCAAGTGCAAGTAACAGCTTCAATGTAATGTAGTTATAATATCTTTGTTATTGGTATAATTAATAAGGAAGTAATTACAGAACATGGTCATACAGCCTGGAAACCACAATAACCCCAGAACCTATCTTGTTCATAACTTGTACAGTGTTGCTTGTAACATATTCTTCAAGGAGATGTTGGAAAATTCGGGCTCCTTCCCAAAGTCCACCTCTGGCATAAGAACAACCATACTTTTTGCTATATCATAGTTATCTCTTATTGCCTTTTAGATTGTAATATATACAGGTATCACAGTTCTGGGGACCAAAAAGGTGGTAAGATTGACAGTAGGAAGCTGTGTGCCTTTTCCCCAGCTGAACCAGTCAAGAGTTATAGGCAGAGTTGTAAATTATTAGTTGGAAACAGCCTGAGGGCAACCAGTTGCTTCTTTTAAAAATCCATTGCTGGCTCTGTGGCTTTGTCCCTTGCTATTTGCCTTTACTCTGCTCCCGTTGTATATTTGCAAATAAAACAAATGCGGCATAGATACTGCCTGTCTCTCCAAGGCCTTTCAAGATTCAAAGTCTAAGGCCACTTCTCAGAATGGCTGAAACACAGCCAAAAATAAAATATATCACTAGAAATGGGAACGAATAAACACAGGGCTTAAATCCCTTCCTCAGCCTTCAGTTTAAAGAACACAGTAATGCTCTTAATAGTCATGTTCTATGTCTGTTATTTAAAAAAACCTCCAGAAAAGTTTATATGAATTCCATTTGTTTATTTATCCTTCAAAACAAGAACAATTTTAAGCAACGATGTAGTCATCTGCACAATATCATAATCTAAGGTACATTTGGAAATTGAAATGGCTCAATTTGTTGGGAAGTTTAATGTTTGATCCATACAGTGTCCGTAGTTGTGACAAATTATACTGAGCTCCAAATGCAAAAGAGGAATATCAGAGATGGACAACTTTCAGAAGTCAGAAAATAGTTTCACATTTACCTTTAGCCCAGGCTCTTTGGTGGTTCACACTATCAACACATACAATATTTGCTACAGAACATTTAAAGTATATAATAATAATAATAATAATAATAATAATAATAATAATGCTTTATTTATATTCCACCCCATCTCCCCAAGGGGACTCAGGGCAGATCACAGTACACAATTTTCCTGCTTCTTGGCAGGTAGTTGGACTGGATGGCCCATGAGGTCTCTTCCAACTCTATGATTCTATGATATGCAGCAAACATTCAATGCTGTTTGGACAGACAGGACAGAATAGACAGAAAGGAGGTATCTTGTGTCGACGTCCAGCTTTTCAGTGCCGTTGAGGTTGTGCTCTAATCCAACCACAGAGGGTGCTGTTGTTCCATCCTCTATGATGAAGAGCCATCAGGACTTCATCCTTCCATTTGGTCACCAGCATTTTCTGATTTTTTTTCTTTTATGGTGTTGTAAAATACCTCTCCATTTTTTTTTGCGGTATCTAATTTCTCTACTTACAGGTCTAAGCTGTTTTTGAACTCCTTAGGTAAACAGTGAGCTGGGCTGACAGTTGGGTGCTCACTCTGACCCGGGCTTCGAACTGGCAACCTTTCGGTTGGTAGATCTTGCTGCTGCTGCTGACTTACCAGCTGTGCTATAGCCTGGCCATCATAGGGTTTCCTTGCCAAGATTTATTCAGAGGTGCTTTGCCCTTGCCTCCATCTGAGGCTGAGAGATTGTGACTAGCCCAAGGTCATTCGGTAGGTTTCCATGTCTGAGCAGAGATTTGAACCCTGGTCTTCCAACATAAAAACCACTATACACTCTAAACCACTGTACCACACTGGGTCTTGCAACTGGAGGAATGCCTGCAGTTGCATTTCCACTTTGGTAGGGGGCAGTAAAATCTGTAAAACAGAGTTGTGGGGTCTTCATTCTTCCTATGGGCGTTAATGTAAAAATAAACCAAGTGTAGTTCATGTTTCGGCAGCCCACACACTGACTTGCCAGAGAAAGAAAATATGCCATGCAGATGAACAATAAAAACAAGTAGTTTACTCTTCGTAGTTCAGAATGACATCTTTACAATGTGATCCGTTGCATCAACTCACATAATGTCCTTTTATAAGAGATTTAAATGGTCTTTCTTAGTCTATGTGGATAAACCCCTTCAACAGTTCCTGAAGCAAGAGCACATTCCAAACTGCTGTCTCTCTCTGCTTCTCTCTTTTCTCTCTCTGCTTCTCTCTAAGCACCGACATAGCTCAAGCCTGAACAAAAATGTGACAGTAACCAAAAGTCCCAGGTTCAGCCTGCTCCCCGGGCATTTCTTGACCAATCAGCTTCATGCATCTTATTTTAAAGTTGACACACACACACACACTCACTGATTGCTTGCAGGCTCCAACACATTTTGGGGGCAAGGTCCATAATCCTGCTGAATATATAGCTGTCCAAGCAATAGAACGAAGTACATGTCCCATTTTACTATCGGTGCAAAAATAATACTTATATATGATATGAGATAGAGTGCTGAGTTTTATAAACAGTAAGAACTGCATTTCCAGAAAGGAAGGTTTCAATCCTTCGGCAAGGTTGTCTCAGTCATTTCACATTCTCCAGCCCCATTCAGAACAAGTAATTTAGTGGCCACGAAGCAGTACTTTTGCTGTTTCTGAAACAGTATAATTTCAATTTATGCAACTTAGCAAAACAAAAAGACCCTGCTTTAGTTCCCACAGGCCAACAGATATTTTAGTCCCTAACATTCAGAATTGCTTTTAGAATCCATACAAGAATCAGCATAAATGTAGGATTTTGTGTGCGTGTGTCAGGAGCGTCTTGAGAAACTGCAAGTCGCTTCTGATGTGAGAAGCAAGGATGTTGCCTAGCGGACGCTTTGATGTTTTGATGTTTTACAATCCTTGTGGGAGGCTTCTCTCATGTCCCCACATGGGGAGCTAGAGCTGACAGAGGGAGCTCATCTGCACTCTCCCTGGATTCAAACCACCGACCTGTGGATCTTCAGTCCTGCCGGCACAAGGATTTAACCCATTGCGTCACCGGGGGCTCCTATAAATGTAAAGTAGGTATTCTCATTCTGTCTACCTTTTCACAGGTGAAAACTTAGATATGTGTGGTCCATCAACATCAGAGTGAAGTCAAGAAAGGCAAAGGTTAATAATGAAGAATGCCAGTGAAGAACTTCTAGAAGTTATAGCAGTTTGCTTTTGTCAATAAAATATTTTCCTCTTGCTCCTTTGTCATGGAAAAGAAACCACTATATTTGCCTTTAGGATACATATCATGATGTTCTGAGACAAAGAGGTGCAAACTATAATTAAGCAAAAGAAAAGTAATATACTTTTGGGATCAAGTTGTTGACCACATTCAGGAGAAATCAAAATGTCTTCTATTGCGGTTAGAAAGCTCAAGAGAAGTTATTTCCAGTGTTATCCCTAACCACTAACTGTAACCACAACTCTAACCATGATTTTTTTTTGTACTAAGGTCAGAAAATACCCACAGCTCACTCAATACAAAGTTATTTTACTTTGGTTTTGTGATGTCAGGAAATGAAAGCTCAGCAGAGCTAGATTTATGTTTTCAGCCCATTTCTGCACTCTCAATGAATGTGACCGCAAAGGTGGCCTCTTTGTTTTTTAATCACAAGTACATGCTACCCTTACTCTCAAGCATTTCAAAACATGTATTTGTGTATTTACAGGCAGACTCCAGGTTACAAACATCTGCCTTACAAATATTTATTTATTTATCGTATCAGGAGTGAACCAATGTATTTGATAAAACACAAAGTTTAAAAACTTGGCATTCTATGAAATGTCCTTGGACCAGTATCTGGCCACTTGGAGTGCCTCTGGTGTTGCTATAAGAAGGTCCTCTATTGTGCATGTGGCAGGGCTCAAGTTGCATTGCAGCAGGTGGTAAGTGGTTTGCTCTTCTCCCCACTCACATGTCGTGGATTCCACTTTGTAGCCCCATTTCTTAAGGTTGGCTCTGCATCTCGTGGTGCCAGAGCGCAGTCTGTTCAGCGCCTTCCAAGTTACCCAGTCTTCTGTGTACCCAGGAGGGAGTCTCTCATTTGGTATCAGCCATGGATTGAGGAGCTGGGTTTTAGCCTGCCACTTTTGGACTCTTGCTTGCTGAGGTGTTCCTGCGAGTATGAAAGAAGCCTCCCTGCAGGATTACAACATATCCAGGCGTCCCCTGGGCAATGTCTTTGTAGAAATGACTTGCAGCATGCCTTACAAATGACTCATACATGAAATAAATAAATACATGAAATAACAAAATAAAATAAACATTTAAATAACATGATAGAGAAATAGAATACAGTGGTGGGCCAAATGCACTAGGATAAAATTGATAAAACCCTGGATGAGATAAGTAGAGGGAGAATGTGTTTCTGAGGGAGGAGCTCAAAAGGAACGAACAATGGGGTTAGACCATTAAGAGTGGGGGGAAAGTGCATCATGAGGATGGAACTGTAGTTGGAACAGACAAAATATGGAATATATGTTCACTCGCCAAAGGCAAAGAAGTGTCCAAAAATATAGAAATTTTTTTTGGGGAAATGCATCAATTCCTCTTCCACCTCTTTGCCAGCTACTGGGAAGACTGCAACTAAACTCAGAGCAGCCCCAGGAATGCCAAATGACACCATCATTGTTGTATCCCGGTATTTTGACTCACTTCAACTCGGTAAAGGTATAAAAAGCATCCTCTTTCTGCTGTGATGTTGGCTGAGTGAAAAGGCCTTTTTGGCTCTGATCTTTATTTGTTCTGCTGTCCTTGGGTCACACTTCCTGGCTCATCTCTGACAGCTGACCATGGTTCAGTAGTGTTAACAGCATGGGACTTCATGTTCAAGCCCACAGGTAAGGAATTATAGCCTCTGAGCCACTTCGGCATGGTTATCAATTCCAAAGCAATAAAATTATATGCAGAGAACAGCATTTCTTCTTGCAACCTGCTTTGGGGGCTGATCATTAGGGCTCGTAACCCAATAAAATGCTTTGTTTGCCATCTTGTCCAAGCCTATGGAGGAAAACTAGAGCTAAACTACCCTTTCTAGTGTCTTCTTAAATCTTGGGAAGTTACTTTTCAAAGTAATTGGTTACTTTTATAATTCCAAACTATACAATGGACATTATGACTACCGTTTTTTTTAAAGTAACTCTTTGCTCTCCTATATCCAAAAATACTAAATTCTTTAAAACGTCTGAATACTGTAAACGGCTGCCATCGTGTACAACTTACCTTCCTAAATTGTGCACATCTTAACTTTCCCATGTACATCTTAGCTTTCTAAAAAAAAAGCCAATTTTAAATTCTTTGTGTTTTATGAGAACTTTCAAAAAAAGTGTGACTATCACCTTTAAACCATGTTCTCATTTATGTGAAATTTGGGAAGCATAAGTTTTGTAAATTCACATAAAAATGTAGACCAAACACATTTCTCACCCATCAAGAGCCATTGTGAAGGAGCATGCTTCTTCCGTGGTCTAAGACGTTGCCCTGTCATCCTTGTTAAACTTGGAGAGGTGCCACGGAGTGAGAAAACTTTTCCAGCAGGTAATTGGCTTCATGAGAACGCCTGGAATAACACAAGCTGGCTGAGGTACTGAGAGAGACTTTACACTCACAGATTAATTACTTGGGCAACGTGTTTCCTTATGAATATAGGCATTGTTTGCATATGTGAGTGTTTACATATGACAGCGAGCTGAAGAAATGAGCTGCAGATTTTTTGTCAGGCAGGACATGCCATGGGATTAATGTTTCTCTATATTATTATGTCAATCATTCGATTTCAAAGGAATGCTGGCAAAGCGGGGGAGAGAAGACTCTGCAATTAGGCTGTGATCCAAATATGGTGGCTGCCATATGTCTAGCCAATGCTGAATGCGTAGAAGTTGCATTGATTTATGTCTATATTTCAAATTCTTTGATTTAAAGCAGTGGTTCCCAACCCTTTTTTGGACCAGGGACCACTTTGTTGGGGCATGTAAGAAATCAGTTACTGTGTGTGTCAACTATAAAATAAGAAGCACAAAGCTGATTGGTTGGGCCACACCTGGGGAGATTGCTGAACCTGGGAGTTTTGGATACTGTTACATTTTCAGGCTTGAGCTATGCAGGTGCTTGCAGAGAGACAGTTTTAGTTTGGAGTGTGTTCTTACCTCATGAGCTGCTGGAAGGAGATTTT
Organism: Anolis sagrei ordinatus; assembly: GCF_025583915.1. NCBI lineage: Eukaryota > Metazoa > Chordata > Lepidosauria > Squamata > Anolidae > Anolis > Anolis sagrei. The sequence goes on along the minus strand of NW_026844366.1, from coordinate 328,376,311 downwards.
CCACATGGACATTGAAATACCATTTTAAATCTCTCTAAAAGGACATTATACGAGTTAATGCAACTGTTCACATGATTGCAAATATGTTGTTCTGTGTTACGAAGAGTAAACTACTTGTTCTTTATTGATCATCTGTGTGGCATATTTTCTTTCTCTGTCAAGATAGTGTGTGAACTGATTAAATGTGAATTACGTGTGATTTTACATTACGCCACCTACTTCATCAGGGACCACTTGACCAGGGACCACTTTGACTAGGGACCATTTTAAATAGGAACCACTCTCCAACATTAGTACCAAAAGGGTCAACTTTAGATTCAGTTTGGTTATTTGGGGTGCTGATTCAGAAAATTGCATTGGATAGGCCACATCAGGTCTAGTTTCCGATACAGAACATATGCCATCCGCATACAGTCCCCATCTGCTTGCTCACAGAAAATCATATTTAATAAGCCTCGGCACTATAAGAGGGTTTTGCTAGACCAGTTGCTCTCATTGCAATGGTGTAGTAATGGTGAGGCTGTGGACCACTGGTGGTCCACAAACCACAGGTTAGGAACCATTGATTTAAAGTATCTTTGATTTTCACTGGCAAGACAGTGTGTGGACTGATTAAACCTGAACTATGCATGGTTTTATATTGATCCACACACTTGACCAGGGACCACTTTGACTAGGGACCATGGATTGAAAGTTCATGGACTTTCAATCCATGGAATGATGTGTTTTTATTTTTTCTCCCCTCTTCATATTTGGAAAAATGTGAGTCAGTGTGGTGTTGCAGTTTGAACGTTGGACTATGACTCTGAACACCAGGGTTCGATTCCCTCATTTGGCCATGGAAGTCCCATGGCAACTTTGAGTGAGTCACACACTTTTAGCCCTAGAAAACTTCATGATTGTGGTGACTCTAAACAACTTGAGAACACACAACAGCAACAGAAAAACAGCAACAGATCTGACTAAGCCCTGGATGTAATGAACCAGAGGGAAGAAAGTGGGGTACCAAGAAGCTGTTTGATGGTCACCTTCTTTGTGATAGCAATTCAATGCAATTTTCTACCCTTATTCTAAATGTTTCTTCACCTATAGAAAGAAAGATATGGCAAAAAAAAACCAAAACAAAAACAAAAACAAAACCCCAACAACAATAACAAGCCTTTTGAGGAAACAGATTCAGAATGGAAAACTTACTGGTCAATTTCCTCTTCCCCACATGCAGCCTGTCTAATATGAATTTGGCTTTAAAAATGCAGTTTGAGGGAAAATTAAGTACAGAATTGCATGCAACCTATGATGCAGGCCTGGAGGATCTAGGATTTGCCTTCTATTTTTTACAGGCACACCATAAGATTCATGTTGTACTTCTTCCACAGAAGCTCTTCTTTGGATCATCTGGTCATTGGATATGAGATGGTTCACAAGAGTGCCTTTTTGGTAGTTACACCACAGCTTTAGACTGCCCCATGCAATTTTGAACTCTGGAGAAACTGAAGCTGATTTTCATGGGACTTTGGATGCTTTGGGATTCCTGTATATTATTCACCTACACTAGTGATGAAATTGCATTTGCTATTGGCATTTCTTTTTTCTGAGAGTAACCTCAGCTTTAACACCTTTATGGCAGGATGGTACAACTTAATTCTCTCCCTTCTGGAAACAGATGTTCAGAATGATCCCAGTAACCACATCCTTTAAAAAATATGTATTGTTGAAGTTTTTCATGGCCAGAATCACTGGGTTGTTGTGTGTTTTCCGGACTGTATGGCCATGTTCCAGAAGCATTCTCTCCTGACATTTCATTTGCATCTATGGCAGGCATGCTGAGAGGTTGTGACCTCACAACGTCTGAGGATGCCTGCTATAGATGCAGGCAAAACGTCAGGAGAGAATGCTTCTGGAACATGGCCATACAGCTTGGAAAATACACAACAACCCACTTTAAAAATCCTTTCTACGAATGTTTTTAGATCCTCCAAACAGTTTTATGTTAACTTATGGTGGAAGTCATTCACTTCAATGAGGTCGACTATTATCCACGGTTTCCCATTTCCACAGTACATATAGGAACACATCCATGACACTGGAACCAAACGGCACCTACTGAATTTGGCACATAAACATGGAAAAGGATGGCATTCAAATTTGCTTTTGGAGAACCTTCCAAAATTCACAATTTTTTTCTTGTCTATGATGGAAAGAACAGTAGATAACCATTTCTTAAAAAATAGGAGAGGATGCAAATCCTGTAGATTTTCTCTTTCATCTTTCGGTGATGTTGCTGGAGAAGTGCAATAGGAAAAGTCATGGGTACCTATTGGTTTGATGGTGTTTTTGGTATGACTTTCCCAGAGAACACATTATGGTTGCTAGATCTCCTGAGTCCGAGAGTTGGGTAAGAGAAAAAACTTGAGAGTTCAAGGAGGGCAACTGACAAAGGAGGGAACTCAGTCTGTCATCAGCTGGTGATTAAGAGAGGAAGAAAGGGGAGTTTGCTGGTACAGCTGTACCAGGAGCTCCATCTTTATTTTCTTTCTGTTATCTGTTTTGCAGTCATAGGGCAGGCCTCCTGTCCATCATAATTAAGCTTTGGCTACGCCCCTTGTTCTGGGCTCTGGGAGGGAAAGGAGTCATTTTTTGGGCAGTCTCACACAAGGTAGCTAAGCTATAGGACGTAGACCAGACCGTCCCATAGAAAAGCTTCCTTTCTCAATAACATCCGGGGATACAGAAACAGAAATTCCAGGAGAAAGTTCCCAAAAGCTCTGGCTGAGAGCTCACAGCCTCTCAGCCTCACAGCATCAGAGGGAACAGCCCTGAAGTTTCTAAGAATTCTCGAAGGGAGAACAGCATTACAGATCCACGGAACTCCAGCTGAAATATCTTCAAGCCTCGGCTGGTAGGTCTACTCAATACCCAGACGCATTTGGAATCGGTAGTAGGTCCCACACCGATGAGGCATAGATAATAGACAGCCTAGGAGAGGTTAAAAAGGGTTTTTTTCTTACAGAGAAAGTACAGTTAATCAAAGTTAGGTACCAGTCCATTGAGGACTAGACTAAGAAAGCCTTGAAGTGTTGTTTGAACCATTGAAGATTTGTTATTTGTTCCACAATAAAGACTTTGTTGTATCATTAAAGACTCTAAAGACTATCACTTCAGAAAAATCCCTGAGAACCTCTCTTTGAGGCCCCCTGGCTTCCCGCTGGGCTTAAAGTATACATCCTATAGAAAAGACAGCTGTTACAGGCCCAGCGCGTGACAGAACAGGGAGGGAGGGCACACCAAACTCCAAGGTTTCTTTCATAGATGATTATCACCACATTTCTCCTATGTCTTCATATTATGTTTAATGATCATGGTTTATTGTTTCCCAACTGGGAATTATTTTTCCTCATAAAAAGCATAAAATATGGGGGAAAAGCACAAAAGACTAGCAAATCCCAGAGCAGATGGGCAAGAAGAGGGCAGCAAAAGTGTCAAGAAAATTGAGATAAATCACCTTTCTTATCTCAGCTGCTTCGGCCTTCCAAGTTCTACTTGAAGGCAGGAAGTGGTATAAACACCGGATGCCTTAATTCAGCTTTCATTGAAAGTGGCACTTTATCTTTCATTTACAAAAATATACATTCCATTCTCCATCTCCATTCACAATCATGTCCATTCACATCTCAGCACACTGCATGAAGCACATTTTAAACACAGAGCTCCTTTTCCTATCTGCACATGAAACTCCAAAAGTGACACTCTACCAATTCTACACCTCCTTATAGTTTTAACTCATGCATTTTTGAAATCTTCCAGTTTAAACTATAAGCAACTTTCATACCAGAAGAACATGACATACTGACAAAAAGAACTTTCCTTGAGCCTCTCCAGATAAATATAAAACTCCCCGAAAGTCCTGGATTGTGTTTCTGAAGCTTCAAATAGTCCAATGAGTGGCAGCCAGACTTCTCACTGCAGTGGTGTGCAGGAAGCATAAAAACCCACTGTTGTTCCAGCGCCACTGGCTGCCAGTCTGCTACCGAACACAATGCAAAGTGCTGGCTTTAGCCTATAAAGCCCTAAATGGTTCCGGCCCAGTTTACCTGTCCGAAAGCATCTCCTGCTCTCAGTCCCATCTCCTGGTGGGGATAAGAGACAGGGGATAAGAGACAGGGCCTTCTCAGTGGTGGCCCCTTGGCCATGGAACTCCCTCCCCAGTGAAATTAGGTCAGCTCCCTCCTTCCTGTCCTTCAGAAAGCAAGTGAAGACATGGTTGTGGGATCAAACCTTGGGACAGTAATCTGTAATGCAATGAGTGATCTGCACAATAAGTGACTATGGATTATGCCTTTGGATCGCGTGGTTTTAATGTAACTGTTTTTAAGATTATGTGTTTTAACTATTGATTTTAATGTATATGTTTTGTTTTATCTTATGCATATAAAAGTGGCATTGAATTGTGCCTTTTTTTCTTTAGTAAGCTGCCCCGAGTCCCCTGCGGAATTGAGAAGGACGGGATATAAATGCAGTAAATAAAGAAATACACAAACCAATTTTATTTTGGAGAGCCACATAACATTTTCTTCATCCTAAAGTATATTCTGGGGACTTGTGGAATTATCAAAGACTTTTCACTCCTACTTCACAGGTCAATTTAAATTAACCCAGTCTTTTCCAGAATACAATTTATCTTTAGTTGGCTGTTTGTTTTATCCCAGGACTGCCAACTGCTATCACATCAATCTGTTGCCTGGTCACAATTACATTCTTTAAGCAAACAAAGAGACACTGTTACTGGAACAATCGCTTTCACACCTCACCGCAATTGCACAATGCTTGCACTTTGTTGATGCAAATTCTAGCAATTAGTCTTTCACACAGACTAGCTTCCTACCCGTGTTTGCCTTAGCCAGCACAAGCACAATATTTTTATTCTCTTTTCTTTTCCCCACCTATTTTGCTTCAACTAAGTAGTGGCACACTTTCAATGTTATTTTTGTTCTTGACCTTCCTCCGCTTCACAATACCAAAACTGCAGAAGAAGGATATATATTATCACACATGGAAGAGTGATGCTGTATTCATTGATAGGATTTTCCTATCAATTAAAAAAGGTGATCCAACCATTTTTTTGTGTCAAAAGCGACTTGAGAAACTGCAACTTGCTTCTGGTGTGAGAGAATTGGCCATCTGCAAGGACGTTGCCCAGGGGATGCCCAGATGATTGATGTTTTACCCTCCTTGTGGGAGGCTTCTCTCATGTCCCCGCATGAGAAACTAGAGCTCAACAGATGGGAGTTCACCCCACTCCCCAGATTTGAACTGCCAACCTGTCTATTGACTAGTTCTTCTGGCACAAGGGTTTAACCCATGATTAAAGAGCATGGGCTCCAACCATGATCAAAAAGCAATGTGACTACAGGAGACATAAGGTTATGTGGTCAGCTGCATCTCAAAGAGCTTTTGTCCTGCTGTAATTATTCTTTATCATCCTCATGTGATACAGTCCTAAGAGGGCTACCACCAATATAGCCAGCTATTGCTTCCAGGACACAAATTCAACAGACATCAGAAGCCGGAGCAGGCAATCGTGCCTTCTTTAAAGATGGAAACCCATGAAACGCCATGCAAAGAAGACAATTTCTCCCATTTCCCCCAGCTCCGTCTGATGAAGTCCTTGCAAACCTTATCTTCTCAACAATTGGTTTTCTTTATAAAGCAGAATAAGAACATGGCAAAGCAGATGCCTCTTTTTCTCACCCACCTTATCCTTGCTGGTTTTCTGCTAAGTTTCTATAGAGTGCATATTCTCAGTGAGTTGCAGTTAAATTCCAGAATGTAGCTTGTTTTCTCTCTATAATACATTCCACATAAGTCCATGACTGATTTTCCAGACTTAGGCTGTCTCTACATTGTAGAATGAATGCAGTTCGATGCTACTTTAACTGCCATGCTTCAATACTATGGGAATCCTGAGAGTTGCAGCTTGATGAGGCACTCACAATTTGGGGCATAGATGGCTGTAAACCTTATAAAATCACAGCCATAATCACAGCCTTAGCAGGGAAAGCAATGTCAAAATACATTAATTCTCCAGTATTATTTATTATTATTTATTTACAGTATTTACCATATATTCTCGAGTATAAGCCGACCCGAATATAAGCCGAGGCATCTAATTTTACCACAAAAAACTGGGAAAACATATTGACTCAAGTATAAGCCAAGGGTTGGAAATGCAGCCACTACAGGTAAATTTCAAAATACAAATAGATACCAATAAAATTACATTAATTGAGGCATCAGGAGGTGAAATGTTTTTTAATATTTACATAAAACTGTAATTTGAGATAAGACTGCCCAACTCTGATTATATCATTACATATATTCAATGTAAATGTACTTACGTATCCTTCCAACAATAATAGAGTAAAATAATAAATATAATAATAATAATAAAGTAAAATAGTGTAAATGCAATAATAACAGTAATAATAGAGTAGAATAATAAATGTAATAATAGAGTAAAATAATAAATGCTATAATAATAAAGTAAAATAATAAAGGTAATAATAATCATAATTAGTGTAAAATAATAAATGTAATAATAATAATAACAATAATAGGGTAAAATACTGTAAATGTAATAATAATAAATAGAGTAAAATAATACATGAAATAAAAATAATACTAATAAAAGAGTAAAATAATAAATAACCTTGACTCGAGTATAAGCCGAGGGGAGCTTTCTCAGCCTAAAAAAGGGGCTGAAAAACTAGGCTTATAATTGAGTATATACAGTATATACTGCCTTTCTCACCCCTGGGGGAACTCAAAGCGGTTTTGAATGAATGAACCACCTCAGACAATAAGGGATTCATGCCTAAAGCATGGTTTCAAGTACAGTAGTCTCGCTTATCCAACATAAACGGGCTGGCAGGATGCTGGATAAGCAAAAATGTTGGATAATAAGGAGGGATTAAGGAAAAGCCTATAAAACATCAAATCATATTGTGATGTTACAAATTAAGCACCATGTTTTACAACAAATCGACAGAAAAAGCAGTTCAATACACGCTGACATTATGTAGTATTTACTGTATTTATGAATTTAGCACCAAAACATCGCAATGTATTGAGACAGGTCTGGATCCGGGCAGGAGGCAGACTGTGTTAGATAATATAGAGTATTGGATGAGCGAAGGTTGGATAAGTGAGACTCTACTGTACTATAATATCCATCAGGCTGAAACTACACCAGAGCTTTAAGGATGATAAAACCCATGAAGCCGGTTCAGCAAGATAGCAGGCACAGTAGGCGTAGCTCTCTCATTCCCTCCATCCCCAGCAAGCAAGGTGAGAGTTGCAATCCAACATATTTGAAGAGTGCTAATTTGGGGAAGATTACTCCAAGGAAGCTGAGAGGCTTTGCAGTTTAAATAGAAAAAAACTGGAGGGTAAATATATGAACCAATGATAGAAGAGGTAATAAGGAAGGCAAGAGCAGGGAAAGTTTTTTTCCTGAACTGGCCTCCCACAGTAACCACATGAAAAAAGACAACAAGGTGACAGACATTACGGCACCAGTTTCTGTCCCTTGCACAGGCCCGTAGCCAGGATTTCGTTTTGGGGGGGGGGGGGTGAATTTTTTTCAGGGGGGGCTTCGGGGGGGGGGGCTGAGTCTGGGTGAAAGAGGGTCTAGCCTAGCAAACCTTTTGTATCATTACCCCAATACCCCCATGCATATGGGATATATTGAGTATGGTGATCAGATCATGATATGAATAAACATAACAGTTTAAATAATGCACCAGTAAGGCCTTTTCGCGAACCACCATGAAAATTTCAGGGGGGGGGGTGAAGCCCCCGAGCCCCCCCCCCGGCTACATGCCTGCCCTCATATGAAATATTCCAGAGCTTTCACTGTGTGACGCCATTGGGTGTGGGAATCTTCTTCATATGGCACTTATTGATCACTTTTGTTCACTCCATACCTTCTTATGCAAAAAATTAAAAAAAAATCAAGTAAGCCATACATTCTAGCACCAAGCTTAAATATTACTTGGGAGCCCCAGCATAAATCTGCCAGACAGAACGACCAGAAAAGTGCCATTAAAGATAAAGAGTGTCACCAAATAGCAAGTTTCCTCCATGCAAAATTATTTTGAAAGCAGAGGAATCATCATAGCTTAGGAAATTGGAGGTACAATGTTCTCTATACGTAGGATTTCTATGCATTTTAGTGGTGAAGACTAAAAGTCAGGGAGAGGCTCCACAGTTGGATAATTTAATTTCCAGAGAGTCACTCTATATGTATGGAGTGGGCTGTAGTGTGTGAAGAGCTGGGCAAGGCGTTGTGTAAGGCAGCAAATGATCAGGGAGAGAGGTCAATTCTAGCATTAAAAGTACTTTCAATCCATGGATGATTGAACCTGTGGGTGCAGAATCCATGGAAATGTAGGGGTGACTTTATTATCTCTGACTCACTGGGGGCTGCCTTATATCAGGTGAAGTTCCATCTAGAGCTGTCTAGCCAATTGTTCTTAATTTGTACCCCTGTGAGAATCTGAAGAAAACTCCCCAGAAAAATGGCACTTTGGAGATCTATGGAAAACAGATGAGAACCCTGCGTCTTGTCTAGCTGTGGAACTCCTTCCTAAACACTAGTCCTTGATCTTTTGGTTGGGGATTTAAATTAGGATCCTCTATGCATTCCATCATTGAGATATGGTCACTTCCTTTCCACGGAGACAGTTTATTCCATAATATAATCAGGATCGGAGTGTGGGATTGCAGCCTGTGCTGGAGGGGGTCACACTCCCCTTGAAGACAGAGGTTTGCAGTCTGGGGTGATCCTGGACTCATTACTGAACCTAGGACTCCAGGTGTGGGTGGTGACCAGGAGCGCCTTTGCACAGATAAAACTTGTACACCAGCTACGACCATACCTTGAGACACCAGATCTGGCCACGGTAGTCCATGCCTTGGTTACTTCCTGTCTGGACTACTGCAATGCTCTCTACACATGGCTTCCTTTGAAGATAGTTTAGAAGCTTCAACTAGTTCAGAGATCAGCAGCTGGGTTACTAACTGGAGCTGTACATGGAGAGAACCACTCCCATGTTATGGTAGCTCCACTAACTGCTGATCCGCTTCTGGGCTAAATACAAAGTGCTGGTCATTGCCTAGAATGCCCTAAACGGTTTGGGCCCAGGCTATTTGAAAAACTGCATCTATATGTACAAACCAACTCAAGCACTGCGGTCCGCAGTGGCCCTGCTCTCGATCCCACTCCTGTTGCAAGTGCAGTTGGTGGGAACGAGAGGGGGAGCCTTCTCCGTGGTTGCTCCCTGCCTCTGGAACTCCCTCCCTAAAGAAGTAAAAATGGCCCCCTCACTCCTCTCCTTTAAAAAAACCTACCTATACAAACTAGCCTACGGAGAAGAGGAGGATTAGTATACCTACATGCATCCTCGCCATGATATCGGATACCTACCTTAGCCTGCTGATGTGATTTACTATTTTATATTTTTAATGTATTGGGTCTTAATTAGTATGACTCCTTGTGTTATATTATGTTTATTTAGTTTAACCCTCAGTTTAATTTTTGGTTAATGTTATAAGTTATATTGAGTTCATTTTATTTCATGTTTATTTCTTGATTGCTGTTTGTCTGCTTTAGGCATTGAATTTTTGCTATCTCTGTTATTCTTTGGAAACCACCCTGAGTCCCTTCGAGGAGAGAGGGCGGGTTATAAATAAAGTGTTGTTATTATTATTATTATTATTATTATTATTATTATTATTATATAAATGACGTAAGGAGAAACCAATCAATGTTCCACACAATTTCTTCTGCTGTGAAAGTCAAGAATAAAGATACATGTGGGAATGGGACACTTTATTTAGCACTCAGAATAGAAGAAATGTTATTATAAGAACTCTGTCTAGGGACAGAAAGATGCCTTGGTTTGCTCCCATCTAGGTACATCCTAGAAAGAAAGAGGAGATGGGATTGAGAAGAGACAGAAGAGGACAATCTATAGGAACAGAAGGGAACGGACCTTAAGCCCATCATGAAGCTCCATAATTTAGAAATGTAGATCTGTACGATTCACAGAGGTGATCCACTGACTGGTACCAGTCCACAAGATTGCTGATCAAAAGTGAGTTTCCAGGAAACTATGTGAATATAATAATAATACAATACAGCACAACTATAGCATCGTCTCCTAGTGTGGATCTACACTATGGACTTAATGCAGTTTGACAACATGAAGTCCCATGGCTCAATACTATGGAATCATCGAGTTGTAATTTTACAAAACATTTAACCTTCTCTGCCAAATAGTGCTACTTCATCAAATGACAACTCCCATGATTCCACAGCATTGGACCATGGCAATTCAAGTGGTGTCAAATTGCATTAGTTCTACAGTGTAGATCCACCTCTAGTGAACCGGGTAAAGAAATAGCTACCCTGCCACATCAAATAGCTTGAGAAACACTGATACTCATGCAAAAATTTCCATTGCTGAATACTGAATCAAGTGATATAAGCATTGTCTCATGGTTAAAAATGACAACCTCATTATAGGTCTTACTGAGCTTGATGACACAGGGAGATTTTCACTGGAAAATATATATCTTGTCTTGTTCAAAGTCCAAGTACCTCAGAGGATACCAGCAAGCACAGCGAAAAGCATAACATGTGAATTCTCTCCCATTCATATATTTATTAGAAGGTTCATCTGTGATTTCAAAGACATATTCATGCTCCATGACGAAGATTCACCTCCCCTTGGAAGCAGTGCCTTCCAGAAATAGATGTGGAACAAAGTTTTGCCATTTGAGAATTATTATTTTTTTGCAAGGATAATGTGCTCTCTGGAACATCGTCTGGCAAAAAGCCTCTCACAGCAAAGGCTTCACTAGCAGAGGGGGGAGAATATGTGCTCGTTTCCTGGGGAGAAAATGTCATCTTTTCCCTGGAGAAACTGGTGCCATTTTTCATAGCGAGAACAACTCTTTGCTTTTTGTTACATAAAAACATTAACTTTCAACTTGCAGGTGTCTGCGAAAATGGAACATCTGTGTGTGTTGGCGCAGGGAGGAGAGCAGGAAATGTCAAGTAGGGAACTGTATCATCGAGATTTTTTGAATGTTCAGAAATGACATAGTCATTTCTTTAAAAGGCCTTAAAGGTAAACAGGATGGGAAAAGGACAGACACTCGGGTGGCAGAAGTTGTTCACTGAAGCAGGTTTTGCAATTGCGATGAAGGTGCATCCAAAAACTTTTTAGTAAGTAGGCCATGGAAAGACACTGGCTGCACTAGGGGCAAATGTACAATTTTCTCCCCTGAACTGAGGCTTGGAAAAAAAATCTCTTTTTACTGTTTGCAGCAGAAAGGGTTTACACAGCATTGATGGGTTCCAACTTGTATAATTGAGAAACACATATCACGAAGAGTCGGAGACGACTGAACGAATGAACAACAAATATCTACCTTTTCTAGGAAAAGGTTGAGAGCCCTCGGTGGTGCAGTAGGTTACACCTTTGGTTCATCTGGACCTCTCAGTGGCTTTCGATACCATCAACCATGGTGTCCTTCTGGGCTGTCTCTCTGGGATGGGGCTTGGAGGCACTTTTCTGCAGTCCTTTCTGGAGGGGCGGACCCAGATGGTGGAGCTGGGAGACTCCTGTTCGACTAGGATGCGGAACAATGGCTTCAAACTAAAAGAAAGGAGATTCCATCTGAACACGAGGAAGAACTTCCTGACTGTGAGAGCCGTTCAGCAGTGGAACTCTCTGCCCCGGAGTGTGGTGGAGGCTCCTTCTTTGGAAGCTTTTAAACAGTGGCTGAATGGCCATCTGTCAGGGGTGATTTGAATGCAATATTCCTGCTTCTTGGCAGGGGGTTGGACTGGATGGCCCATGAGGTCTCTTCCAATTCTATGATTCTATGATTCTATGATTCTCTGGCCAGTGGTCTGTTGGATCCCTCAGGGATCAATTCTGTCCCCCATGCTATTTAACATTTACATGAAATCACTGGTAGAGATCATCCGGAGTTTTGGAGTTCAGTGTCAAATTTATGCAGATGACACCCAACTCTATTACTCCTTATATTTATATATCACCTTTCTTACCCCTGGGGGGACTCAAGGTGGTTTACAACATATTAATGACAAAAATTCAATGCCAACATATATATAATCAAATCATATTTGATTTTGAACCTCTAACCTGTCAGTCTTCAGTCCTGCCAGCACAATAATAATAATAATAATAATAATAATAATAATAATAATAATAATACTTTATATTCCGCTCTGTCTCCCCAAAGGGACTCAGAGCAGATTCCAAACATAAAAGGCAAACATTCAGTGCCCGAATAAACAACAATACATTCATAATAACAGTGTGTGCACTACCATATTTAGGTCTTCTCAATCTAGGAAGTGGTGTAGCTGGTGTATCAGTCAAAGGTGATAGTAAACACTCCTGGCCGTTGCATCTACCTGGGCTGACATTTGGAGAGATGGATCCAGGAATACTTCCAAGTTGTGAACAGTCTTTCAGTGGAGTGTACCACATTCATAACTGGCTGACACACCTCCATCCTTAGATGAGGACCCTTAATGGCAAACACTTCTCTTTTATTTGGATTCAGTGTTAATTTATTTTTGTTTGTTATCCAGCCCATTACTTCCACCAGGCATCCATTCAGAGGAGACATTAGCTAAGGCTGTTTTTGAAGGCATGGAGAAATATATTCAGGTGTCATCAACATACCCTATCCCATGCCTCCAGATGATCTCTCCTAGCAAAAGTTATGTACATCTGTGATCATCATTTTGTTTTCTTAATATTTAACTGTAATATTAAGTTACTCACACAGATGGAGGGTAATCTCTCATGCCATGTATGAAAACAATACAGTATCTCCAAAACAAGTGAGGACCTAGGAGTGAAGGCCTATCCTATCATGATGTATGAAGCCAGAGGGTGGTGACAAGGTTGCGGCGCTGTAAAGGTCCTTCAAAGTTATGTTCACTAAGAAGGCCAAGGAGACAGCTGCTGTTCTAGTTGAGTGACTTCTAATAAATCCTTGCACTTGTTGTTTTGCTGAATAGTAAGTCAAGGCAATGGTATAGGACACCCATTTGGAAAGCCTCTGAGAAGGCACTGGAAATCCTTTGTGCCTTCCCCTGTAAAAAAACCCAAAACAATCAGCAAGGGGATTTCCTAAAGGAATGCATTCAAACAAGACAGAACACCATTCTCCTTTAACATCTAGTGATAAAAACAACAACAACAACAACAACAACAACTGTTACCAGCTTCTCCTCATGGCTCAAGGTGGGGTAAAAAAAGATATTGGAGTCTTAGTGGACAACAAGTTGAACATGAGCTAACAATGAGATGCAGCAGTTTTAAAAACAGGAATAAGGGAAGTAATGGTGCCCCTCTATTCTGCTTTGGTCAGGCCTCACTTGGAATACTGTGTCCAATTCCAGACACCACAATTTCAGATAAATATTGAGAAGCTGGAAGGTGTCCAGAGGAGGGTAACTAAAATGATCAGTGTTCTGAAGATCATGACCTATGAGGAACATTTTAAAGAGCTGGGTATATTTAGGCAGGAGAAGAGAATATTAAGAGGAGTTATGATGGGCATGTTTAATTATTTGAAAGGATGTCACAAGAAAGTGGGCTTGTTTTCCGCTGCTCTGGAAACTAGGACTTGGAGCAATTACAGGAAAGGAGTTTCCATCTGAACATTAGAAATAACATCCTTACCATAACTGCTGTTTAACAGTGGAACTCTCTGCCTTTGGGTTTGGTGGTGGCTCCTTTTTGGAGGTTTTTAAACAGAGGTTGGATGACCATATGTTGGGAGTGCTTTGATTGTGCTTTTCCAGCACAACGGGGGGTTGGACTAGATGGCCCATGAAGTCTCTTCTAACTCTATGATTCTATAACACAGTCAAAATATATCAGCTTAAAATACATACCATTAAACACATATATCAAGGCACACCACTATAAAATACACACACCAAAACACACATTACAAAGATTAAAATATAATAGAATGTAAATTTAAAATTAATTGTTTAAAATTGACTAGGTAACAACTGTTGGGGTTTGGGACGGGTAGGCGACGTGTGGGTGGGTAATATTGGAGTGTGAGGGTGTGTGGCGTGGCATGGGTGGAAGGAAGGAACAGCATGGAGGAAACAAAGCACTCCAACATTTGAAAAAGCCCCAGCGTTGTAGCACATCTCTCTGACCTGGCCTCTATGTTGTACATTGCTTCAATAGAACTAGATCTCCCATCAATTCAAGCCACTCTTTGAACACAAACGATCCTTCCTAAAGGTGTGAAATCAACTTCCAAAACCACAAAGGCCTCTCTCTGCTGTTTGTTTCCTTTGTTT